>CM038676.1:589109762-589400513 GCA_021605205.1 Aegilops longissima
TTTTCAGATACTGCCATACAATTACAACCTATCTTTGCTCAATGGATAGAGCTTTCGCTGTCATGCGTGGCGCGGAAGGATTTGGAATACGCCTCTAAAAGAGAGGAGATTCTACTTCCATATTTTGCCTCAAAAAGAGGCAAAGTCCTTCATTTCAAGAGTTAGTTGCCTGGCCTATCGGTCCGTAGCTGTAGAGAGGTTGCCCCATTGCCCCACCATTCTCTTGAACTACAAAATCAATGAAAAAACCATCAAGCTTTCTTCCATCCTTCCTAGCTCCTTGAGCTTGCACCCACTCTCTCCGTTTGGATTTTGAGTCCAAAAGGCCCGGCGAAAAGAAAAACCGATTCCAAATTTTCTATTTCCCGACAAGTCCATGAGAGTCCTATTACGGATCCTCTGCTCTTTAGCTTGAATGGTCGTGTTTTTATACAACTAGATGACCCGTTGAGCCAATGGCGCAAAGGGCGAGAGCAAGCCAAGTTTTCAAACCATGAATGTTAGAATATTTAAGCACAAAACATATGAAGTTGTTACATTACCGTTCTAAGAAAAGCATGAAATGAGCAGCAAGTTACATAGGTAGACCCATTGTGCTCATGGCGCAAAAGGCAATGAGTAGCAAGCTACATAGGTTGACCCATTGTGCTGATGGTGCAAAAGGCGGATGAGTTTACAATAGCTTATTTACAGTACTGATGAACATAGGTAAAATAATCATCGATGCATGTGCCATCGGTATTGAAAATGACTTTATCGTCTAAGCAACTCTTCATGGTTGGCAAAAGTTATCTACATAGACGGGCAGTAAAAGCCACCATGCAATAGTGGAGCATAATTTTGTTCTTCACTGGTCTTTGAAAGGCATGGCACATGCCAGAGGCAATGGATGGTGCAAGCTAGCTAACAGAAGGGCAAAATAATATTGTTATACGAAAGCATAGACGGAAGTTCTGTCAGGATAGTTATACGAACAAAGAGCTCTAAAAGGCTTGTGCTAATCAGCCTAAATGGCTTAGACAACCATATGTAGCCTGGTTGATGAGCATCTAAATACAAAAGCATAGACCCTGCCTTTCTTCATCTTTTCTTCATCAAAGAAATTGCTCCAGTTTTTAGTGATAGTAGCTCTCTTGTCCACATGGTTGATAAACCGAGCGACCACACGAGTAGGTCCAACCTGAAACCTTATCGGTAGATCATCATGATCGCCATTTTATAATGGGATAGTATTATATGAAAGAGATGAAAGTTTTTGTGAGTTTATACCATTTTTTTCTTAGGAGTGACAAATGTTTTGTTCATGTGGCAGATATAGTAAAAGCCAGGTGTTTCCTTGTCTTTGATTAATCTGCGTAGGTTCTCAACATTGTGGTCTGTACAGTCACTTTGTTTCCCCATTCACAATGGTTGGTGAATTCATCTATGTGCCGTATGGTAGGGCCTATATGAATTTATATCAGCTGCATGGTAATCAGTATGTTTATGAGAATGTACTTACTCTTGTTGTTGTTGCTTGAGCGAGCATGACTTCCTAACTCACGCTTTGTTTGGTGCTTTGCGATTGATCTCCGTCATCAAAGAATAAACTAATAAGGTATGTATTTAGCACTGGTAGCACCTGTAATTGGTGGATGACAAGTATCTGTGAATGTTGTTGGAAAGTAAACATGAACCTGGGATGATCGGCGCTGCTTTGAAACAGCTGTATGCAGCCTGTCTTCATAGTCGAGCGGCCTATGATGCTTGCGACGAAGCAGCTGGTCTGTATGTGCTAATTAATAAGGGTTCAAAAGTTAGTGTCCACAACGCGTATAACACTAAAACTTAGACATATATTTACAATTGATATCTTCTGTAGTATCTTGTTCTTCTTCTTTGACTATTACTCCCTGAAAACAAATAGCCAAGTTACTAATTTGTTTGATTTGACTGTCTGGATTTTTTTATTAGACATAGAGAGACACACTTTTTTAGTTTTGAGTACCCACATAAATCAAATACATGCATAAAATTCAATTACATATATTTTGGGCATGCGTCTTCAGTTTCTGCGCACAGCTGTGCGTATATTTGAGATAAAAAATTATAATGATGGACAAATGGTAGTAGATATGACCTAATAGTTTTATGTCAAAAGCTATCATCAATTATTTCCAAGGTTAAAGATGGCTAAAGGACAACATATTCACTTTTAGCTTCAGACAAACTAGAATATCAATGTTGATCTAAAATAAAATAATCAGGTCTTGCTATGTTGATAAAAGAAAAACATATATAGAAAAGGTGTGTATGATTGATGGTAGAGTCATGGTGGCTTGTATTGTAATAAGAAATCAGGAAGAAGGAATGAACTAGAAATAACAAGCCTGGGTAGAAGTTGTTGTTTTGTAGATCAGAAACAGAGGCGCCATAAAATGATTTAAGCATTGCCCTGGATGTGGGCGAGCGAGGGCTCCCTCCTGGTGCCCTCAGCGCACCCAGCCGCTGCCCCTAGCACTGCCCCGGCGAGCCGCCGCCGCACTATGAGGTCACCAGCGCTTAATCCGGCGACGTTGATGTGGCAGAATTAGCTTAGGTGCTAATCACCCAGTTAATCAACCCCCGCGTCGATGACATGTGGGACCCACACTGTTAGACATAGAGAGACACACTTTTTTTAGTTTTGAGCACCCACATAAATCAAATACATGCATAAAATTCAATTAGATATATTTTGGGCATGCTTCTTCGGTTTCTGAGCACAGCTGTGCGTATATAGGAGATCAAAAATTATGTTGATGGACAATTGGTAATAGATATGACCTAATAGTTTTATGTCAAAAGCTATCATCAATTATTTCCAAGGATAAAGAAGGCTAAAGGACAACATATTCACTTTTAGCTTCAGACAAACAAGAGTATCAATGTTGATCTAAAATAAAATAATCAGGTCTTATGATGTTCATACAAGAAAACATATATAGAAAAGGTGTGTATGATTGATGGTAGAGTCATGGTAGCTTGTATTGTAATAAGAAAGCAGGAAGAAAGAATGAATTAGAAATAACAAGCCTGGGTAGAAGTTGTTGTTTTGTAGATCAAAAACAGATGCGCCATAAAATGATTGAAGCATTGCCAAGTGGGTCCTCTTATGTAATAAGCACTTAATATTGCAGAACAACAATTTAGTGTTCTTAACTGAGTTGTGACAAATTCTTTCACTGTCAAATTCTTATTCCGCCTTACTTGATGTAGTCACCACAAACATAAATCAATCTCTTATCCATTGGTTTTACGACTCCCGTCAAACTGCATTAGCATGATATCTATGTGAGGTTCACAAATTCAAAAATATGGCCGGCTATAATTCTATGGTCTGTAATTCTACAAAATCAGATAAATTTTTTGGAATGGCTAAAGATAACAAGGAAAACAAAATTAGTAACTTTCGGCCAACAAAGCAGAAGTCCGGGATTACTGATTTGGTGTCAGCCCATTTCTTTTAGTGTTCAGAAGTACTGTACAACAATGGAAGAAATTGAATAAGCTAATTCTTTTGGTGTTCAGAAGTACTATACAAATAACCAAATGCCACCACTAATTCTTTAGCATGTACCCCAATCAAGCGTCATTGGAAATTTCATTTAGCAGGGAATCTAAAAGGAGAGAGATAAATGTACCAATTGACATGGAACATCCTACTGTGCTTGCTTGAATTCTCAAATCACCGTGTTGATCTTAAATTTATTCCTGAAGATAGAACTAAGGCATCACAAAATATTTGAATGACTGGAGTGTAGAGAAATCTGGGAAGCTACATCAGTGTTCAAGTTCACTCATGAACCAAATGATATCACCCCTACCAAATCCAGCAATAAGTTCAGTGCGGATGCACCAAACGCTAGAATCCGATCCTAGCCAAGCATAAATTTGCCATTCAACAAGACAAAATTGAAATTATGGGCTGGAGGAAGTACGCACCGGGATGGTACTTCTCGACCGGCAGCATCACCATGCCATCCCCAGCTTATGCATTTTTTACAACGTCATCTTCAAACAGTAGCTTGCATCTGCAGTTTGGCAAGGAATGAATAGTCTGCGTGTGGTGATCTGCACATATTATGAACTACATACTAAGGCATTAGTTCAAACAAATTAGTCCTATTGAATCAGTAAAATACTGAATATTGATTGAACAAAATTTGATTTCCTCTTAAGTCCCCTTGTAGGACAGTACTGGATAGTGACTAATACAACAACAACAAAGCCTTTAGTCCCAAACAAGTTGGGGTAGGCTTGCATGGTGATTAATAGTCCTATTGAATTAGTAATGTACTGTGCTGATTATTAGTCCTACCATGCAATTACAAGAAAATCAATACAGCACTGCAAGGTCATACAAGAAAATTGGTCCTAGAAAGCTAATTCTTTTAGTGTTCAGAATTTACCACCTCAAATTTGTTAGAACCGTACAGGCCAAAAACATTTTCTGCAAATACAATATATGCAGAACTTGGTTCCATTTACAGTACACATGCCTGCAAGCTTAGCTGCTTCAGTTCGCTGGGAATTACCTAGTCAGTCAGGCACAATTACGGCCTGCAAAACAACAAACAATGAAAAGAGTCAGATAAGTAAATCACAAGCCAAAACAGAGTTGTAAATGTTTACTTCATCAAAAGGTTGGCTAGGAGATGTAAGGTTAGATCCACATGGATAAAACGCAGAAAAATAATACTCCACCGGTGGCATCATGGCCATGGCCTCGAGCTGTGGTAGGAGTGACACATAGGGGGATGGAGTGGAGGCCCTATGGGCAGGCCGACGCCGACCTGGTCACTTGAATCTGAAGCAAGATGACTATTTTTTATGGTTAATGAAAATTTTGAATACTGAAATGTGTCGAGAATTAAAGGATGTACTGCATGAATCAAGCTTTTGAACAAGAAAATAAAACCATACAATTCTGTGCTAACCTTTAGTTCTACAGAATTAACATATACTGGTATCTGTTCAAGATCCTTCTTAAAAAATGGCTATATTAGACGGTGTCCCAAATTCAAAAAAAGGTGCATTCAGGCTTGCCTACTATCAAAGGCCTGACCACTTGAATTTAAAGCAAGATGACAATTTTATGTACGACCAAACAAGGGCGCAGGTGACAAGATCTCTGCAAAAATCAAGCCATTCAAATGCATTTGAGATCAAAATACATCATGCATGAACAAATGGTATTAGCTACGCTGTCGTTTTTCTATTTTGTTTCAGAGATCATGCTACATATAAAGATGTTAACAAACTGCAAATACAAAATAACATGTAACTATTGAATCTTTTAGAGCCCAGTTCTCTGCAGAAAAAATAGCTATACTCTCTCCCGAGCTTAGCAGATCTAGATTCAACTACACATATGTAGTCCTGACCTACTAGGATCACAATCATACAAGCAATTTAAGAAAATTATATTCAGCATGCATGGCAAACTTGACAAACTCCTATGCCCTCCTTGATCAATTTGCACCAAAAACACCAGAGCAATCTAAAGTAGATAAATTCAGTATACATGGCTACCCAACGCACCAAATCCACCAGATTAAAGAATGTGAAACTTTATTAACACGTCATGTACAACAATACATCCCCTTCCCTGACCGTGATTTGGTGCCAAGATACCTTCCCAGTGTTGGCGTTCGACCTCGTCTTCTCTTTGCCTGTGGTGGAGAAGGGGCTCAAAGTTATTACTTGTGTTTGATGTCAAAAGCAAGACTGAATAAATTGTTGGGGAACTGAAGAACACAAACACTAAGGAAAAAATAATAATGGTGGGCGTACAACCCTTCGGTTAAGGTAGCATTGCTTCTTAACAGTAATGACACATATGCCTACACTATTTTCCTCAACAAATATTTTCACAAATATTACCTCTCCCTCTGTAGAGAAATACTTCTCCAGATCTCGATCAGTTAGACGAGATGATAAAGCAATCACGAAGATATTGTTCCAAGGGTTGTCAACATCACTTGGTTCCACATTCCTAACACGGCATGCCTCCATGTGCGGGGAGAGGTGGCCTGCGCGCGGCCGCAAGACAGCCAGCTAGGTGGTCAGCTCCCTCCATCTCGCTTCAGATCGGGATACTTAGGGTTATCGTCAAATCTTCCTGGGAGAGATGAGAGGAAGGGAGGAAGGGTATGGGAGAGATTACCTTGTTACTGGGACCCACCGTCCCCACCACCGTCCTCCTGTGCTCTTGGGCAGCGGCCTGCGGCCGGTCAAGAACCACGGCGCACAACAACGGCTGATGGAGGATGGGGAGGCGTCGTCCTACAGGAGCTGCGGGAAGAAAGATACGAGCGGCGGCGACGGCCATGCGGTGGTGGAGAGAAGTGGAGAGGAGGAGGCGCCGCAGTGGAGACGACGAGGCCGAGGCGGCGGCGACGACGACAGGAGAGGAGGCGGTGGTGGGGGTTGCGGGGGGTGAGTGGGTGACGCGGGCTAGGTCTTTTTCTTCTGGCTGCTTTTCTCTCGCCGCCCCATCGTTTCCCCCCTTTTTGTTTTCTCGCTGCCCGCTTCGCTCGCTCGTTGGCACTATTCATAGCCCCTACGTGGACGCAGCGGTCCTTCCTAGCACCCCTTTCATCCTTTGTATGTTCGATTAGGTCTTCCTTCTGAGCTCTTCTATTACGGAACGAAAAAATTAAACCTATCACTCTCAAAGAATGGGTAAAAGGAATTCAAGCTAGGGGAGCCTACACACTCTAACAACCTATACTAGTCTAGAAACCCTCGGGGAAAATAATACCATAAACAATAGAATTATACAGTAACTAATTCGATTCTAAAAAATGATAATAGATATTTTATTCTTCTCAAATTGTCCTGACATGGAGAGATAGTCAATATTTGAACCAGATTGGATTTCGTAGCATACCAATGTGAGCCAAACTATTACTATTTCATCTAACTTGAATAACCAAGGATTGAATTTGACTATGGATTTTGTTAACTCGAGAAGTTTTTATTTGGTTATGATCTAGAAATCCTGACACTAGCAATCCTTAAACATTTCTGGAAACCACATTGGATCAGTATCGCAGTGCTTGTCAATCATTTCATCCCCTAAAATATCTATAAGTCCATAGGCTTTGGTTTCATCTGCTGGCATAAAAACTTCCCTTTCCATGTCTTCAGATACAACCCAAAAAGGTTAAACCTAATTTATGCGCTATTTCTTAAGGGGAGACTTCGATCCATATGTTTCATGCTATGGTTACACTTGTCTTAATTCTTCTTTCATAGTTGCGGATGCTTGCGAGATGGGGCAATCATAAATGGGTTGATTGTTCAAGTAAGAATAACACCCTAGCACCAGTCCAACCACACACCAACTTATCAAAGTATTGCACCGGACCACCTGTTGCACTTGCTCAGGGCCACGCCACGATGGCCACATGCGGCACTTGCACTTGTGGTTGCAACCCGACGGTTCCTATTTCCCGTGTTCTGTGGTGAATAACATGGAAATACGCAACCATGCGGTCTCTATGTTTTATATTGGGTCGGCCCAGGTAGGTTTGTACGAGAGACTCTCTATTTCGGTTTTGGAAAGGTTCTAGGTATTATTTGGGCCAACCCAACTAGCTCATTTTCAGGGAATGCTGTAGAATCGTCCCATACCCTCCCTTTTTGTGTGTTTTCCTTTTTGTATTTTCTTGCTTTCATTCTTTTTTTTCATATTTTCTTTCCTATTTGATTTTCCCCCTATTTTTCATGTTGAATTTTCTTTTCTTTTTATATTTAATTTTTATTTTATATTTTCTTTTATCATTTTCACTTTCTGTGAGCATCTTTTCAAATTCGTGAATATTTTCCTAAAATTAATTACATTTCTCATATTCGCGAATGGTTTTACATATTTACAAACTTTTGAAATCATAATTTTTTACAATTCTCGCACAAGTTTTACAAATTTGTGAACATTTTCGAAAATTACGAACATTGTTTTGACACTCATGAACTTTTTATTAATCAACTATTATTTTTTATTGATGAACACTTTTTTTAAACTGGCAAACATTTTCTCAAATTCGTGAACATTTTTTGAAATCCATGAACCTTTTCGAATTCATGAATATTATTTTTGAATAGGCGTATTTTTTGAATCGATGAACTATTTTTTAACTCACCAACATTTTTTGTAAATTTTGTAATGCTTTTCTATTTCACCATCATTTTTTAAAACCGCGTACTTATTGTGAATATGTTAACATTTTTAATAATCACAAAACAATTCAAATCCATGAATATTTAATTACGTCTTGAATATTTTTTTTTCAAAATTCAGACTGTTTAGAATCCCTTGTTATTCTATGAAAAAACAGCAGAAAAGAACGAAGAAATAAAAACAAGGGCATTCGTGCTGGCTGGTTTGCGACCCGCAAGGCATTTCCAAAACAGCGCACACGCCCGTTACTATTGGTTATGCAACCAGACACACATCTCGTCTTCCACGCTGGACTGTCCCAGGTTAATTTCTTTTTCTATTTTAAACCGCATTAACTACGCGTCTGCAGTGATTCGAAGAGGCAACATACTGATTCAATTAAGGGTCTATTGAACCATCCGAACCACCTCAACTGATTAGATTTTTTACATAGTCTTCCTCCTTTTCTTCTTTCTTCCTTCTTCTTTCCTTTTTTCTCTTTTCTTTTTGTTGGAACGACTTTGTTCGGTTTTTTCTTTCTTTCTTTCTTTTTTGCATTTTGTCTTCTGTTACTTTTGCTAAATGCTGAACCTTTTTTCAAATTCATGAACTTCCTTTCAAAATCATTGATTTTTTTAAAATTCAAGAACATTTTTGAAAATCGATGAATTTTTCTCAAAATGGATGATTTTTTTTTCAAATTTGATGAATTTTTCCCAATTTGTTTAACTTTTCTTCAAATTCAATGAATGTTTTTCAAATCGATGAACTTCTTACATAGTCCCTGATTTTTTATTTGTATGCTTTTTTTCAATTTAATGAACTTGTTGAAACTGAAAAATATTTAGTAAATCCACGAACATTTATTTTAGTTCAGGAACATATTAAAATTGCTAAATCCGGAGGCCAGTTTTTTCTGGAACCAACAATACAACACACCCGAAAAAATGCGAGCAAGCGAGTTGATCAAGCAAACGAACATGGTGTGAGCGTGGGAGCAGTAGTTTTAATCTGCCAGCCCATGAAGGGAGCAGTACTTATATATATATATATATATATATATATATACCCTAAAACCTTCGGGGAACAGAAGAGATCGGGAGTTCCGCCGCCGCAAGCCTCTGTAGCCACCAAAAACCAATCGGGGCCCTGTTCCGCACCACAGGAGGGGGATCCTCACCAGTGGCCATCTTCATCATCCCGGCGCTCTCCATGACGAGGAGGGAGTAGTTCACCCTCGTGGCTGAGGGTATGTACCAGTAGCTATGTGTTTGATCTCTCTCTCTCTCGTGTTCTTGATTTGGCACGATCTTGATGTATCGCGAGCTTTGCTATTATAGTTGGATCTTATGATGTTTCTCCCCCTCTACTCTCTTGTAATGGATTGGGTTTTCCCTTTGAAGTTATGTTACCGGATTGAGTCTTTAAGGATTTGAGAACACTTGATGTATGTCTTGCCGTGCGTATCTGTGGTGACAATGGGATATCACGTGATTCACTTGATGTACGTTTTGGTGATCAACTTGCGGCTTCCGCCCATGAACCTATGCATAGGGGTTGGCACACGTTTTCGTCTTGACTCTCCGTTAGAAACTTTGGGGCACTCTTTGAAGTACTTTGTGTTGGTTGAATAGATGAATCTGAGATTGTGTGATGCATATCGTATAATCATACCCACGGATACTTGAGGTGACATTGGAGTATCTATATGACATTAGGGTTTTGGTTGATGTGTGTCTTAAGGTGTTATTTTACTATGAACTCTAGGGCTGTTTGTGACACTTATAGGAATAGCCCAATGGATTGATCGGAAAGAATAACTTTGAGGTGGTTTCGTACCCTACCATAATCTCTTCGTTTTTTCTCTTCTATTAGTGAGTTTGGAGTGACTCTTTGTTGCATGTTGATGGATAGTTATATGATCCAATTATGTTATTATTGTTGAGAGAACTTGCAGTAGTGAAAGTATGAACCCTAGGCCTTGTTTCAACTCATTGCAATACCGTTTACGCTCACTTTTATCATTAGTTACCTTGCTGTTTTATATTTTCAGATTACAAAAACCTATATCTACCATCCATATTGCACTTGTATCACCATCTCTTCGCCGAACTAGTGCACCTATACAATTTACCATTGTATTGGGTGTATTGGGGACACAAGAGACTCTTTGTTATTTGGTTGCAGGGTTGTTTGAGAGAGACCATCTTCATCCTACGCCTTCCACGGATTGATAAACCTTAGGTCATCCAGTTGAGGGAAATTTGCTACTGTCCTACAAACCTCTGCACTTGGAGGCCCAACAACGTCTACAAGAAGAAGGTTGCGTAGTAGACATCAAGCAGTTTCTGGCGCCGTTGCCGGGGAGGTTAGTGCTTGAAGGTATATCTTTAGATCTTGCAATCGAATCTTTTAGTTTCTTGTTTTATCACTAATTTAGTCTATAAAATAAAACTACAAAAAAAATGGAATTAAGGTTGCCTCATATGCTTCATCTTTTTAATGTCTTTCATGAAAATGTTGGGAAGGAAAATTATGCTCAAGTGCTAGAAGAAGAATTACATAGAATGCTTGGCATAAAATATTTCAATGATGAGCATGATTGCAATGTTGTTAGTATGAATTATTTGAATACCAATGATGCTAATGATATGCAAAGCCACAAGCTTGGGGATGCTATGTTTGATGAAGATGATATGTTTAGTCCCCCAAGTTTTGATGAGCAAATTTATTATGATGAAAGCATGCCTCCTATTTATGATGACTATTGTGATGACATGTATGCTATAAATAATAAAGATAACCATGAAACTTTTCATCATGATTTTAATTTTCAATTGGATTATGCTTCACATGATAGTTATTTTGTTGAGTTTGCTCCCACTACTATTCATGAGATCAAATTTGCTTATGTGGAGAGTAATAAAATTTCTATGCAAGTAGATCATGAAAAGAATGCTTTATGTGCTGGTTATATGGTTGATGCTACTGAAAATTATTATGAGAGAGGATCATATGCTTCTACATATTGCAATAATATCAAGTTTCCTCTCTATGTGTTGAAAATCTTGAAGTTATGCTTGTTTTGCCTTCCTATGCTAGTTGATTATTGTTCCCATAAGTTGTTTGCTCACAAAATCCTTATGCATAGGAAGTGGTTTAGACTTAAATGTGCTAGTCATATTCTTCATGATGCTCTCTTTATGTTTCAATTCTTACCTTTTATGTGAGCATCATCGAAATCATCATGCCAGGCTAGGGGCGTTAAACGTTAGCGCTTGTTGGGAGGCAACCAATTTTATTTTAGTTTATTGCTTTTTGGTTCTGTTTAGGAATAAATAATCCATCTAGCTTCTGTTTAGATGTGGTTTTGTGTTTTAATTAGTGTTTGTGCCAAGTAGAACCTTTGGAAAGATTGGGCGAAGTCTTTATGATCATGCTGTAAAAAACAGAAACTTTAGCGCTCACGAGATTAGCTAAAACTTTTTACTGGAGAGTGTTATTTAGTTGATTCTTTTTTCAGATGATTAATAGACAAATTCATCAGGTCCACCAATTTATTTTAGGATTTTTGGAGTTCCAGAAGTATACGTTTGATACAGATTATTACAGACTGTTCTGTTTTTGACAGATTCTATTTTCTATGTGTTGTTTGCTTATTTTGATGAATCTATGAGTAATATTGGAGGGAATGAACCATAGAGAAGTTGGAATACAGTAGATATTACACCAATATGAATTTAGAATGAGTTCACAACAGTACCTAAGTGGTGATTTATTTTCTTATACTAACTGAGCTTACGAGTTTTCTGTTAAGTTTTGTGTTGTGAAGTTTTCATGTTTTGGGTAAAGATTCGATGGACTATGGAATAAGTGAAGGAAATGTGCCCTAGAGGCAACAATAAAGTTATTATTTATTTCCTCATATCATGATAAATGTTTAATATTCATGCTAGAATTGTATTAACCGGAAACATGATACATGTGTGAATACATAGACAAACATATAGTCACTAGTATGCCTCTACTTGACTAGCTCATTAATCAAAGATGGTTATGTTTCCTAACCATAGACATGTGTTGTTATTTAATTAATGGGATCACATCATTAGGAGAATGATGTGATTGACATGGCCCATTCCGTTAGCCTAGCACTTGATCGTTTAGTATATTGCTATTGCTTTCTTCATGACCTATACATGTTCCTGTAACTATGAGATTATGCAACTCCCGTTTACCGGAGGAACACTTTGGGTGCTACCAAACGTCACAACGTAACTGGGTGATTATAAAGGAGTACTACAGGTGTCTCCAAAGGTACATGCTGGGTTGGCGATTTGAGATTAGGTTTTGTCACTCCGATTGTCGGAGAGGTATCTCTGGGCCCTCTCGGTAATGCACATCACATAAGCCTTGCAAGCATTGCAACTAATAAGTTAGTTGTGAGATGATGTATTACGGAACGAGTAAAGAGACTTGCCGGTAACGAGATTGAACTAGGTATTGGATACCGACGATCGAATCTCGGACAAGTAACATACCGATGACAAAGGGAACAACGTATGTCGTTATGCGGTTTGACTGATAAAGATCTTCGTAGAATATGTAGGAACCAAATATGGGTATCCAGGTTCCGCTATTGGTTATTGACCGAGAATAGTTCTAGGTCATGTCTACATAGTTCTCGAACCCGTAGGGTCCGCACGCTTAACGTTACGATGACAGTTTCATTATGAGTTTATAAGTTTTGATGTACCGAAGACTGTTCGGAGTCCCGGATGTGATCACGGACATGACGAGGAGTCTCGAAATGGTCGAGACATAAAGATTGATATATTGGAAGCCTATGTTTGACTTGAATAGTTCCGGTGAAATCGAATTTTACCGAACACCGGGGTTACGGAACCTCCCGGGGTTTAATGGGCCTTAGTGGGCCATGAGGGAGAAGAGGAGGGTCGGCCAGGGCAGGCCGCGCGCCCCCTCCCCCTAGTCCGAATAGTACAAGGAAGGGGGCGCCCCTTTGCTCTTTCCCTCCCCAAGTCCTAATCCAACTAGGAAGGGGAAGTCCTACTCCGGGGGAGTAGGACTCCTCGTGCGCCTCCTCCTAGGGCCGGCCGCACCCCTTGCTCCTTTATATACGGGGCAGGGGCACCCTAGAACACACAAGTTGATCTACGGATCGTTCCTTAGCCGTGTCGGTGCCCCTCCACCATATTCCACTCGGTCATATCGTCGCGGAGTTTAGGCAAAACCCTGCGCCGGTAGAGAATCATCATCGTCACCATGCCGTCGTCTTGACGGAACTCATCCCGACACTTTGCTGGATCGAGTCCGGGATCGCCATCGAGCTGAACGTGTGCTGAACTCGGAGGTGACGTACGTTCGGTACTTGGATCGGTCGGATCGTGAAGACGTACGACTACATCAACCGCGTTGGCATAACGCTTCCGCTTACGGTCTACGAGGGTACGTGGAAAATACTCTCCCCTCTCGTTGCTATGCCATCACCATGATCTTGCGCGTGCGTAGGAATTTTTTTGAAATTACTACGTTCCCCAACAGTGGTATCCGAGCCTGGTTTTATGCGTAGATGTCATATGCACGAGTAGAACACAAGTGAGTTGTGGGCGATACAAGTCATACTGCTTACCAGCATGTCATACTTTGGTTCAGCGGTATTGTGAGATGAAGCGGCTCGGACCGACATTACGCGTACGCTTATGCGAGACTGGTTTCACCGCTGCGAGCACTCGTTGCTTAAAGGTGACTAGCGGGTGTCTGTCTCTCTCACTTTAGTTGAACCGAGTGTGGCTACGCCCGGTCCTTGCGAAGGTTAAAACTGAAGGAAATATGCCCTAGAGGCAATAATAAAGTTATTATTTATTTCCTTATTTCATGATAAATGTTTATTATTCATGCTAGAATTGTATTAACCGGAAACATAATACATGTGTGAATACATAGACAAACACAGTGTCACTAGTATGCCTCTACTAGACTAGCTTGTTAATCAAAGATGGTTAAGTTTCCTAACCATAGACAAAGGAGTTGTCATTTGATTAACAAGGTCACATCATTAGTTGAATGATCTGATTGACATGACCCATTTCATTAGCTTAGCATCCGATCGCTTAGTATGTTGCTATTGCTTTTATCCATGACTTATACATGTTCCTATAACTATGAGATTATGCAACTCCGTTTACGGAGGAACACTTTGGTACTACCAAACGTCACAACGTATCGGGTGATTATAAAGGAGTACTACAGGTGTCTCCAAAGGCAAATGTTGGGTTGGCGATTTCGAGATTAGGATTTGTCACTCCGATTGTCGGAGAGGTATCTCTGGCCCTCTCGGTAATGCACATCACTAAGCCTTGCAAGCATTACAGCTAATGAGTTAGCTGTGAGATGATGTATTACGGAACGAGTAAAGAGACTTGCCAAGAACGAGATTGAACTAGGTATTGGATACCGACGATCGAATCTCGGGCAAGTAACATACCGATGACAAAGGGAACAACGATGTTGTTATGCGGTCTCGACCGATAAAGATCTTCGCAGAATATGTAGGAGCCAATATGGGCATCCAGGTCCCGCTATTGGTTATTGACCGGAGACGTGTCTCGCCATGTCTACATTGTTCTCGAACCGTAGGGTCCGCACGCTTAAGGTTTCGATGACGGTTATATTATGAGTTTATGTATTTTGATGTACCAAGGAGTTCGAGTCCAGGATGTGATCACGGACATGACGAGGAGTCTTGAAATGATCGAGACATAAAGATTGATATATTGACGGCTATATTCGGACACGGAAAGGTTCCGGAAGTTTCGGAGAAACCGGAGTGCCGGAGGGTTACGGAACCCCGGGAAGTAATGGGCCTTATTGGGCCAAGAGGGGAGAGAGAGGGCTGCACCAGGAGGTGGCGCGCCCCCCCCCCCATGGGGAGTCCGAATTGGACTAGGAGGGGGGGGGCCCCTTTCCCTCTCCCTCTCCCTCTCTTTCCTTCCCCCTTCCTTCTTCCTAGTAGGACTAGGAAAGGGGAGTCCTACTCCTACTAGGAGGAGGACTCCCCCCTCCCTTGGCGCGCCCCCTAGGGCTGGCCGGCCCTCCCCCTTGCTCCTTTATATACGGGGCAGGGGGCACCCTAGAACACACAAGTTGATCTTCGTGATCGCTCCTTAGCTGTGTCGGTGCCCCCTCCACCATATTCCACCTCGGTCATATTGTAGCGGTGCTTAGGCGAAGCCTGCGACGGTAGAACATCAAGATCGTCACCACGCCGTCGTCGACGGAACTCCTCCCCGACGCTTTGCTGGATCGGAGCCCGGGATCGTCATCGAGCTGAACGTGTGCCAAGAACTCGGAGGTGCCGAGTAACGGTGCTTGGATCGGTTGGATCGTGAAGACGCGTCGACTACATCAACAGCGTTGATATAACGCTTCGCTTCGGTCTCACGAGGGTATGTGGACGGACACTCTCCCTCTCGTTGCTATGCCATCACCATGGTCTTGCGTGTTCGTGAGAATTTTTTTGAAATTACTACGTTACCCAACAGTGGCATCCGAGCCTGGTTTTATGCGTTGATGTCATATGCACGAGTAGAACACAAGTGAGTTGTGGGCGATACAAGTCATACTACCTACCAGCATGTCATACTTTGGTTCAGCGGTATTGTGAGATGAAGCGGCCCGGACCGACATTACGCGTACGCTTACGCGAGACTGGTTTCACCGTTACGAGCACTCGTGCTTAAAGGTGGCTGGCGGGTGTCTGTCTCTCTCACTTTAGTTGAACCGAGTGTGGCTACGCCCGGTCCTTGAGAAGGTTAAAACGGAGTCTATTTGACGAAGTATCGTTGTGGTTTTAATGCGTAGGTAAGAACGGTTCTTGCTCAGCCCGTAGCAGCCACGTAAAACTTGCAACAACAAAGTAGAGGACGTCTAACTTGTTTTTGCAGGGCATGTTGTGATGTGATATGGTCAAGACGTGATGCTATATTTTATTGTATGAGATGATCATGTTTTGTAACCGAGTTATCGGCAATCGGCAGAACCATATGGTTGTCGCTTATTGTATGAAATGCAACGCCATGTAATTGCTTTACTTTATCACTAAGCGGTAGCGATAGTCGAGAAGCAATAGTTGGCGAGACGACAACGATGCTACGATGGAGATCAAGGTGTCGCGCCGGTGACGATGGTGATCATGACGGTGCTTGAGATGGAGATCACAAGCACAAGATGATGATGGCCATATCATATCACTTATATTGATTGCATGTGATGTTTATCCTTTATGCATCTTATCTTGCTTTGATTGACGGTAGCATTATAAGATGATCTCTCACTAAAATTATCAAGTAGTGTTCTCCCGAGTATGCACCGCTGCCAAAGTTCGTCGTGCGAGACACCACGTGATGATCGGGTGTGATAAGCTCTCGTCCATCTACAACGGGTGCAAGCCAGTTTTGCACGCCGAGAATACTCAGGTTATACTTGACGAGCCTAGCATATGCAGATATGGCCTCGAACACGGAGACCGAAAGGTCGAGCGTGAATCATATAGTAGATATGATCAACATAAGATGTTCACCATTGAAAACTACTCCATCTCACGTGATGATCGGTTATGGTTTAGTTGATTTGGATCACGTGATCACTTAGATAACTAGAGAGATGTCTATCTAAGTGGGAGTTCTTAAGTAATATGATTAATTGAACTTAAATTTATCATGAACTTAGTACCTGATAGTATTTTGCTTGTCTATGTTTACTTTGTAGATAGATGGCTCGTCTTGTTGTTCCGTTGAATTTTAATGCGTTCCTTGAGAAAGCAAAGTTGAAAGATGATGGTAGCAATTACATGGACTGGGTCCGTAACCTGAGGATTATCCTCATTGCACGTAAAAGTTACGTCCGGATGCACCGCTAGGTGCCAGCCTCTTCGCCGATGCAACCGACGACGTTAAGAACGTCTGGCGAGCAAAGCGATGACTACTCTATAGTTCAGGTGTGCCATGCTTTACGGCTTAGAACTGGGTCTTCAACGACGTTTTTAACGTCATGGAGCATATGAGATGTTCCAGAGTTGAAGTTGATATTTCAACAGAATGCCCGGATTGAGAGATATGAAGTCTCCAATAAGTTCTATAGCTGCAAGATGGAAGAGAATGGATCTGTCGGTGAGCACATACTCGAATGTCCGGTATTACAATCACTTGACTCAACTGGGAGTTAATCTTCCGGATGATTGTGTCATTGACAGAATTCTTCAATCACCGCCACCAAGCTACAAAGGCTTCGTGATGAACTATAATATGCAAGGGTTAGTAAAGACTATTCCTGAGCTCATCGCAATGCTAAAGGCTGCGGAGGTAGAAATCAAGAAGGAGCATCAAGTGTTGATGGTCAATAAGACCACTAGTTTCAAGAAGAAAGGCAAAGGGAAGAAGAAGGGAACTTCAAGAAGAACAGCAAACAAGTTGCTGATCGGAGAAGAAACCCAAGTCTGGACCTAAACCTGAAATCGAGTGCTTCTACCGCAAGCAGATTGGTCACGGAAGCGGAACTGCCCCAAGTATTTGGCGGATAAGAAGGATGGCAAGGTGAACAAAGGTATATGTGATATACATGTTATTGATGTGTACCTTACTAGAGCTCGCAGAGTACCTGGTATTTGATACTGGTTCTGCTGCTAATATTTGCAACTCAAACAGAACTACGGATTGCTTAACACCGGCAAAGGACGAGGTGACGATGCGCGTGGGAAATGGTTCCAAAGTCGATGTGATCGCAGTCGGTACGCTACCTCTACATCTACCTTCGGGATTAGTTTTAGACCTAAATATTTGTTATTTGGTGCCAGCGTTGAGCATGAACATTACATCTGGATCTTGTTTGATGTGAGACGGTTATTCATTTAAATCAGAGAATAATGGTTGTTCTATTTATATGAATAATATCTTTTATGGTCATGCACCCTTGAAGAGTGGTCTATTTTTAATGAATCTCGATAGTAGTGATACACATATTCATAATGTTGAAACCAAAAGATGCAGAGTTGATAATGATAGTGCAACTTATTTGTGGCACTTGCCGCTTAGGTCATATCGGTATAAAGCGCATGAAGAAACTCCATACCGATGGACTTTTGGAGTCACTTGATTATGAATCACTTGGCACTTATGAACCGTGCCTCATGGGCAAGATGACTAAAACCCGTTCTCGGTACTATGGAGAGAGCAACAGATTTGTTGGAAATCATACATATAGATGTATGTGGTCCAATGAATGTTGAGGCTCGTGGCGGATATCGTTATTTTCTCACCTTCACAGATGATTTAAGCAGATATGGGTATATCTACTTAATGAAACATAAGTCTGAAACATTTGAAAAGTTCAAAGAATTTCAGAGTGAAGTTGAAAATCATCGTAATAAGAAAATTAAGTTTCTACGATCTGATCGTGGAGGCGAATATTTGAGTTACGAGTTTGGTCTACATTTGAAACAATGCGGAATAGTTTCGCAACTCACGCCACCCGGAACACCACAGCGCAATGGTGTGTCCGAACGTCAGAATCGCACTTTACTAGATATGGTGCGATCTATGATGTCTCTTACAGATTTACCGCTATCGCTTTTGGGGTTATGCTCTTGAGACGGCCGCATTCACGCTGAATAGAACACCATCAAAATCCGCTGAGACGACACCTTATGAACTATGGTTTAGCAAGAAACCAAAGTTGTCGTTTCTTAAAGTTTGGGGTGCGATGCTTATGTGAAAAACTTCAACCTGATAAGCTCGAACCTAAATCGGAGAAATGTGTCTTCATAGGATACCCAAAGGAGACAGTTGGGTACACCTTCTATCACAGATCCGAAGGCAAGACATTTGTTGTTAAAATGGATCCTTTCTAGAGAAGGAGTTTCTCTCGAAAGAAGTGAGTGGGAGGAAAGTAGAACTTGATGAGGTAATCTGTACCTTCTCCCTTATTTGAAAGTAGTTTATCACGAAACCAGTTTCTGCGACATCTACACCAAATAGTGAGGAAGTCGATGATGTTGATCATGAAACTTCAGATCAAGTTACTACAGAACCTCGTAGATCAACCAGAGTAAGAACCGCACTGTGAGTGGTACGGTAATCCTGTTCGGAAGTCATGCTACTAGATCATGATGAACCTACGAACTATGAAGAAGCGATGGTGAGCCCAGATTCGCAAAATGGCTTGAGGCCATGAAATCTGAGATGGGATCCATGTATGAAAACAAAGTGTGGACTTTGGTTGACTTGCCCGAGGGTCGGCAAGCAATAGAAAACAAGTGGATCTTCAAGAAGAAGACCGACGCTGACGGTAATATTATCGTCTACAAAGCTCGACTTGTCGCAAAGGGTTTCGACAAGTTCAAGGGATTGACTACGATGAGACCTTCTCACCCGTAGTGATGCTTAAGTCTGTCTGAATCATGTTAGCAATTGCCGCATTTTATGATTATGAAATTTGGCAAATGGATGTAAAGACTGCATTCCTGAATGGATTTCGGAAGAAGAGTTGTATATGATGCAACCGAAGGTTTTATCGATCCAAAGGAGCTAACAAAGTGTGCAAGCTCCAATGATCCATTTATGGACTGGTGCAAGCATCTCGAGTTGGAATAAACGCTTTGATAGTGTGATCAAAGCATTTGGGTTTATATGAGACTTTTGGAGAAGCTTGTATTTACAAGAAAGTGAGTGGGAGCTCAGAGCATTTCGATATTATATGTGGATGACATATTACTAATCGGAAATGATATAGAATTTCTGGATAGCATAAAGGATACTTGAATAAGAGTTTTCGATGAAAGACCTCGGTGAAGCTGCTTACATATTGGGCATCAAAATCTATAGAGATAGATCAAGACGCTTAATTGGACTTCCACAAAGCACATACCTTGACAAAATTTTGAAGAAGTTAAAATGGATCAAGCAAAGAAAGGGTTCTTGCCTGTGTTACAAGGTGTGAAGTTGAGTAAGACTCAATGCCCCACCACCGCAGAAGATAGAGAGAAAATGAAAGATGTTCCTATGCCTCAGCCATAGGCTCTATCATGTATGCAATGCTGTGTACCAGACCTGATGTGTGCCTTGCTATAAGCTTAGCAGGAGGTACCAAAGTAATCCAGAGTGGATCATCGGACAGCGGTCAAAAACATCCCGAAATACCCGAAAAGGACTAAGGATATGTTTCTCGTATATGGAGGTGACAAAGAGCTCATCGTATGGCGGTTACGTTGATGCAAGCTTTGACACTGATCCGACGATTCTAAATCGCAAACCGGATACGATTTACACTAAACGGAGGAGCTGTCGGTTGGTGCAGTTCTAAACAAAGCGTCAGAAGCGGGATCTACATGTGAAGCGGAATACATAGCGGCTTCGAAGCAGCTAATGAAGGAGTCTGGATGAAGGAGTTCATATCCGATCTAGGTGTCATACCTAGTGCATCGGGTCCAATGAAAATCTTTTGTGACAATACTGGAGCAATTGCTTTAGCAAAGGAATCCAGATTTCACAAGAGAACCAAACACATCAAGAGACGCTTCAATTCCATCCGGGACTTAGTCCAGGTGACATACGGATCTGAATGTAGCAGACCCGTTGACTAAGCCTCTTCCACGAGCAAAACATGATCAACACCAAGACTCCATGGGTGTTAGAATCATTACTATGTAATCTAGATTATTGACTCTAGTGCAAGTGGGAGACTGAAGGAAATATGCCCTAGAGGCAATAATAAAGTTATTATTTATTTCCTTATTTCATGATAAATGTTTATTATTCATGCTAGAATTGTATTAACCGGAAACATAATACATGTGTGAATACATAGACAAACACAGTGTCACTAGTATGCCTCTACTAGACTAGCTTGTTAATCAAAGATGGTTAAGTTTCCTAACCATAGACAAAGGAGTTGTCATTTGATTAACAAGGTCACATCATTAGTTGAATGATCTGATTGACATGACCCATTTCATTAGCTTAGCATCCGATCGTTTAGTATGTTGCTATTGCTTTTATCCATGACTTATACATGTTCCTATAACTATGAGATTATGCAACTCCGTTTACGGAGGAACACTTTGGTACTACCAAACGTCACAACGAATCGGGTGATTATAAAGGAGTACTACAGTGTGTCTCCAAAGGCAAATGTTGGGTTGGCGATTTCGAGATTAGGATTTGTCACTCCGATTGTCGGAGAGGTATCTCTGGCCCTCTCGGTAATGCACATCACTAAGCCTTGCAAGCATTACAGCTAATGAGTTAGCTGTGAGATGATGTATTACTTAACGAGTAAAGAGACTTGCCAAGAACGAGATTGAACTAGGTATTGATACCGACGATCGAATCTCGGGCAAGTAACATACCGATGACAAAGGGAACAACGATGTTGTTATGCGGTCGACCGATAAAGATCTTCGCAGAATATGTAGGAGCCAATATGGGCATCCAGGTCCCGCTATTGGTTATTGACCGGAGACGTGTCTCGCCATGTCTACATTGTTCTCGAACCGTAGGGTCCGCACGCTTAAGGTTTCATGGCGGTTATATTATGAGTTTATGTATTTTGATGTACCGAAGGAGTTCGGAGTCCGGATGTGATCACGGACATGACGAGGAGTCTCAAATGATCGAGACATAAAGATTGATATATTGACGGCTATATTCGGACACCGGAAAGGTTCGGAAGTTTCGGAGAAAACCGAGTGCCGGAGGGGTTACTGAACCCCCGGGAAGTAATGGGCCTTATTGGGCCAAGAGGGAGAGAGAGGGCTGCACCAGGGTGGTGCGCCCCCCATGGGGAGTCCGACTGACTAGGGGGGGCGCGCCCCTCCTCTCCTCCCTCTCTTTCCTTCCCCTTCCTTCTTCCTAGTAGGACTAGGAAAGGGAGTCCTACTCCTACTAGGAGGAGGACTCCCCCCCCTGGCGCCCCCTAGGGCTGGCCGGCCCTCCCCTTGCTCCTTTATATACGGGGCAGGGGGCACCCTAGAACACACAAGTTGATCTTCGTGATCGTTCCTTAGCCGTGTGCGGTGCCCCCTCCACCATATTCCACCTCGGTCATATTGTAGCGGTGCTTAGGCGAAGCCTGCGACGGTAGAACATCAAGATCGCCACCACGCCGTCGTCTTGTGACGAACTCCTCCCGACGCTTTGCTGGATCGGAGCCCGGGATCGTCATCGAGCTGAACGTGTGCCAAGAACTCGGAGGTGCCGGAGTAACGGTGCTTGGATCGGTTGGATCGTGAAGACGTACGACTATATCAACCGCGTTGATATAACGCTTCCGCTTTCGGTCTACGAGGGTATGTGGACGGACACTCTCCCCTCTCGTTGCTATGCCATCACCATGGTCTTGCGTGTTCGTAGGAATTTTTTTTTGAAATTACTACGTTACCCAACAAAAACAGCACCAACTTGACAAACTATCGTTGTGGTTTTGATGCGTAGGTAAGAACGGTTCTTGCTCAGCCCGTAGCAGCCACGTAAAATTTGCAACAACAAAGTAGAGCACGTCTAACTTGTTTTTGCAGGGCATGTTGTGATGTGATATGGTTGTAGCGACCCGACCTTAGATGGTCAAGTCTCTGTGCTTCTGTGTCATCCCTGGATCGGTAATGCTGACACACACAGTACTCGAAGGATTTATAACAGAGTAGCAATCACACACTTATTACATCGAATGTCTCAAAAGAGAACTTATTACAATAATATGGCTTAAGGCCATCTAATGCGATAACAATGAAGGCTTGGAAGATAAAGTGAGTCCATCAACTCCAACGGCATAACTGAGCTGCACGACAACGACCTACAATCCTTACTCCTCATCTGAAAAGTCTGCAACATAATACGTTGCAGCCCGAGAACGGGTCAGCACATGGAATATGCTGGCAATGTAACACATAGAGTAATGAAAGAATAAGCTATACTACATGCATATATGGCTGGTGGAAAGCTCTATGTTTACAGTTTTGCGAAAAGCCAATTTTTCCCTACATCAAAGGAATAAATTTTACTTTAACTATCATGGTGGTTGAAACATCATTGAGAAGGTATAACCCCAACTCAATCCTAATTAAAGTGATTAACAACCCAGCAATATTAATTTTTAGAGTGATGAGATACATGTGAATACTCAAGTACTAGATACTTAGAATTGTCCATAACCGGGGACACGGCTAACCATGATTAGTTTGTACACTCTGAGAGGTTTGCACTTTTCCCCACAAGACTCGATCGCCTCCGTTGGTTTCTCGCCTGCATGGTGTTTGAGAGACGGATGACCGAGACACAGTCTTCCAGAAACATTAACTCTCTACTCCGGATAAATCATACCAAACCTATAAAACCCACTACCTGCTGATCTACCTCTTGAGAGCTTCACGTAACTTACTCAACTATGCTAGAGCCCATAATAGCTTGTGGCTGCACAAGCAAGTTTCTAGCATGAATAATCTCAGTTCCTTTGAGCACTGGTGGCGGTCCATAGGAAGATCACACGGGTACCCCGGGATTTCCAAAAAAAACCAGACAACACTAGGTTCCCCAGGTGCCTCAATCCACCCAGATGTGTATTTAAGTTGCCACCTTAAAGTAAACCATTAATTAACAATCTCACATCTGTCGTGAATATCTCTCAAACCCAACCACGTCTGTGAGCATAGCATGGCAATATAAGCATAACGTAGAAGTAACTCCCAAGGGTTTGAAAGTAACAGGGCAATAGGTTCCTACCTCATCATCTACTTCCCAACCCACAAATTAATGCCATCCTAATCATGCAATGTTTGAGGATTGAGCTAATGCATAAAACTGGGTATGAAAAGATATGATCAAGTGTTACTTGCCTTGCTGACGATCCGTGAATCAGTCTCGTAGTAACACGCTTCGCACTCCGGGAATTCTATCGCAAGCAAACAATACATACATAAGTAAACAAGCAAAGATGCACAAACGAAACTTCAACTGAAAGAGGTTGACCAGAAAGTTCAACTTAAGCACTCCGGTTTGCAAAAAGGATCAAACCAAACGGAACAACAAAACTCAAACGGCGAAAGAAATAGGGTCCGTTTACTAATCTGAACTAGGGTCAAATTTTACAAGGATAAAAACTGGTTTAAGTTGATTATTCGGAAAGAGGGTTTCGAGATGAAACTCCAGGCGCTTGAATCGCCTGATTCCGATAAACGAGCGAAAAGATAAACAAGTTTGAAAATTGGATCAGAAATCGCGATTAGAATAACCGCGAATAAATCGATAAAAGAAAAGCGACGAACGCTAAACAAACGAACGTTCGTTAACGAAACTAAACAGTGAACGCGTTCGTTAGAACGAACGCGTCTGAACGGACGTTCGCTAAGTAAATAAACCGGCGAAATAAACCGATCTATATAAAAAAGCGATCTAGGGTTTTATAAAAAAACGAAGGTTTTCTTAAAAAACCGCGGCGGGTCGGGTACCTCCAGCGGCGCGCCGTCCGGGGCGAAGCGTTCGGCGGGTTCCGGTGGGGCGGGTCGGCGAGAGGCGGCGGCGGCTCGGCGAGGGCGGCGGCGGCGTTCGGCGAGAGGGCGGCGACGGCGCGGATCGAGGCTCCGGCTCCGGGCGGGCGTTTGGGTGGTGGCGGGTGGTGGTGTGGCGGCGGGCGGCGGCATTTATAGGCGGGCGGGCGGGCGTCTTGGGAAGGGGCGGCTCGGCTTGGGGAAGGGGCGCCGGGGTGGAGTCCGGCTCGGACCCGCCCTCGGCGTCCGTGCCACCGACGGCGTGGGAAGGCGGCGCGCTGAACGGGCAAGCGTGGCTCGGCTGGCCTTGACCCGATCACAGCGCGAGTCTATTTTTTGTTTAAAAAATCATTCATGAAAATAAATAATAAATAAATAAATCTAGAAAAATAAATAAAAATCTAAAAATTCCAAAACAAGTTTTCTCCGTCTAAATAAAATATTTAGAACTAGATGAACTTTTCTTGGCCCCTAAAATGCAACTTTTTAAAGCGTGCAAATTTTTCTAGGGCAATTAAAATTCCAAATAAACTCAAATAAAAACCAAATAATGATTTTAACATTTTTCCTCCGATATTTCAATTATTTTGGAGAAGTCATATTATCTCCCCTCATTTATTTATTTTAAAATGAAATATTTTTTCCGAAGAGAAAAATAATAAAATCCAATATCCTCGTCTTTCATTATTTGATAAAATTCAAATATGAAGATCGAAAAATCCCCAACTCTCTCCGAGGGTCCTTGAGTTGCTTAGGATTTTCGAGGATGGCAAACGAGAATGTAATAAAATATGATATGCATGGACGACCTATGTATAACATGCCAAATTGAAAATTTGGGATGTTACAAACCTACCCCCCTTAAGATGAATCTCGCCCTCGAGATTCGGGTTGGCTAGAAAATAGGTGCAGATGGTCCTTGCGAATATCCTCTTCTCACTCCCAGGTGGCTTCCTCCTCGGTATGGTGGCTCCACTGAACTTTGCAAAACTTGATCACCTTGTTGCGAGTGACTCGGCTATCAAACTCGAGAATCTTTACTGGCTTCTCCTCATAAGTCAAGTTACTATCTAATTGTATCGCCTCCAGGGGCACTGTATCCTTTAACGGTATGTCGGCCATCTCAGTGTGGCACTTCTTCAGTTGTGATACGTGAAACACATCGTGAACTCCTGACAGTCCTTCGTAACTCCAGCTTGTAGGCAACTTCTCCCATCCGTTCCAAAATACGTGCAGTCCTACAAATCTTGGGGCTAACTTTCCTTTACTCCAAAACGTTTCACTCCCTCGGGGTGATACTGCAGATATGCTCATCTCCGATTTCATAGGTTACTTCCTTGCGTTTTGAATCTGCGTAACTCTTTTGTCTAGACTGAGCAATCTTTAGTCAGTCTCTGATCAGTTTATCCTTCTCCTCTGAGTCTTTGATCAAATCTGGTCCAAACAATCGACGGTCTCAACCTCGTCCCACATTAATGGTGTTCTACATCTGCGTCCATCTGAGCTTGAACGGTGCCATCTTCAAACTGGCTCGGTAGCTGTTGTTGTATGAGAATTCTGCGTACGGCAAATTGTCATCCCAACTAGATCCATAATCTAGCGCACAGGCTCTCAACATGTCCTCCAAAAGCTGATTGACTCTCTCTGTCAGTCCATCCGTCTGTGGGTGGAACGCGATACTAAACTCCAATCTGGTACCCAAAGTCTGGTGTAGTTGATGCCAAAATTTTGAAGTAAACTGTGTTCCTCTATCTGATATGATACTCCTCGGAACTCCATGCAAACATACGATCCTGGTCATATATATCTTGGCCAACTTGGCACTTGTATAAGTTGTTTTCACTGCGATGAAATGAGCTACTTTGGTCAACCGATCCACTACTACCCATATTGAATCATATCCTGCTTTGGTTCTGGGTAATCCGGTGATAAAATCCATGCCAAGTTTGTCCCACTTCCATTCGGGTATTGGCATAGATTGCAACAGTCCTGCTGGCTTTTGATGCTCTGCCTTCACTCTCTGGCATACATCGCAAACTGCTACATACTCGCAATATCCTTCTTCATACCAGTCCACGTAAATGTTCCTTCAAGTCCAAATACATCTTGGTGTTTCCGGGTGAATCGAGTATGGTGAGTCATGGGCCTCTTGAAGTATTAACTTCCTGATCTCCGAATTGTTGGGCACATAAATCCGATCCTCAAACCACAAGGTATCGTGCTCATCCTCGCGAAAACCTTTGGCTTTTCCTCTGCCCATCTTTTCCTTTATCTCAGAAATCTCTTTATCCTCCTTTTGAGCGTCTCGAATCTTGTCTAGCAAGGTCGACTGAACCTACATTGTTGCAAGAAAACCTCTTGGAACAATCTCCAACTGAAGTTCCATAACATCCTCTGCTAACTCCTTTGGCAGTCCTCTACCTTCAAGGATATTGGCATAGCTCTTCTGACTCAAAGCGTCTGCTACAACGTTGGCCTTTCCTGGATGATAGTGTAGCTTCATGTCTTAATCCTTTATAAGTTCCAGCCATCTCCTCTGTCTGAGGTTTAACTCCTTCTGTGTGAAAATGTACTTTAAACTCTTATGATCCGTGTACACATCACAACGGTTTCCCATGAGATAATGTCTCCAGGTCTTCAACGCATGTACCACAGCTGCTAACTCCAAATCATGCGTGGCATAGTTCAACTCATGAGGCTTCAGTTGTCGTGAGGCATATGAAACAACTTTTCCTTCCTGCATAAGAACACATCCAAGTCCCAAGCGAGAGGCATCACAATACACTTGAAACTCCTTATGTATATCTGGCAATGTCAAGACTGGGGGCTGTAGTCAACCGTTTCTTCAACTCTTGGAAGCTTGTCTCACAATCCTCTGTCCATTTGAACTTGGTATCCTTCTTTAGCAATTCATCATTGGTTTAGCAATCTTGGAAAAATTCCCAATGAATCTCGATAATATCCTGCCACCAAAGGAAACTGTGAATCTTGCCGATCAAGTGGGTGCCAACCATTCGATGATCGACTGAATTTTACTGGGTCTCTGCTATACCCTCTCCCGATATAACATGCCCAAGAAATCCAACTTCCTTTAACCAAAACTCGCACTTGCTGAATTTGGCATATTCGGTGTTCCCCGAGTTTCTCAAGAACCAAACGTAGGTGTTCTGCGTGCTCCTCTTCGTTCTTGAGTAAACCATAATATCATCGATAAACACCACAACAAACTTGTCCAAATACTCCATGAACACTTTGTTCATCATACTCATGAAATAGGCGGGCGTTAGTCATCCAAACGACATGACCGTATACTCATATAATCCATATCGTGTGGTGAATGCTGTCTTTGGTATATCCTTCTCTCGGATCTTCAACTGATGGTATCCTGATCGTAGATCAATCTTAGAAAACACCTTAGCTCCTTGCAACTGATCAAACAGATCATTGATCATCGGTAAGGGATACTTGTTCTTTATCGTTACTTCATTCGAGCTCGGTAATCAACAACCATCCTTAGGGATTTATCTTTCTTCTCCACCAAAAGTACCGGTGCACCCGTGGTGATGAACTTCTCTGAATGTAACCTTTCTCCAATAGCTCCTTGATCTGCTTCTTAATTTCCTCCAGATCATTTGCGGGCATCCGATAAGGTCTCTTTGAGATTGGCCCTGTACCTGGTATTAGTTCTATCAGAAACTCAATGTCTCGATCCGGTGGCATGCCTGGTAACTCTTCCGGAAAAACATCTGGATAATCCTTCACTACCAGTACTTCCTCTTATACAACTCTCGTGAGGGTATTCACTTGGCTCCTCCTAGGCATATGCCTAGATGCATACTTAATACTTTTTCCCTCTGGGGTGGTAAGATAAATTGACTTGCTAGCACAGTCGATACTTCCTCCAAACTTCGACATCCAATCCATACCTAATATCACATCCAATCCTTGCGACTCCAAGATAATTAGGTCGGACGAAAAAACATGTGTGCCAATGATTAGGGGTATCTGGGTGCACCATCTGCTAGCCATATACTCTGCTCGAAGTAGCTCACTAAAGAGGGGTTCTAAGGGTCAGGTTGGTAACTTAAACTTATCCACAAATCCCTTGATATAAATGAATGCGATGCACCAGTATCGAAAAGAACAATAGCGGTAAATGACTGAACCAAAAACTTACCTATTACCGCATCCGGCTGCTCTTCAACTTCCTCCACGTTAACGTGGTTCACTTGTCCTTTGTTGAATGGATGGGCTTCTTCCCAGCGCTCCCATTTCCGTTTCCATTCTTTCCTTCAGGCAGTTGTTGGCATAGTGCCTGTCTTCCCGCACTTAAAGCAAATAACTTGGCTCAAGTCTCTCTTGGCGGGTGTAGCTGGGTTAGAGCGATTCTGATTATTGTTGGCTGCATTTCCATTCCCATTCTTCGCACTATTATGCGATCCTCCTCCAGTATGGTTATGTCCTCCATGGTTATGAACTAGTCCTCCCGAGTTCGGGGTTAGCGAGGTTTCGGTGAGCTCTGAGTTATACTTCCCTTGTCCATACTTCCTCTTACGACTCTCAATTTGCTGCTGCTTTCCTTCAATCATTAGGGCCTTATCTACCAACTCCTGGTAGTTGTTGAAAGTTGCCACCATCAACTGCATACTCGTCTCATCATTCAATCCTTCCATAAACTTCTCTTGCTTCGCGGCATCCGTGGCCCCATCATCAGGGGCATAGCGTGATAACTTGCTAAACTCATCCACATACTGGGCCACAGTACGGTTCCCCTGGCGTAAGTTGCGGAACTCACGCTTCTTTATCTGCATGGCTCCAGTTGAAACATGGGCCGTGTGAAAAGCTTGTTGGAACTGGTCCCAAGTGACATTGGCTATAGGAAAAGTAGCCGTGTAATTCTCCCACCATGCGGCTGCTGGTCCATCCAATTGATGTGCGGCAAAGCGCACTCTTTCAGCATCCGTGCATCCTGCGGTGGTTAACTCCTTCCAATACGGGCGTAACCAATCATCGCAACTATTCGCTCGGTGCTACTGGAAAACACCGGCGGTTGTAACCTCAGAAAACGGGCTAAATTGTCCACTGGCGGCAGGTTGTTGTTGTTGTTGTTGTTGTTGGCATTGCCCTGGTTCTGAACTAGCAATTGCATCAAGGCATTCTGCTGTTGGATCAACTGAGTGAGCTCCGGTGGGAAAACAAAACCGGGGTCACGTCTCGGAGGCATCTGAGGGTTTAGATGGGAGAGATTAGAAATAGAAAGAGGTCTAGTGAGAAAACACTACCCATATGCACATGAGGCAAAACACACATTCATTCAATCCAGCAAGCAAGGGCATACAAAACGATCTAGGACTATTGCATACGTGCTCAACTACTACTAGTTACATGGGGAAAAATACTACTAATATTTGGTGGTCATCTAGAAATTTTGATCGGTGGAAGACTCCATGATGTCTGCTCCAGCTTCGTCTTCATAGTCATCATCACTTGGATCTGAGTCGGTGTCGTCGATGATGATGTAGTTGTCTGGACAAGCGGGGTCTTCTTCCTCTTCTTGCTCCTCTTCCTTGGGTGCTGGTCCTCCCATGAAAACTCCAATCTTCTTGACTAGGTCGTCGTTCTTCTCCAGTAGTATCTTGATTTCTTCCTCATATCCATCGCGTGTAGACTTGAGTTCTTCCTCCAATTCGATGATCTTAGTTTTCGCCTTCTTCAAATCCAGCATGTCAGCGCACATCTGGTTCTCATGACGTCGAATGTGCTGGTTTAGCTCTGGATGTAAGCTGCAATGGATCTATCCTTCTTGGTGCTAATTACTTCCCATTGCTCGTCTCGGCGCCCACATATTTGGTATATGGTGTCTTTAAGCTCCTTGTTGTAGACTTCTCCAATGCGTCCCATGGTAATGTGAGCTGCCATACTCTTTCCTAAACTCCATGTTGGTGCATTGAAAACACATACTATGGGCTCTGTGCTTGGTGCAAACGTCCTTCCGGGAACTAGAGCTTGAATCTTCCAGCATTCTTCTTCTGCTAAGGTGGCGCATGCGTCCCGGTGAAGCTTGGTATTCCAATATTCAGGTACCTAGTGACTTCCTTCAAGTGGCGTCCGAAAGGTGTGTCTTCATCCGGTTGGGCAAACTTGTACTTCATCTCCGTCATCCTAAAGAGTGGAAAAATGGAGAGAGGTCAGAAATGAGTAGAGAGGAGTGACCTATGGTTTTATCTTAGTGGTCGTGTCCTACACTCAACGTGTGCTCTGATACCATCTTGTAGCGACCCGACCTCAGATGGTCAAGTCTCGTATTCGTGTCATCCTGGATCGATAATGCCGACACACACGAGACTCGAAGGATTTATAACAGAGTAGCAATCACACACTTATTACATCGAATGTCTCAAAAGAGAACTTATTACAATAATATGGCTTAAGGCCATCTAATGCGATAACAGCGGAAGGCTTGGAAGATAAAGTGAGTCCATCAACTCCAACGGCATAACTGAGCTGCACGGCAACGACCTACAATCCTTACTCCTCGTCTGAAAAGTCTGCAACATAATACGTTGCAGCCCGAGAACGGGTCAGCACATGGAATATGCTGGCAATCTAACATATAGAGTAATGAAAGAATAAGCTATACTACATGCATATATGGCTGGTGGAAAGCTCTATGTTTACAGTTTTGCGAAAAGCCAATTTTTCCCTACATTAAAGGAATAAATTTTACTTTAACTATCATGGTGGTTGAAACATCATTGAGAAGGTATAACCCCAACTCAATCCCAATTAAAGTGATTAACAACCCATCAATATTAATTTTTAGAGTGATGAGATACATGTGAATACTCAAGTACTAGATACTCATAATTGTCCATAACCGGGGACACGGCTAACCATGATTAGTTTGTACACTCTGCAGAGGTTTGCGCACTTTTCCCCACAAGACTCGATCGCCTCCGTTGGTTTCTCGCACTGCATGGTGTTTGAGAGATGGATGACCGAGACACAGTCTTTCAGAAACATTAACTCTCTACTCCGGATAGATCATACCAAACCTATAAAACCCACTACCTGCTGATCTACCTCTTCGAGAGCTTCACGTAACTTACTCAACTACGCTAGAGCGCATAATAGCTTGTGGCTGCATGCGGAAGTTTCTAGCATGAATAATCTCAGTTCCCTTTGAGCCTGGGTGGCGGTCCATAGGAAGATCACACGGGTACCCCAGGATTTCCAAAAAAAACAGACAACACTGGGTTCCCCAGGTGCCTCAATCCACCCAGATGTGTATTTAAGTTGCCACCTTAAAGTAAACCATTAATTAACAATCTCACATCTGTCGTGAATATCTCTCAAACCCAACCACGTCTACGAGCATAGCCTGGCAATCTAAGCATAACGTAGAAGTAACTCCCAAGGGTTTGAAAGTAACAGGGCAATAGGTTCCTACCTCATCATCTACTTCCCAACCCACAAATTAATGCCATCCTAATCATGCAATGTTTGAGGATCGAGCTAATGCATAAAACTGGGTATGAAAAGATATGATCAAGTGTTACTTGCCTTGCTGACGATCCGTGAATCCTAGAGACTCGTAGTAACACGCTTCGCACTCCGGGAATTCTATCGCAAGCAAACAATACATACATAAGTAAACAAGCAAAGATGCACAAACGAAACTTCAACTGAAAGAGGTTGACCAGAAAGTTCAACTTAAGCACTCCGGTTTGCAAAAAGGATCAAACCAAACGGAACAACAAAACTCAAACGGCGAAAGAAATAGGGTCTGTTTACTAATCTGAACTAGGGTCAAATTTTACAAGGATAAAAACTGGTTTAAGTTGATTATTCGGAAAGAGGGTTTCGAGATGAAACTCCAGGCGCTTGAATCGCCTGATTCCGATAAACGAGCGAAAAGATAAACAGGTTTGAAAATTGGATCAGAAATCGCGATCAGAATAACCGTGGAATAAATCTGATAAAAGAAAAGCGACGAACTGCTAAACGAACGAACGTTCGTTAACAGAAACTAAACAGTGAACGCGTTTGTTAGAACGAACGGACGAACGGACGTTCGCTAAGTAAATAAACCGACGAAATAAACCGATCTATATAAAAAAACGATCTAGGGTTTTATAAAAAAAACGAAGGGTTTTCTTAAAAACCGGCGGCGGGTCGAATACCTCCGCGAGGCGCGTCCGGCGGGCGGCCGGCTCGCGGGTTCGGGGTTAGGCGAGGTCGGCGAGAGGCGGCGCGGCGGTGAGAGGGCGGCGACGGCGGCTCGGCGAGAGGGCGGCGACGGCGCGGATCGGGCTCCGGGCTCGGCGGCGGCAGGTGGTGGCGGGTGGTGGTGTGGCGGCGGGCGGCGGTATTTATAGGCGGGTGGGGTGGGCGGCTTGGGAAGGCGCTCGGCTTGGGAAGGGGCGCCGGGGTGGAGTCCGGCTCGGACTCGCCCTCGGCGTCCGTTCCACGACGGCGGCGGCTGGGAAGGCGGCGGCGCGAGCGGGCCGGGCTTCGGCTCGGTGGGCCTTTAGCCCAAGCGGTATGGGTCCATTATTTTTTAAAAAAAAAATCATTCCGTCGAAAATAAATAAATAAAAAAATCCTAGAAAAATAAATAAAAATCTAAAAATTCCAAAACAAGTTTTCTCCGTCTAAATAAAATATTTAGAACTAGATGAACTTTTCTTGGCCCCTAAAATGCAACTTTTTAAAGCGTGCAAATTTTTCTAGGGTAATTAAAATTCCAAATAAACTCAAACAAAAACCAAATAATGATTTTAAAATTTTTCCTCCGATATTTCGATTATTTTGGAGAAGTCATATTATCTCCCCTCATTTATTTATTTTAAAATGAAATATTTTTTCCGTAGAGAAAAATAATAAAATCCAATATCCTCGTCTTTCATTATTTGGTAAAATTCAAATATGAAGATCGAAAAATCCCCAACTCTCTCCGAGGGTCCTTGAGTTGCTTAGGATTTTCGAGGATGGCAAACGAGAATGCAATAAAATATGATATGCATGGATGACCTATGTATAACATGCCAAATTGAAAATTTGGGATGTTACAATGGTCAAGACGTGATGCTATATTTTATTGTATGAGATGATCATGTTTTGTAACCGAGTTATCGGCAACTGGCAGGAGCCATATGGTTGTCGCTTTATTGTATGAAATGCAAACGCCATGTAATTGCTTTACTTTATCACTAAGCGGCAGCGATAGTCGTAGAAGCAATAGTTGGTGAGACGACAACGATGCTATGATGGAGATCAAGGTGTCGCGCCGGTGACGATGGTGATCATGACGGTGCTTCGGAGATGGAGATCACAAGCACAAGATGATGATGGCCATATCATATCACTTATATTGATTGCATGTGATGTTTATCCTTTATGCATCTTATCTTGCTTTGATTGACGGTAGCATTTTAAGATGATCTCTCACTAAAATTATCAAGAAGTGTTCTCCTGAGTATGCACCGCTGCCAAAGTTCGTCGTGCCCGCACACCACGTGATGATCGGGTGTGATAAGCTCTACGCTCATATACAACGGGTGCAAAACAGTTATGCACGCGGAATACTCAGAGTTAAACTTGACGAGCCTAGCATATAACAGATATGGCCTCGAACACGGAGACCGAAGGTCGAGCGTGAATCATATAGTAGATATGATCAACATAGTGATGTTCACCGTTGAAACTACTCCATCTCACGTGACGATCGGACATGGTGTAGTTAATATGGATCACGTAATCACTTAGAAGATTAGAGGATGTCTATCTAAGTGGGAGTTCTTAAGTAATATGATTAATTGAACTTAAATTTATCATGAACTTAGTACCGATAGTATTTTGCTTGTCTATGTTTCTTGTAGATAGATGGCTCGTCTGTTGTTCCGTTGAATTTTAATGCATTCCTTGAGAAAGCAAAGTTGAAAGATGATGGTAGCAATTACACGGACTGGGTCCGTAACTGAGGATTATCCTCATTGCTGCACGAAGAATTAGGTCCTGGAAGCACCGCTGGGTGCCGAACCTCTGCTGATGTGGCCGACGACGTTAATAACGTCTGGCGAGCAAAGCTGATGACTACTCGATAGTTCATGTGCCATGCTTTACGGCTTAGAACCGGGCCTTCAACGACGTTTTGAGCGTCATGGAGCATATGAGATGTTCCAGAGTTGAAGTTAATATTTCAAGCAAATGCCCGGATTGAGAGATATGAAGTCTCCAATAAGTTCTATAGCTGCAAGATGGAGGAGAATAGTTATGTCAGTGAACACATACTCAAAATTTCTGGGTATAATAATCACTTGATTCAACTGGGAGTTAATCTTCCTGATGATAGTGTCATTGACAGAATTCTTCAATCACTGCCACCAAGCTACAAGAGCTTCGTGATGAACTATAATATGCAAGGGATGGACAAGTCTATTCCCGAGCTCTTCGCAATGCTAAAAGCCGCGGAGGTAGAAATCAAAAAGGAGCATCAAGTGTTGATGGTTAACAAGACCACTAGTTTCAAGAAAAAGGGCAAAGGGAAGAAGAAAGGGAACTTCAAGAAGAACAGCAAACAAGTTGCTGCTCAAGAGAAGAAACCCAAGTCTGGACCTAAGCACGAGGCCGAGTGCTTCTCTGCAAGCGATCGACATCGGAAGCGGAACTGCCCCAAATATTTGGCGGATAAGAAGGATGGCAAGGTGAACAAAGGTATATGTGATATACATGTTATTGACGTACCTTACTAGAGCTCGCAGAGCACTGGTATTTGATACTGGTTCTGTTGCTAATATTTGCAACTCAAACAGGACTACGGAATAAGCGAGCATCGCCAAGGACGAGGTGACGATGCGCGTGGGAAACGGTTCCAAAGTCGATGTGATCGCGGTCGGCACGCTACCTCTACATCTACCTTCGGGATTAGTTTTAGACCTAAATAATTGTTATTTGGTGCCAGCGTTAAGCATGAACATTATATCTGGATCTTGTTTGATGCGAGACGGTTATTCATTTAAGTCAGAGAATAATGGTTGTTCTATTTATATGAATAATATCTTTTATGGTCATGCATCCTTGAAGAGTGGTCTATTTTATTGAATCTCGATAGTAGTAATACACATATTCATAGTGTTGAAACCAAAAGATGCAGAGTTGATAATGATAGTGCAACTTATTTGTGGCACTGCCGTTTAGGTCATATCGGTATAAAGCGCATGAAGAAACTCCATATTGATGGACTTTTGGAATCACTTGATTATGAATCACTTGGTACTTGCGAACCGTGTCTCATGGGCAAGATGACAAAACGCCGTTCTCCGGAACTATGGAGCGAGCAACTGATTTGTTGGAAATCATACATACTGATGTTTGTGGTCCAATGAATGTTGAGGCTCGCGGCGGGTATCGTTATTTTCTCACCTTCACAGATGATTTGAGCAGATATGGGTATATCTACTTAATGAAACACAAATCTGAAACGTTTGAAAAGTTCAAAGAATTTCAGAGTGAAGTGGAAAATCATCGTGACAAGAAAATAAATTTTCTATGATCTGATCGTGGAGGAGAATATTTGAGTTACGAGTTTGGTTTACATTTGAAACAATACGGAATAGTTTCGCAACTCACGCCACCCGGAACACCACAACAAAATGGTGTGTCCGAACGTCGTAATCGTACTTTACTAGATATGGTGCGATCTATGATGTCTCTTACTGATTTACCGCTATCGTTTTGGGATTACGCTTTAGAGACGGCCGCATTCACGTTAAATAGGGCACCATCAAAATCCGTTAAGACAACGCCTCATGAACTGTGGTTTGGCAAGAAACCAAAGTTGTCGTTTCTTAAAGTTTGGGGCTGCGATGCTTATGTGAAGAAACTTCAACCAGATAAGCTCGAACCCAAATCGGAGAAATGTGTCTTCATAGGATATCCAAAGGAGACTGTTGGGTACACCTTCTATCACAGATCTGAAGGCAAGATTTTCGTTGCTAAATTCGGATCCTTTCTAGAAAAAGAGTTTCTCTCGAAAGAAATGAGTGGGAGGAAAGTAGAACTTGATGAGATAACTGTATCTGCTCCCTTATTGGAAAGTAGTTCATCACAAGAACCGGTTCCTATGGCAACTACACCAATTAGTGAGGAAGCTAATGATATTGATCATGAAACTTCAGATCAAGTCTCTACTGAACTTCGTAGGTCAACCAGAGTAAGATCCGCACCAGAGTGGTACGGTAATCCTATTCTGGAAGTCATGTTACTTGACCATGGCGAACCTACGAACTATGAGGAAGCGATGATGAGCCCAGATTCATAAAATGGCTAGAAGCCATGAAATCTGAGATGGGATCCATGTATGAAAACAAAGTATGGACTTTGGTTGACTTGCCCGATGATCGGCAAGCCATTGAGAATAAATGGATTTTTAAGAAGAAGACTGACGCTGATGGTAATATAACTGTCTATAAAGCACGACTTGTTCCGAAAGATTTTCGACAAGTTCAAGGGGTTGACTACGATGAGACTTTCTCACCCATAGCGATGCTTAAGTCTGTCCGAATCATGTTAGCAATTGCTGCATTTTATGATTATGAAATTTGGCAAATGGATATCAAAAATGCATTCTTGAATGGATTTCTAGAAGAAGAGTTGTATATGATGCAACCAGAAGGTTTTGTTGATCCAAAAGGGGCTAACAAAGTGTGCAAGCTCCAGCGATCAATTTATGGTCCGTGCAAGCCTCTCGGAGTTGGAATAAACGCTTTGATAGTGTGATCAAAGCATATGGTATTATACAGACTTTTGGAGAAGCTTTGTATTTACAAGAAAGTGAGTGGGAGCTCTATAGCATTTCTGATATTATATGTGGACGACATATTATTGATTGGAAATGATATAGAATTTCTGGATAGCATAAAAGGATACTTGAATAAAAGTTTTTCAATGAAAGACCTCGGTGAAGCTGCTTACATATTGGGCATCAAGATCTATAGAGATAGATCAAGACGCTTGATTGGACTTTCACAAAGCATATACCTTGATAAAGTTTTGAAAAAGTTCAAAATGGATCAGGCAAAGAAAGGATTCTTACCTGTATTACAAGGTGTGAAATTGAGTCAAACTCAATGCCCGACCACAGCAGAAGATAGAGAGAAAATGAAAGATGTTCCCTATGCTTCAGCCATAGGCTCTATCATGTATGCAATGCTGTGTACCAGACCTGACGTATGCTTAGCAATAAGCTTGGCAGGAAGGTACCAAAGTAATCCAGGAATGGATCATTGGACAGCGGTGAAGAACATCCTGAAATACCGAAAAGGCCTAAGGATATGTTTCTCGTATATGGAGGTGACAAAGAGCTAGTCGTAAATGGTTACGTCGATGCAAGCTTTGACACTGATCCGGACGATTCTAAATCGCAAACCGGATACGTGTTTTTATTAAACGGTGGAGCTGTTAGTTGGTGCAGTTCTAAACAAAGCGTCGTGGCGGGATCTACATGTGAAGCGAGTACATAGCTGCTTCGAAGCAGCAAATGAAGGAGTCTGGATGAAAGAGTTCATTTCCGATCTAGGTGTCATACCTAGTGCATCGGGACCAATGAAGATCTTCTGTGACAATATGGTGCAATTGCCTTGGCAAAGGAATCCAGATTTCACAAGAGGACCAAGCACATCAAGAGACGCTTCAATTCCATCCGGGACCAAGTCCGGTGGGAGACATAGAGATTTGCAAGATACATACGGATCTGAATGTCGCAGACCCGCTGACTAAGCCTCTTCCACGAGCAAAACATGATCAGCTCCAAGACTCCATGGGTGTTAGAATCATTACTTGTGTAATCTAGATTATTGACTCTAGTGCAAGTGGGAGATGAAGGAAATATGCCCTAGAGGCAATAATAAAGTTATTATTTATTTCCTCATATCATGATAAATGTTTATTATTCATGCTAGAATTGTATTAACCGGAAACATGATACATGTGTGAATACATAGACAAACATATAGTCACTAGTATGCCTCTACTTGACTAGCTCATTAATCAAAGATGGTTATGTTTCCTAACCATAGACATGTGTTGTTATTTGATTAATGGGATCACATCATTAGGAGAATGATGTGATTGACATGACCCATTCCGTTAGCCTAGCACTTGATCGCTTAGTATATTGCTATTGCTTTCTTCATGACCTATACATGTTCCTATAACTATGAGATTATGCAACTCCGTTTACGGAGGAACACTTTGGTGCTACCAAACGTCACAACGAATCGGGTGATTATAAAGGAGTACTATAGGTGTCTCCAAAGGTACATGTTGGGTTGGCGTATTTCGAGATTAGGTTTTGTCACTCCGATTGTCGAAGAGGTATCTCTGGGCCCTCTCGGTAATGCACATCACATAAGCCTTGCAAGCATTGCAACTAATAAGTTAGTTGTGCGATGATGTATTACGGAACGAGTAAAGAGACTTGGCGGTAACGAGATTGAACTAGGTATTGGATACCGACGATCGAATCTCGGACAAGTAACATACCGATGACAAAGGGAACAACGTATGTCATTATGCGGTTTGACCGATAAAGATCTTCGTAGAATATGTAGGAACCAATATGGGCATCCAGGTTCCACTATTGGTTATTGACCGAGAATAGTTCTAGGTCATGTCTACATAGTTCTCGAACCCGTAGGGTCCGCACGCTTAACGTTACGATGAAAGTTTCATTATGAGTTTATAAGTTTTGATGTACCAAAGATTGTTCGGAGTCCCGGATGTGATCACGGACATGACGAGGAGTCTCGAAATGGTCGAGACATAAAGATTGATATATTGGAAGCCTATGTTTGGACTTCGGAATAGTTCCGGGTGAAATCGGGATTTTACCGGAACACCGGGGGGTTACCGGAACCCTCCCGGGGGTTTAATGGGCCTTAGTGGGCCATGAGGGAGAAGAGGAGGGCTGGCCAGGGCAGGCCGCGCGCCCCCTCCCCCCCTAGTCCGAATAGGACAAGGAAGGGGGGGCGGCGCCCCCCTTTCCTCTTTCCCTCCCCCCAAGTCCTAATCCAACTAGGAAAAGGGGGGAAGTCCTACTCCCGGTGGGAGTAGGACTCCTCCGGCGCGCCTCCTCCTAGGGTCGGCCGCACCCCCTTGCTCCTTTATATACGGGGGCAGGGGGGCACCCTACAACACACAAGTTGATCTACGGATCGTTCCTTAGCCGTGTGCGGTGCCCCCCTCCACCATATTCCACCTCGATCATATCGTCGCGGAGTTTAGGCGAAACCCTGCGCCGGTAGAGAATCATCATCGTCACCACGCCGTCGTCTTGACGGAACTCATCCCGACACTTTGCTGGATCGAGTCCGGGATCGTCATCGAGCTGAGCGTGTGCTGAACTCGGAGGTGCCGTCGTTCGGTACTTGGATCGGTCGGATCGTGAAGACGTACGACTACATCAACCGCGTTGTCATAACGCTTCCGCTTACGGTCTACGAGGGTACATGGACAATACTCTCCCCTCTCGTTGCTATGCCATCACCATGATCTTGCGTGTGCGTAGGAAAATTTCTGAAATTACTACGTTCCCCAACAATAAGGAGTGGCAAGAGCCTAAGCTTGGGGATGCCCAAGGCACCCCAAGGTAATATTCAAGGACAACCAAGATCCTAGGCTTGGGGATGCCCCGGATGGCATCCCCTCTTTTGTCTTCGTTCATCGGTAACTTTACTTGAAGGTATATTTTTATTCACCACATGATATGTGTTTTGCTTGGAGCGTCATTTTTTTGTTAGTATTTGCTTGCTGTTATTTATAATAATGTTTTGCATCTCTTGTTTCAGTAAAAATGTCAAGGATAGCCTTTACCATGCTTATTTTGCAAGTATACATGTTGTTGTTTCAAAACAGAAAGTTTACCGCTGTTGCAAAGATTCCCTAGAAAAGTCAGAATGTGATAAAATGTTGAAACCTTTTGCATAATAAGCTCTGATAAATTTACTACAGTGGAAATTTTCCTTCATAATTTTTGGAGCTAGGGAAGTATGGATCTTGCTACATTCTTTACAGACTGTCCTGTTTAGGCAGATTGCTGTTATGTTTGCATTGTTTGCATATGTTTGCTTTTTTAATGATGCTATTTGAGGATAGGAGTATTAAATATGAAGAGGCATTTAGTATGCAATGTTGAATAATAATTTTAGTGATTTGTTACAGTATAAAATGATAAGGTTTTTGCATTGGTTTATACTAACTTATCTCACGAGTTCTTGTTGAGTTTGGTGTGGATGAAGCTTTCGAGATTTAGGAAACCGTGATATGAGAGGAATTAAGGAGACACAAAAACTCAAGCTTGGGGATGCCCAAGGCACCCAAGATAATATTTCAAGAAGTCTCAAGCATCTAAGCTTGGGGATGCCCCGGTAGGCATCCCACCTTTCTTCTTCAACAATTATCGGTTAGTATCGGTTGAGCCTAAGTTTTTGCTTCTTCACATGATGAGTGCTATCCTTGAAATGTCATTTTATTTTGTTTTGTTTGCTGCTTGAATAAAAATACCAAGATCTGAAATTCTTAAATGAGAGAGAGTCTTCACAAAGCTACATAATTATTTAACTACTCATTGATCTTCACTTATATCTTTTTAGAGTAGTTTGTCATTTACTCGTGTGCTTCACTTATATCCTATGAGTAAATAGTTGAATGATTTGAATGTCATAAATCTGAAATTATATATGTTTCATATGCCCTTCCCATGGGGAGTAATGCCTTCACATATAAGAAGTAGAGGTGGTAAATTTATTGAAGGTTAGCAAACATTGTATTGGTCACTTGAACAATTCATGAAAGAATATTGAAGGAAGAGAGATTTCACATATAAATATACTATCTTGGACATCTTCTATGATTGTGATCCCCATTAATTATTTTCAAACCTGAGCAAATTAGTTGAAGTTGGACAAGGAAGACAACATAATGAGTTATGCTTGGGTATATTTGTATAAGTTATATTGTTTTGGATCCTCTAACATGTCGTGCTTGCTATTTAGAATCCTTTGCTAGCCAAAAGATCTGTACTAAGCGGGAATACTGCTTGTGCATCCAAATTCCTTGAACCAAGTTTCTTCCATGAGTGTCCACCATATCTACCTATATGCGGTATTTACCTACCGTTCCAAGTAAATTTGCATGTGCCAAACTCAAAACCTTCAAATAATAATCTGTTTTGTATGCCCGAATCGCTCATGTAGCAACTAGGGGCTAGCAGTATCTTCCATGCTAGGTGGGTTATTCTCACGATGAGTGGACTCCGCTCATCATTCACGAGAAAATGGCTGGTAACTGGGATGCCCAGTCCCATGATCAAAAGATCGAAATCAAATAAAAAATAATTGCAAACAAAACTCCCCCAGGATTGATGTTAGTTGGAGGCACCCGTTGTTTCGGGCAAACCATGGATTGATGATTGTTGGTGGAGGGGGAGTAAAAATCTTTACCTTTCTGTTTGGGAACCGCCTATAATGTATGTAGTATGGAAGATACTGGGAACTCTTGGTCGTTATGTTGACAATGAAAGCATACCTCTCAAAATTATTTTCATCTCTGCTTTTGCTTCGAGCTCTGGCATCTCTGCAAATCCCTCCTTCCCTCTGCGAAGGGCCTATCTTTTACTTTTATGCAAGAGTCAGTAGTATTCCTTCTTATTCCAACCTACTCTTTAGTTGGCAGGCATCATATGATGGAAGGTTCTAAGCATATATGGCCATTCAAATATATTTGATCATGAATTATTACTGTTGACATTACCCTTGAGGTAAAAGGTTGGGAGGCAAAATATTAAGCCCCTATCTTTCTCTATGTTCTATGAATACTATTTGTTCTAAAAATATGCTTTGAGTGGTAGCAATCATGGAAGACTAAATGATAGTTGAGTATGTGGAATTTGCTAAATCAAAGCTCTGACATAGACTCTTCCTGAAAATAAGATGAATTGTAATTGTTTGATGACTAATAACACGGTTTGTTAGTTTTCAAGAAAGTTTATGATCTATACTTTAACATGTGAATAGTTGGTTACTTGATCATGAAAAGTTCTATGAGTTGAGCTACTGTTATGACATATAATGATGCTAGAAGAGGTGATTGAAATTATCATTAATCAAACTTATGCACCTGCTAGCATTCACACTTCATAAATTATTTCTTTTATCATTTACCTACTCGAGGACGAGCAGGAATTAAGCTTGGGGATGCTGATACATCTCCAACATATCTATAATTTATGAAGTATTCATGCTATTATAATATCCATCTTGGATGTTTATGGGCTTTATTTTACACTTCTATATTATTTTTGGGACTAACCTATTAACCCAGAGCCCAGTGCCAGTTCCTGTTTTTTTTTCCTTGTTTCAGTGTTTCGAAGAAAAGGAATATCAAACGGAGTCGAAACGGAATGAAACCTTCTGGAGAAGTTATTTTTGGAAGGAAAGCAACCCGGGAGACTTGGAGTGCACGTCAGAAAGCAACGAGGAGGCACGAGGCAGGAGCGCGCCACCCCTCGGGCGCGCCTCCACCTCGTGGGCCCTCGTGGCTCCCCGACGTACTTCTTTCACCTATATATATATATATATATATATATATATATATATATATATATATATATATATATATATATATATATATATATATATATATATATATATATATATATATATATATATATATACCATAAAACCTTCGGGAAGTAGAGACCGGAGTTCCGCCGCCGCAGCCTCTCAGAGCCACCAAAACCAATTGGGGCCTGTTCCGGCACCTGCGGAGGAGGATCCTCACCGTGGCCATCTTTATCATCCCGCGCTCTCCATGACGAGGAGGAGTAGTTCACCCTCGGGGCTGAGGGTATGTACCAGTAGCTATGTGTTTGATCTCTCTCTCTCTCTCTCTCTCTCTCTCTCTCTCTCTCTCGTGTTCTTGATTTGGCACGATCTTGATGTATCGCGAGCTTTGCTATTATAGTTGGATCTTATGATTTTTCTCCCCCTCTACTCTCTTGTAATGGATTGGGTTTTCCCTTTGAAGTTATCTTATCGGATTGAGTCTTTAAGGATTTGAGAACACTTGATGTATATCTTGCCGTGCGTATCTGTGGTGACAATGGGATATCACGTGATTCACTTGATGTACATTTTGGTGATCAACTTGCGGGTTCCGCCCATGAACCTATGCATAGGGGTTAGCACAAGTTTTCGTCTTGACTCTCCGGTAGAAACTTTGTGGCACTCTTTGAAGTACTTTGTGTTGGTTGAATAGATGAATCTGAGATTGTGTGATGCATATCGTATAATCATACCCACGGATACTTGAGGTGACATTGGAGTATCTAGGTGACATTAGGGTTTTGGTTGATGTGTGTCTTAAGGTGTTATTTTACTACGAACTCTAGGGCTGTTTGTGACACTTATAGGAATAGCCCAATGGATCGGTCGGAAAGAATAACTTTGAGGTGGTCTCATACCATACCATAATCTCTTCGTTTGTTCTCTGCTATTAGTGAGTTTGGAGTGACTCTTTGTTGCATGTTGAGGGATAGTTATATGATCCAATTATGTTATTATTGTTGAGAGAACTTGCACTAGTGAAAGTATGAACCCTAGGCCTTGTTTCAACTCATTGCAATACCGTTTACGCTCACTTTTATCATTAGTTGCCTTGCTGTTTTTATATTTTCAGATTACAAAAACCTATATCTACCATCCATATTGCACTTGTATCATCATCTCTTCGTCGAACTAATGCACCTATACAATTTACCATTGTATTGGGTGTCTTGGGGACACAAGAGACTCTTTGATATTTGGTTGCAGGGTAGTTTGAGAGAGACCATCTTCATCCTACGCCTTCCACAGATTGATAAACCTTAGGTCATCCAGTTGAGGGAAATTTGCTACTGACCTACAAACCTCTGCACTTGGAGGCCCAACAACGTCTACAAGAAGAAGGTTGCGTAGTAGACATCATTGTCTATGGCCACCTGATGAGAATTTTCCAAGGTAACACAATGTGAAAAGTGTTCTTCTGACCCCCACGAATCGACCAAAGTGATACTTGGGATCTATTGTTAGTTGCCACTAGGGTTAAGGATCGGGGAACATTGAGGTGATTCTTGTGCTCTACTTCTCCTTGCCGCTGCACTAGGATTAAGGATCGAGGGACATGGATGAGGGCTCATAGTTACAGTTGCACAGCAGGTCGGTGTTGTAGTTGTTAACCACTTGGGAGATGGTGGAGTAACGAATGAGCAACCGTGTTGTGTCGTGGTGCCCCGGCGACACCAACTTTGTTGTGCAGAACCACCTAGAATTCTCACAGGACATGGTGCCCAAGTACTTGGAGCTTAATTGGGAAGCTCAACACCTATGTCATCTATGCTACCACCTCAAACGACTTCTCCATAGGCTTCACTAAGCCTATGGCTTATATGTAGTCAGCTACAAGATATGATTAGGTCGCAAAAAATTTACCGACACCTCCCACACCCATGCTTACACTATACACTAATATTGCCCTCGTCACTTTAGGTTAGCTTTGTTGCATTTTTCTTCTTCTCTTAGCCTATGGATCCATCACTGTCTAGGAGCTTTATATGTTGCCGCCAACATTACATTAGATCAAAAAATGGCGAGGAGATTGTTGCACCCGTCGAACCGAATGTGAGCAAACGAGTGAGTGGGCCACATTAACATCTGCACTAAGTATTGTAGTCAAGTAGAGTGCAACAGTGTCACCATCTTTCTTTGTTGTCTGTTAGCTCTACTAATCAAACTGAACACAAAGCAACCAGTCATAAATAGTGTGTACACAAAGCAGTAAACACATATGATCTGATTTGATTAGGATATCCGCACCTGGTGTCGTATTCAATTCATGAGATTCTTACACAGTGCTCCTAGTTATGTCTCGATTGAGAGTATGAGACAATTACATTGGTATATCCTCACTTGGTACAATGAAAATTTAAAAGAGTATAGTAGATGGACCAGTTGGTGCAAAAGGAGGTTGTGGCTTTTGTACACACACTACACTTTGGTAAAGGTCTAGCGAACACTGCTGGCAAATCACCTTTTCGGGGTTTAGTAGCAAAACAACGACTCACTGAAATCTTGCATGCAATATTGCAACCCATTTTACTTTGTATGTCAGAATTCTTCATTTAGCGCATCCCCTACGCATCGGAGGATTGTTTGGATTTCTCAAAGAGGGACATTAATTTGTCGAGAATGCCCAATACTTTTTCACTGCCTCCCTTCCTACCTGAAAGATCTAAAATCTCATCGATATCAGCATCAACTACCCCACACAACTGGAGTCGGCACATTTCTATACAGAAAACTTCACGAAACTAGATAGGGATTGTTAGGAAAATGATAGAACACATTTTTTGTTTGTGATGATCTAGATGTATATTTGTACCTCCACAAGATGCAAGAGATCCTTTATTTGAATTGAGCATTTAAACTTTCGATTGACAATAATAAACCCATCGGCTCAATGTCATATCGGTACATGTTGGTGCTAAGATTGTTGGCTTCAGTGCACAATATTTTTTAGATATCAGATATGCTTTATTGAAATGTTCAGGTTCTGGAAAGTTGCATATATGGTTCAACCAATACAAGAAAGAAACCAAACAACAAAATGATACACACTCGGGATTGCATCTTACGATCATATCTACAAACAAACTTGCTACTAAACTCACCTACTCCTCATGGTGTTGGCACCTGTATGAAGCTTGATGATTCTTATCTCATAACTAAGCGGGATGATACTAAGAACATCCTCCCCGGTTCCTTCCTTAGCATAACTCCAACACTGTAGAAAATGCATAAACGTTGAGTACGAGAAATCAGTTGGCAGACAAGCTACCTTATGTTCAGAGAGAGAGAGCCCATGATTGAGCTGCAAAGCTCATTCATATCATCATATAACTATTTCTTATTAAAAATTGTGTGAGTTTTTTCTTTCTCAAGTAAACACAACAGACTCTTATGTTGCACCTAGAATGACCCGGGAGAGAAACAAACCCTAGCCGCCAGTCACCTCTTCTATCACACCTTGTCATGGCCCTAATTAATTGCTCCTTTTGAAAAAGGGCATTTTTTTGCTCACAATATAGCATCAAGGGGATATATGCATAATGAGCACACACCCCACCTCAACACTAATAGAATGCAAACAACCAACACTGACATGCACACAAAGGATCATGCTGGCAGAGAGCAAAGTCATACGATAGTACAGATTCACCTAACACACATGGTCAAATTAGCCCATCGCAAACGACATGGAAAACCATTGTCCCACCTTGATTTGCGATGGGGGTGCCTCAAAGCATGCGGCGAGAAAAAAATGTGTGTTATGTCAACTTTGCGGCACACGGTTTGGAAAATATATACTAGACTTCTCTTCCTCGGTTCCTTCTTTGTTATATTTGTGAAAAGGAAGTATTTTGTTTCTTGTTGCAAAATATACCATTATTTTGGTAATTCCTTAGTGTATGGCTTCCACTTTCTCTTCTTGTGTGTTTATTCCTTTGCTTTCTCCTTATCCAACATTTCCTGCATTTCCCCCGGATCGACTGAATAATATAAATATATTGATTGAATGAAAATGCCCTTTATCATCTAGCCCAATGTAGTTGTGTGACTTGTGTCACACAACTACATACGAATCACCCACAATAAAGTAGCTCCATCCATACCACTCTTCCACTTCCTCTTACATACGAATCACCCACAATAAAGTATCGACTGAATAATATAAATATATTGATTGAATGAAAATGCCCTTTATCATCTAGCCCAATGTAGTTGTGTGACTTGTGTCATCTCGATAAATCGATGGAATTAAAATGTCCTTTATTGAAGGAAAAAACACACGGCAGAGTACCATATGAATCACCCAAATAAATTAACATCATGTCGACTCCATGGTCGAGTAAGGAATCACGTGACATCACAACAAAAAGTACTCCCTCCATAATGAGATATAAAATCATTTAGATATAAGAGTGTTTAGATCACTACTTTTGTGATCTAAATGCACTTATATTTCTGTACGTGAGAGTAAGAAATAGTACATGTGTCAAATTTTCAGTTGACATTTTCGGCACCAGGAAAACAATCGACGCAGGATAAAAAACGTATGGCTCCTGGGGATTTCACATCCATTTCTTACAAGTGAGTTGCATTGCTTGGCTCCTGGGGGCAAAGAATTCCCCCACCTACACCATGGAAGGTTCAAACAAGTTAAACACACCTAGTGGTGATTTTTCCACGAGCCTATACATGACAGGGTGAACACTCTTGCATGGAAAGGTAGACGTTTGATTAAGCTCACACACGCATTCGTGGAGACACATTGACTATCTTGGTTTGTTTATTTCATTATTTTTCTTCTGTAGCTACTAGTACAATTTTGGTGCCATACACTTTGTATTACGACGACCGTCAGACTATCATGACTAGGAGCATTTCAGGATACGCCACCGTGTGTCCAAGGAACCATGATCTATATTTATCGGTCGGGTATCACAGGCAACCACCAGTCGCAAGATAGTCATCCATGCGCACCAACGTCGCGTTTTCTACGTCGAGATTATTGCCGCCCTCCAGCGGTGACGTCGCCCGCTTTCTGTCGCAACCCATCTTCCTCTGTCGCCGGCAGTTCCATCTCCTGTGACTGTAGAGTCGTTGTTTGCTAGCTGCCTAGAGCACGCCTCAAGCTAGTGCAGATAATGTGACGGACAACCCGGCTGAATTTGCATTTAGCAACCAGAGACTTTGCCGTTGTTTGACTATTTCTTACGGCAGGTGAGGTGAGGCGTCCACGAAGACATGGCACGTGTGACATGCAATTCAGGACCATATTTCTTATCTAAGAGGTATCAGCCAACGTATTTCATCTATGCGCTCGGCCTGGACACGAACAGCTGGTGGCCAACATTGCACCTTCCACTCCCATGCTTACACTTTGCACCGCCCTTATTCTCGGCATTCAACTCACAGTGTACTGTTGCGTGGCTTTGGTTTTCTTCTCTTGGCCTATGGGATCAAACACTACCTGTTAGCTTTATATGTAGCCGCTTATATTGCAGTTATTAATGCAATACGACACAAGATAGTGAGAAGAAGTTGTTGCACATGTTGAGATAAAGTAAGGAAGTGAGTTGGTGAGCCAAATTAACACCTACACTCAACTAGCCAGCTCAAATAGAATGTAACTGGATAATCACTCCTTTTTGAACACTAAAGAAGCATTTATAAGTAACTAGATAATATCCTTGTTGCGAAATAGATTGCAAAATATACTAAAATGATTTTGTTAGAATAAAACGGTAATGCAAGATCATAGGCGACACACTGAGGCACGATATTTGTTAACGGGGTTCACCAATATGGCTACATCCCCGGGGCATGACTACGGACGCTCCTCCCCAAGATACCGCAACACCGGCCGCCCGGGCGCCGGCACAAGCCGTCGGCTCCCCCGCGTACCTGTTGCTATCAAGTCGTCATCATGGGTTACAACGTGTGGTGCCCCTCCGTATATAAGAGGCCTAGGATACAAGTGTCCAACTCCTACACAACTCGTACCTAACCACACCAATTACAACTCCAAGTCCACATAACCCCTTGTGTACATAATATTCGACACAAATATAACAAACTCCACCTTGGCGAATATTCTCCATCACTTAGAAGTCGTCCATGCTCGAACCTCCATGTACTCTGGACTTGGGTTGTCTCCTTTATAGCTTACTGAGAGCTACCCGACGGGTCAGACCCGCCGCCACCGTGGGACTCCACTGCTACTCCTGCAGCTACACTCCCCATGGCTCCACCTGCAATAGTGCTCCCTTGCAACTTGTAAATATGCAAAGCCGTCCTCTCTCCTGTCATCACGGTCACCCCATCTTCCATGATTTTCATGGTCCTCTTATCCCGATCAGAACGGAATTACATACAACCATCATGAAGAACACCAAGCGAAATTAGATTCCTCCTTAGCCCTGGCACATGCCTGACTCCCCGAAGCATCCGCTCAACTCCGTCAAACATCTTAATTTTGATGTCACCTACTCCAGCAACACGATAACATGTGCCATCGCCCACATAGGCTAAACCAAACTCACCAGACTTGTACGAAGAGAACCACTCCCTGTTGGGCGTCGCATGAAAAGAGCAAGTTGAATCCAACATCCACGCTTCATCTTTTGTTGACCGCCTGTTTGATACAATGAGAACATCAGTATCACTGTCCGAGCCATCACCATGAGTAGCCGCATTAGCACTTGCCCCACCCTTCAGTTCTGGGCATTCCCTCTTTATATGTCCCCAGTCCTTGCACCTGTAGCACTGCACCTTTTCTTCTTTTTCTTCTCCGCCTCTTGTCCCTTCCTGAGCTGATAACCTTTAACTGACAACCCCAAACCTTGAGTACTCTCCTCCGTAGCATTCTTTTGCTTCCTCAACTCATGTCCAAGCAACGCTGCAGTGACTTCCTCATTATTGATGGTTGTCTTTCCATGTGTCAATGTAATGACCAAATGCTCATAGGACGTGGCAACGAAACAAGAAGTAGTGCCTTATCCTCGTCCTCAATCTTCACATCCAGACGCGCTAGATCCATGACCAACTGATTAAAGGCATTCACATGCTCCACAAGATCCGACCCCTCCTGCATCTTCAGCCCATAGAACTTTTGCTTCAAATACAGCTTATTGGTCGCTGACTTGGACATATAACGATTTGCCAACTTGTCCCAAATTCCCTTAGGAGAATCTTCGTCCATGACATGATACATGACTTGATCCGCAAGACAAAGCCGTATGGTAGCGGCCGCCTGCACTTGCATATCCTCCGACGCATTGTTGTCAACCTTGGCCGGCTTCGTCTCCTGCAAACCCTTCAAGATTCCCTGCTGCGCCAGAATATCCTTGACTCTTGTCTGCCATAGAACGAAGTTACCCGTGCCATCGAATTTCTTTACATCAAACTTAGTGAACCCCGACGCCATGCCGAGCCGCGATCTAACCGACCTGTTGCCGCCGGTCTGACCGCCCTTGTTTTCTTCTGCGACTTCCTCACGAAAAAGATCACTGATCCCATATTCCTCGTCTGAAGCCACGCCGCAGTCCATGATCTACCAAGAAATCTGACTTGCACAACCTTCCTGTCCGCCCTTCAGAAAATTCATGTGAAGCCTTTCACTGTAACGTGCAGATGAATTTGCTCTCAGCCGAAACTAGCCGCTGAATACAGCCGGCCCTGTCTTTTCTTCTTTGACACGGAAATAGAGTCTCAGTCCACCACGGTTTGCATGAAAAACTGACCCAACATGCACGCCCAAGAAAATCTCCAGGACCTATACCACGCATGCAAACAGTGCACCTACCATGCATACCATCACGGTTCCGCACTGCCCCACATGCACTCACATAATTTCTTTTCATAATCCAAACCGACATGCATGTTTGCCTGCTAATCTGCCGGTCTGCGCTTTTCTTTTATAATAAGTTGATTTTTTCTTGCGCTGCACGCCCGCAGAGTCCAGCCCCTGCATGCCACCGAACGCCCCTCGCGTATGTTCCTTGCCGCCCGCGGAATCCAACTGTCGCACGCCTCCCGAGCGGCCGTCTCGCGTACGCAGCCCCAACAACCGAGGCCTGACCAACCTTTCCTCTGTCCATATCCCTCGGAAAATTCCGCCGCTGCTGTATCTTCGACGAGAACTTCGGCCCTGTTTGGATTATGGGGTTAGAGCTAGTTTGAATTAGTTGGGGGCTCAAATAACCCAAAAAAGGAAGGGTTAGAGTGGGTTAGTTTCATCTAGGGTCTGTCTATATAACATCTAGATGTGAGATAATATCTCACATCTAAGTTGTTTGTTTGTTTGTATTTTTATGCAAACCTTTTTTTGTTTTTTTTTTCAACTGGACTGCAAAAAAAAAAAAAACAGATGCGCTAAGTAGGATTTGAACTCAGGACCTCGTGCAAGACAATGATAGCTCGTTCCATCTCAGCCAATGAATAATACCGACATAAGGCAAACGGAAAATCTATAAGAACATAACACAGCATCAAGATTAGTGTACATATTTGAATTTTTTAAACCTTTTTTACAGATTGTGATTTTTTTTAAATGTTGACTATTTCTCCAAAACACCAACAATTTTAAAATTTAGAAAGTATTTTTCAAACTTGGATACACTTTATAATTCTGATTTTATTTTTGAAAAGTAAGAACAAAATTTGGTATTTTGAACAATTTCTTCGCAGACAAATTTTGAAAACATGGATAATTTTGAAAATCCTCGAGCAGTTTTTAGAGTATGGACACTTTTGAAGATTCCAAACATTTTTTAAGAAACAAGACTAAATTTACTCTATCTTTATTTTGATAATGAAATTTCAATATTTTTGCACTGTTTAATAAATGTTTACATTTTAAAATGTTCATCATTTTAAAATAATGTTTTGTGATGATCAAGAAATATATTATATACAATGGAAAAGAAACTTAACATTTAAAGAATATTTGTGACAATTTTTAAAAGTAGCTTCATGCATTTTAAAACACACAGGACGTTTTCTAGATTTTTATGCAATGTAAATAAAATGTTCGCATAATTTTTTGAAAAAGTTTCATACCATTTACAAAATGAACAGTAGGAATCTGGAATATGTTTACCTTTTATTCTAAAAATGCTCGGGCATGTATCTGAAAAAATAGTCATCACGTATTTTAAAAATGTTCAATGTATGTTAAAAATTGTTTCCCATGTATACACAGAACATGTAGAGTGTATTACCAAAGTTGACATGTATTTGCAAAAAATGGTAATCCGACTATGTAGGGGTACCGGGTTGGGGACGAGTTGTGTGATGAGCGTGGACATGCAATTATGTCGGGCTTGAGTTGCATGTGTGGCTTGGCATGAAACCGGGTCAGGTGGATTTACATGTTGGGGTTGGGCATGGAACTAGGGACCCGGGCAAGTTGCGTGTTGAAAACCTGAGGGAACTACGAGTTGAGTTGCGAGTTGATGATAGACTTACAACTGGGACAACTACAAACTTTGAGACTAGTTACGAGTCAACGATTGACTAGCAACTGGGATAAAACAAATTACGTTCCTAGTGCGAGTCAGGATGGACTTGCAACTAGGATGAAAGACAAAAACACGGCCCATTTGCGAGTCAAGGGTGGGCTTGCAACTGGAATAAAAAAACATGATCCTAGTTGCGAGTTGAGGGTGGACTTGTAAGTGAGTCAAGTATATAAAAACTATAAATACGAGTTGCGAGTTGAGGGTGGACTTGCAAATGAGATAAAATAAACACATCCCAGGCTTGCAAGTCGAGGATTGACTTGCAATCGGGACACCTAATCAGGGGCCCGGTTGCAAGTCGAGGGTGGACTTGCAACCGAGACAACAACAAACTATAGGCCCCGGTTGTGAGTCGAGGGTGGACTTGCAACTGGGACAACAACAAATTATGACCCCAATTGCGAGTCAATGATGTACTTGCAATTAAGACAAGAACAAACTATAGGTCCGGTTGCGAGTCAAGGGTGGACTTGCAACTGGGATGAAACAAACAATGGTCCTAGTTGCGAATCATGGGTGGACTTGCAACTGGGATGAAAAATAAAACACATGCCTAGTTGCGAGTCGTTGGTGGGCTTGCAACTGGCAGAACTATCAGCCCAATTGCGAAGTGAACCTACAACTAGGACAACTACAAAATTATGAGCCCCGTTGCGAGTCAAGTGCCGACTTGCAATTGGGATGAAACAAACTACAGTTCCATTTGCGAGTCAATGGTGAACTTGCAACCAGCACAAAAAAATTCGGCTCACAGTTGCGAGTGGAGGGTGGACTCGCAAATGGGGGAAAATGGGCCGCACCATAGTTGCAACTTGCAAGTCGAGGGTAGGATTGCAGCTGAGGAAAAAAATCGGGCTCTTGCTACGAGTCGAGTATGGACTTGCAACTAATAAAAAGGCCGAGCCCCATATGCGAGTCGGGGGTGGACTTGCAACAGAGAAAAAAAGTCAAACCCCATTTGCAAGGCAAGTGTGGACTTGCAACTCGGACAAAAAAAAGGGTCTAAGTTGCGAGTCGGAAGTGGACATGCAACTAGGACAAAAAATGTTGGCCCACAGTTGCAAGTCGAGGCTGGACTTGCAATCAAGACCAAAATATGTCGGGCCGAGTTGCATGTCAGTTGTTTACTTACAATTGTGACAATAAAAATAAAAGAGATGGGCTCCAGTTTGCATGTCGATGGTCGACTTGCAACTAAGACAAAAAATAAAAATGGGTGACCTCGGTTAGGAGTACACTTGCAGGAAAAATCAAATAGGTCTGGACCAAGATGTATGTTGGTGATCGACTTGCAACTAGAACAAGAAAAAAAAAGACAAATTTCTTACATATTAGGGTTAGACTTTTAAACAAAAATAAAAACAAGAAATGGGCCGTTGCCCGTGATTGTATTGTTTAGAAATTTGGTCGGGTTGCCTCTACTCCAAAGACAAAGAGCAACGTGAGAGAGAGAGAAGAAGAAGAACAAAACTGACCTGCCAACGGTCAGCTTGTCTCTTCGACTCATACATACAACTCTTCTCTCAACTACGACACTTAAAAAATAGACCACGAAAATGCCCAAAAGAAAGACACAAGGTGCGATGGGCCACAAAATGAACAACGACGAGCGACACGGACGCCAAGGACAAAACAACCCCGATCAAAGGATCACACTAAATATATAGCAACGGATCAAATGGACTGAAACTTAGATGAGACATCAGACTCGTCTATAAAAGTCTTAGCAATTCCAATGCATAATTTACTATTCCATGGACACGTCGCATAGATGAATACAAATCAAAACAAAAAAGTACATGAATGATTATACGGTATATACATGCACAAAAAAGATGCACGCACACACATATGACATATACACCTATCATAGTATCGCAAAAGGGGAGAAAAAAGAAATGAAAAAACACAAAAAAAAAAACTCACAAACTGCACCGGCTGCAGCGAATTGAGACGGTACAACAAATAGACAAAAAAAATCTTAAAAACCAAATAGACAAAAAAAACAGGCAAAGGCAGCCCACGCGAGCACACACAGGGCCAGCCCATGCTGGCACGCTGCATGCACGTCCCGTGCGGGGCTGCGCGAGCACACGCTCCGGCTCGGACGGAGACAAATCCCGAGATTAATCGCCGGATCAAGTGCACACGAATTTTAAAGACAGAACAAATCCAACAGTGAAGGACTTAGATGTGAGATAGTTATTTCACATCTAGATATGAAATAGCAAATCCGTTTCATCTAACCCAACTATCCCGGTGGAGAGGTGCTTATTTGGGTTACAGTGGGTTAGAAAGTAACTCTAACTCTAACTGTGTTAGAGTATCCAAACAGGGCCTTCGCTTTGTCTCTGATCTTGGTTCTCGCCAGCAAATTGAACAGCCCTGTCGCACGTACTCTGCCGCACATCAACCCTGTCGTAACAATCGCCACCTTGCGCATCGTCCGTGCACGAGCTGTGTTGTACCCTGACCATCCACGTCACCGACACAATCCGTCCGCAGTGCCGCGTCGTCGCCCTTGTACAACACCGAGTGCATCGTCTTGATGCTCTCACACTCCGATCTATCCGGCCGTCCCCCACGTCTGGTCGTCGGTCTGATCGCGAGTCGAATCCGTCGCCTCTGCAACGTCTTCAACAACCACGCCGGTCCGATCGCCACGTCTAGCCGATCCTTACCGACCGCAGCCCATTGAACGGTCCAGGCCTCCTGCCCGAAGTGTCCGACACCACCGACCGCCTCCTCGATCGCTGCCATGCTCCACCTTGCACCAATCGGACGTTCCATGGCACCCGTCGAGCATGAACCTCGTACCTCCGGATGATCTTCCGCATAGCCTGATACCACTTGTTAGAATAAAACTCTAATGCAAGATCATAGACGACACACCGAGGCACGATATTTGTTAACGAGGTTCACCGATATGGCTACATCCCCGGGGAATGACTACGGTCGCTCCTCCCCAAGATACTGCAACACCGGCCGCCCGGGCGCCGGCACAAGCCGTCGGCTCCCCCGCTTACCTGTTGCTATCAAGTCGTCATCATGGGTTACAACGTCTGGTGCCCCTCCGTATATAAGAGGCCTAGGATACAAGTGTCCGACTCATACACAACTCGTACCTAACCACACCAATTACAACTCCAAGTCCACATAACCCCTTGCGTACATAATATTCGACACAAATATAACAGATTTGATAGTATGAAACATGACTTCTTGAATTTAATATGAAAACTAAAACCGAATGTACAAATGATTTATTATATAATTGTTGTTTATATTTAATAAAAGTAGCATTTTTTCATGCATGGTACATATGCTTTAGAATTGGCAAAAAATAATGAGGAAATCATATTATCCATTCAGCAAGTTAATCTACGATTTTTACGGGAAATGTCTAGCACTTCAGGCTTAATTTTTGGCTTTGGCAGTCTTGAACGATACTGAAATAAAGAAGACACTTTGGTAAAAAAAAAAGGAATCCAAATGGACTCTTCATATTTTTCATAAGATCAAACGAAGGCATGATGATGAGGTGGCATGGGCTCGAACAATTTGAACTAATCATTTAAACATGAATTATATATGGCATTCCTATATAGAGTTATGGAAGCAATCTATAGTACTCAACAATGACTCCTTAAGATGTAATTATTTTCCTTATTTTTATCTTGTGCGAACCTTGTTAACGATTAATTTGTTTGTATAAGATGTCGTACTATTTCAAGTCAAAAAAATGTGGGAGTCCAGCCCTCCATGTACCTTAATCATCTACGCTTCAGACATCATTTTGGAAAATTTGACCACAATCCAGAAAACAAACCAATAAACATGCATCCTTGGGGGTTACAAATAATATGATCTTCCATCCTATGAACAAAACTACAGAAGGCATGGCAAAAAATATTAAGAAAATCATGTAGTAGAATTATATCTATACCTAATATTAATGGGGGGAAGCTTTCATGGTTCTCTATACGTCATCACTTGATATTCGTTAATTTTATGTTGCTTATAAAAGATTGACGACTGAGATTTAAAAGGATCTAACCCAAACTTTAACTGCGTCCACACACGGCATGGCAAGGAAACAATTGTACGTCGCTCCCTCAACTCCTCCCACGGCCTTCTCAATAGAAAAAAAGAACTCCCACGATACGGGAAGAAAAACAGAAATAAAACCTCCACAAACTCAAGGAAAAAAACCTGAAAAGGAAAGTTCTACCCACGCGATTTTTTTCTCGAGACAATATCGATCGCTCAGCTGTGAGTCTGCCTGCGTATGTCGCTTGTCGAGAAGGCCGACGAAGCAACAGCGTAAGAAGGCACTTTTTTTCCGCCATCATCGGTGTGGGTCATTTGTGGTCTTTCGGCCTTGTATGTCGGCCGTTTATGTTACGGAATCCTCGACTTGATTTCCAACTCTCGCTAATAAAAACGGAGCCCGCAAGCCCGTTCATGAGGCGAGACAAAGGCCTGCGATGCATCGCGAGCCGGTGATTCCTATATGACGCTCGTTAGCGTCAAATCTGCGTAGCTTCGCTGAAGAGTGGGACTTGTCACTTCCACTTGGGCCGGCCCACGATTCAGCTATCTTGGGAACCTTGGTGAAGGTACTTGGCCGGTTTTGGGAACTTTCTAGAAGGTTCCATGGACCTGTTTTGGGAACTTTCTAGAAGGTTCCCTGGACCAGTTATTTCTATTTTGTTTTTACTAGGTTTTATTCTATTTTCAAAATTTTCCGTCTTTTTCTTTTTCTCTGCTTATTCCTTTCTTTTCTTTTCTTTTTTGTTCTATTTTTACTGTTTCTTTTCTCTGTTTTACATTTTTTAATATATAAAAGGTCCACCACGTATTAAAAGATGTTCATCGTATATTAAAAAAGTATTCACCTATATTATTAAAAAATGTTCATCATATATTAAGAAATTGTTCACCTTGTATTTTAAACTTGTTCATCGTATAACAAGAATTTGTTCAACGCATACTATGAAATGTTCATTGTGTATTTGGAAAACTTGTTCAGTGTATATCACAGAAATCTTCAATGCATTTTTACAAATTGTTCAGCGTATATGACAAAAACGTTCAATGTATATTTAAAAATTGTTCAGCCTATATAGATTTTTTTTCATGTTTTCAATTTTTGTTCACTTTTTTCAAAATTCGTGTTTTAGAATGATTTTTTTTCCACATGTAAAAAATTATTGGCTTTTCTGAAGGAAATTTGTTCACATTTTCCCAAGTGGAACTTTTTTAAAACGGGTCCGCCTCTGTAGCTATTACTTAATAATTTGCGCTGCATTGTGGCCAAGTATAGATGGCTAGCTCGGCTGGTTAGCAACCGTAGTTTATACAGTGCGGGAGGGAAGTTCGAGTTCAGGATCCTCCGTAATTTTCGTGAGTTTTTACATTCAGCGTGTACAAATGGGCCGGCCCGTTTTGCGTGCTCTTCAGCGAATGCTCTGCTGTTTGCCGCTCGCGAGCATCCAATAGGACCTCTCGAGATCTTCTCAAAAAAAAAAAAAAAAAAAAATAGGACCTCTCCAGCGAGCCTTCGAGCGCTTGAATCCCGACCAAGGAAAGACGGGGCGGCGTGAGCTGGGTCCACCGGACCGCCGCCACTAGACATTGTTTTGGATCCCGTGGACTGGTTGGTTTTGCACAGAAGGACAAACGCGGCTCAGTTGGTAGTTTGAAGTTGACCTTCTTTTTCGGAAGAGAGCCATTCGATCCCCTCCTTGGTCGCACATGCAGGCCAACCGCCGATTTGGAATAATCCTTCCCACCAGCCAGCCGTTGTCAAAGAGAGGAGGGGTAGCCGGGATACCTACATCGGCGCTAAGTGATACTGCCGCAACAGATCTAGAGCAGGGGAGGCGGGGGCTGGGCGTCCGATATGGAGAAGCACGAGGTAGAGGAGGCGCCCAACATAGAGGAGCGTGTGCGCGCGTGCATCATGGAGGGCGGCCAGTGCTGGGGAGTGCGATCGCGTCGGAAAGGATGCGTTCCGCTGCTCGTTGGAGGCGCAAGGCGTTGCGTGCTGGGATTACTGTTCTGGGGGCAACGCTGCAGTGGCTTGTGTTGCCTGCATTCCCAGTAGCAGCAAATTTTACATGTACTTTCCTTCCTTCAGGCGGCCGGCTACTCATCCAGCCAATGCTTTCAGAGTGAACCCCTGCCATATGAGCATCCATCCACTACAAGCGGCTACGGGCACTCCCTCTCTGCTGGAGGCGGCGAGATCGTGGTGGTCTATAGCTCATTGCCGCATGATGGGCAACCCGATCGCCGCGCTCACAGCCACCTCAGCAGACTTCATGGCTGCTGGCCTGTTCTCTTTGCTGTGTTCTAAATCAAAGGCATTGTGCGGCCCAATGTTCAACTTTGAATGTTGACACTGGCGATAGACTCAAGCACCACCACATTCTTGGTACACAGACTGGCTGCACTGGCACCGCTGAGGGCTTAACCAATACGTATGATTTTCTAGCCATTGTGCAACTGATATAGTCATGGGATAAATTTTGATGGATATGATTTTAGCAAGGTATAGAGCAGTGTAGGTCGAGATGCCACAGGTAAGCAAAATGTATAGGCAGAATTAGAGGCATTTACATTGGCAGGTATGTTCACTCATTATTTACCCTGTATTCATCAAACGTTATTTATTTTGCACTACATTGTAGATTATTGGACGGATGCAAGCAGAGATGGCCGTGATGCTAGGTGATAGCAGTTGCTAACTGAAGATGCGCTAAAAAAAACTTGCTAACGAAGTTTACATACCTTTTCTCAAATTATAAAAAGAGAGAGTTTCTTACTAACTAATGATTCTACCAGTTATAGATAAATGGCTCTAAAGTCATTCCTCAACTTCGGGTCGGTACTTCCCTGTAAAGTATATCTCCATAATTCTCCATCCAAGATACTAAAGTTTATTGATTTTGCTTCATTTCAGGAACGCGAGTAAGCTATTTGCACACACCGCAGTTCAAGGTAGATCGTAGAGGCTAAGCAACCCACATATATTGGTAATTTTTTTGTTCTGTTTTATAAATTAAAATGATTTATGTATTCTGCCAGAGAGCCAAAAGCCATATTAATTTTGAAAGAAAAATTTCTGATTTAATAGTTAATGTATATATTGTTGTCTCACATGATTTTTTTGAAACCATTGGCACAATTTGCGTGTATACGATGAATAATGGAAATTTCAATTGCTAAATTTAAACTAAGGTTTTACAATAAATTGTGGTCTCTAATCTCGTCGTCTCATGTAATCCAAGAACTAAATGTATTATGCTAGCATGTCTAATTAATAAGTGCAACCAACAAGTCCTATTTGATTTGAATTAATAAGGTCGGCTATACATTTTTGTTATTCATTAAAGTTATTATGTTCTGAATGGCTTGATTTGAATGTCCTAGTTTTGTTATCCCTTATTCCGTTGCAACGCACGGGCCCTTTTACTAGTCAGGCCAAAGTAGGATGGATTAGGAAAGGAGCAACCAGGCATAGCCTGCTACGTGCTACAGATGCCATCCGGAGGAGGGCCTGCAGGAAATGGGGACTACAACTTTTGCTGACCCTATAATCTGTATGAGCAGAAACGAAGGTGCGTGAAGAAAATTAATGACAGAGCGAGATTAATTTAGGAGATATAATCAAGGATTAACACCAGGGATTAGTTGCATAAGAAAGTGCGTTCTTGAAGAAAAAATCAACCAAAGCAAGCCATTGAGATTAGAACTCAATACATACACACAACTTTTAATCTATGCGTACCTTTAAATCACGTGGTCAAGCAATCAACCACGCATCCAGTATTCTGAAAACAAAGAGAGAGATTGATAATGCTAGCATACTTTCAGCGAATAGCATGTCGACCACACAATAAAAAACATTGGCATAACCTTGAGGATATTTGATTAGAGAACATAGACTGCAATCTGATGAGTTTGTCGATCACAAACCTGGACCTGTGGGATCCTTTGCTAGACAAAACGATGCAGAGCACAGGTAATACTCATCAGACATTCAATCGTACAAATCCATGACTCTTTCCTCAATTCCTTTTACATGAAGATACAGACCGGTGGGCTGTTCCGGAAAGTATAGGTCAAAACTTATCTGAACAAATGCAACAGCACAGAAGATTCAATCCTAATATGTGATGGTTAATAATGATGACCTTCAGATTAGATTTTTTTTTTAGAAAAGAGGGATGACCCCCGGCCTCTGCATCCGGGAGATGCATACGGCCATTTTATTGATTATTCTCGAGGACCTTACAAAGTATTACAACAATAAGTCTGAATCCACCATCTTGGCAACACATGCCACTACTCCTACCCAAAAAGATGAAGGGGTGCTAGCTGGGCCACTACCCATACCACTCACCTAAGCCTAACATCAAAAGCCGGAAACCGAAACATATTCGGAATCCCCAGCCGAGCCACATACCGGGTCTGGGGCACAATCCGGTCGACGCCTTTTCGTGTGTCGTCGCCACCATCTTCCGCAGTCCGTCTTGAGATCATATTGAGGCTTCTACCTTGTCTCCCACTCAGCCATCGGCGTCACCATGACGCCAGACAAGCAACCTCCTCTGCGCGAGTCCATCTCCGCGCGATCGGGCAGCGAACCTCCACAGCGCCATGCCGCCGATCCTCGCCGCCATCAATGAGTGAGATGAAGTACCGCTCCACCACGGCATGTACATTAGTGCTAAGCGGAACGGCTCACAACCGCAAGTCATCGGACGAAGGCGAAGATCCATGGAGAAGGCCAAATGGGGCATAGCCAAAGCAGTGGTCAGGGATTGGACCGAGACCACGGCAGCCGCCACTGAGAAGAACAGGCTCCCTCACACCGTCACCACGCCACCAGCAGCTCCACCCCACACGAGCAATCCCGGAAGACGCCTTCAAGAAGGAGCATGGCACCGGATGCCGCCATCGACCATGCAAGGGAGGCAGGTCTTCACCGTGCTCGAGGAAAGGTGGGAGGAGAACCACACCAAAGCCTCTAGGAAGGACCACGGCGCCAAGACGTCGCCTTTGGTGAGGCCGCCAGCGGCCGTGGGTTTCCGAATCACGCCCAACCACCAGATCCGTCTGCAGACCCCAAGACGGCGGCAAAAGCCACCAGGGCTGGAGCAGGCGCAGATCGGAGCAGATCACGGACGGAACGGAGCTTCTCCAGAGCGCAGGGCGACCCACGCAGCGCCCGCCCGCGCCGCCCGCCCCCCCTCTCCGACCGCACGGCCAGGAGGCAGCCCGCCAAGACCGCCGGGCGTAGCCCGCCGCACCGGCCACGCCGGACACCTCCCATCGGAGCCGCCGCCCCGGACACCGTGGCCCTCCGCGACGGCGAAGCCACCAGATCCCCGCCGCCACCTTCATAGGTGTCGCGCAGCCGGGCCGGCGAGCACCTCAGGCGGTGGCGGAGGGAGGGGAGAGGGAGGGGGAGGTGCGGAGGAGATTAGGGTTCGCCCCCGGGTCGCCTCGGGTGAGGCGACGCGAGGGGAGGGGAGGGGAGTTCAGCCGAGCGATGACCATACGGATGGTCAACCAAGAGAAGCAGATGCGGGGCACCGGTGACCATCTGTAGGCGTGTTGTGGTTCCGTCAGGCGCGGCGCGGTGGCGCAACATGTAGCCCCATCTTGTCGTGATGGCGAGTGGCATGCTTACAATGAGGCGATGGCTGCTTAAATCTAGCACTTTCTTCCGCATATGTAGGGTAATGAAGGGGGAGGTAATGAGATGTGGTGAATGATGCCGTTTCATCTGGATATGTTGCTGCCGTTTCATGGGGCGTCGATCGTGGCAGCGTCTAGCAGAAGGCAAAACGACGGGGAAAACGAACCCTCATTGACCTACTGCGATAAGCCGGGTAGATTTTTTTTTTTAGCATCAGTACAGACACAAGCGCTCATATACACGCGCATACACTCATCCCTATGAACGCACACACGCACACTCTACCCCTATGAGCACCTCCGAAAGACTGAGCCGGCATATTCATCTTGAGATTTACGAAGTCACTGTAGGCGCCTCGTCGTCGACGGAAACGTCTCCTCCCACTAAAAGTGCATCACCGGAAATCCTGAAATAAATCCAGGAATAATGCGAGCACCAGGATTTGAACCCTGGTGGGTTGTGGATACCACTGTCCACCTAACCAACTCAACCACAGGTTGATTCGCGATAAGCCGGGTAGATTGATTAGATGCGTTACCTTTTTTTAGCGAAATTAGATGCGTTAGTTACATGGGCTTTAGTTCGAACGACCAAGCCCGTCTACGTGCAAAACCAAAACAGCCTTACAATAACTGCCCGTTGGACATTAGATACAAAAATTCTTTCTTTTTTGGATTCTATAGGTGCAAAAATCCCGAAATCATTAATTAAGGAGTACTCGTTGCAACGAATGCTCCACTTTCCCAGGTCGTGACAAGTGGCGCACATGCAACGCGCCACTTGTCGCAACCTGGAAGTTTTCCCTTTTTTCGTAGATCCGTTTATTCAAAACGTTTTATTTCTTAAAACGTGTGTCCAAATCTCGAACTGTTTTCACCATTGGATTCCTCGCGACGAGATCCTCAAAACTAGATCCCATGTTGATAGGTTTTGACGAATTTTTTTTTCACGAAAAAACCGGACGAAAAACCGAACCGGGAGCACGGTTTTTTTTCCTTTCCGAAAGAGGCATGCCCGTGCCTCTCGTGGAAGCAAAACCGTGACTCTCGTGGAAGGAAAAAAATATAGAAAACGCGTTTTTCTCATTTCCGAGAGGCACGGCTGTGACTCTTGCGAAAGCACAACCATGTCTCTTGTGAAAGCAAAACCGTGACTCTCGCGAAAGAAAAAAAAACAGAAAACGTGTATTTTTTTTCCTTTCCTAGAGGCACGGCCGTGACTTTCGCGAAAGCACAACCGTGCCTCTCGCGGAAGCAAAACCGTAACTCTCATGAAAGAAAAAAAAAAACAGAAAACGCGTTTTGTTTTTCCCTTTCCGAGAGGCACGGCCGTGACTCTCGAGAAAGCACAACCGTGCCTCTCGCGAAAGCAAAACCGTGACTCTCGCGAAAGAAAAAAAAACATAAAACACGTTTTATTTTTCGTTTCCGAAAGGCACGGCCGTGACTCTCGCTAAAGCACAACCGTGCCTCCCGCGGAAGAAAAACCGTGACTTTCGCAAAAGGAAAAAAAAAAGAAAACGCGTTTTTTCACGCAATTTTTTTATCAAAAAGCTAAGAAAGACCGGAGGAAAACCAAAAGGCCGAAAAAAACAAAAAAAACCGTTTAAAAAGCCGAAAACGCGTGCGAAAAAATAATAAATAAAATCCGAAGGGAGCGTCCAGAGCGCGACACATGGCGAATGGCTGAGAGCGCGCCAAGTGGCGCTGATCGTTGCGAGGCTCCCAAGGAGCGCTCGTTAACTAGTTGCTCCCCAAAAATCCTAGCTTCATACAGTCGTGGAGAAAACGAACCGACTACACGCCGCGCTTTTTTTACACCGTCATTCATGCAGCACGGGGTAATTAGTGAGTAGTGAGACATGGCTGCACCATGGTTGGGTTTGATTCGGTTGTTACGACAGAAGCGGAACTGGAGACCACTAAAACGCGGTTGCTGACATGGCATATGTGTTGTGGTTAGATGGCTGCATGTCAAGAGATATAATTAGTGGACCTACGACTTGATGGTGTGGATAACTTGCATGTTAAGATAAATAGGATAGTGGGGATGAATCTCATAGGTATATAGGATATGTACACTTGATACCAAACACATATGATCTGATGTGGTCTCGGTATCCACAGCAAATCTATTTCGTTCAAGCAATAAGGTTTCTTAAATATTGTCTGGGGCACGTACTAAAGCTAGTAGAGACATATACAGACTTTGCTCGACGAGTCGTCTAAGGAAACAATGAGACGGAGACGAACACTTTGGTGAGGAAGCGCTTTAAGATTTGTTCGACGCGTTTAGAAAAAGTGTCAGATTGATATGCCATATCTATGAGGGCGAGTCTGCCGACAAGGGGATCATGTTTTTTATGGAGCTACGGCGGGCTTACGCCGGCCTGAACGATTTTCATTGTCATAATTAAGACTGAGATACAAACACAAGGGCTACACAAGTGTAGCACCCAGCACACACAAGAAGAAATAAGGAACAACAAAGAAGAATCAAACAACAAGCTACAACAAGCAACTGACACCAAGAACTTAGCACCCATCACCGCTAGCCGAACCGAGAAGAGTGGGAGCTAGATATGTTGGATCAGTCGAAAGGAGACTCGGTGCCGAGAAGACGTAGAGAAGAAGTCACCCGCTGCCCTGCGATCACTCACACCTTGAAGAGCTAGGAAGTCGCAGCTACCATCGAAGGGCATCCCATTGCTAGCCACGTCGCGACAGAGAGAGCCACAGACCGTGCCGAAGGGCAATGCTCCGCCGAGACAGCCCCGGCACCTCCTCCAGGCCACCATGGCCACCATCACAGTTAGAGGGAGCCAGAGCACTATGCAAAGCAACAAAACCTCACACGCCGTCGAAGGGCACCGAACACCGAGACCTCACCGCCGCCATGAGCTCCCAAGAGAGGTCAACCAACAACAACAGGATGACCAAGGCACCAACCGCCGCCACAGATTACTTCCACCGCCACCATCGAACATTCCAACCACCCAACAACCTCTACTACCCAGACATCAAGCGACCAACAACAGATTTCGTGGCTCCAAAAAATGACGCCCCAAGGGGGAGAACGACATCAAGATGCCATCGTTGTCTGATCCAATGAAGGATCTAAGGCTATCGCTCGAAGCACACGAATGAGCGGGCAGTAGCAGCTCCCAAATGACCCTTCAAGAAGGGAAGCGGTGCCCAAAGGCGTCGCCATCATCCTTGCCGACAAGGTCGGCACAAGGCTTTCTCCTGAAGCTTCCCCATCCCGGCCATCTTCGCAAATGCCAGCGCTTGATTCCAGCAACACAAGACCACCCTACCCTCCTACCGTTCAAGGCGAGCGTCCCCGCCAGGTCCAGCAAGAAGCTCCGAAGACACAACCGCTCACCTCAAGCATCCGCACAGAAGGAGTTAGAGCAGGCTTGGCTGCCACCAACACCCAAACTCGCACCGCCGGGCACACATCTCCACCACCGCCACATCAAACCCCGCCCGCTACATCCACCGCCGTCACCCTGTCCGTGGCCACGGAAAGCCGCCGCCCGAGCAAGCTGCCGCCATGGGAAATACCAGATCTGGACGCCATGAAGCCTCCCAGACCAAGCACAGCAACTCACCTTCTCCACCTCGCCGTCCTTGCCACCACGCCGCACCGCCCCGCATCTCCGCCCCACCATCATCCTCCGGACGCGGCCATCGGGAGCACTGGCAGAGAAGGTGACCCGTTGCACAAAGGGGAGCCAGATCTAGACATGGAGCTCCCCCACCCAGATTGATCGCGGCTAACCCGGACCACCGCCACAGTACCGCTCGCGCTGCCTCCTAGCGCCACCGCCGTCGACGCGCGCCCCAGGCCGCACGCGAGACCCTGCCGCCAGTGGAGCGTCCACGCGCTGCGCCAACCGAGCGAGAGGAGGAGAGTCGTCCCTGCTGGCGCTGGCGCCGCGCGGGCTATGCCCAGCGACGCCCTCCGGCGGCGGCGGGAGGAGGAGGAGGAAGGGAGGGGCCTGCTTCGATGGCGGCTAGGATTCCTCCCGGTTCGCCCACGGGAGCAACACGGGAGGGGAGCGAGGTTCACTCCACGAGAATATAGCAGCAGCTGTTCGTGCAAGGGGATCATGTCACATGCGCTCTAGTTCGATGAAGCCATGACAAATTCCACAAATTGTAGAATCCCGATTCTAGGTACGTACACACGGCATGGGGCATGCACTGTTCACGCACACACGACAATTTGGAAACAAAGACTTTCTTTGCGGATATATATGGGGTGAAATCACCAACGGAACACGAGACGACTCTCGACATCAGCTTCGTCTCCAGTTATCCTCCGCTAACCCTAGGCGGCTAGGGTAAACTCTTCCCTCTAGACTTCACTGGCGAGCCCATGGGTTTGCCTCCTTTTTTCCTGCCGCTTTGGCGGCCGGTGGCGGGGGAGGGAATCCCGCTGCCTCTACTCCGGTTAATAGTTTTGATTAGGGTTTTTTTAGCCCTCGCGAGTGCAGCACTCGGGTGGATGGTGGCGCTACTTCTTAGAGATTTTCTTCTGAGCTTCGATCCTCCTAGAGTTCGTCCATCTGGACGTAGTCAACAGAGTTCTAGCGTAGATTTCTACCTTCTCCTTTGGACGGTGAGGTTAGGATTTCTTGTCATGTGGCGATTTTGGTGTTGGGTGCTTCAGATTTATGCAAGGTTTGAATGGTGACGACTGCGGTTCATTGGTTCTTAGGGGCACATGCACGAAGACTTCCCAGTTATCATCGACTAGGTCATGCTAGCTCCGATAGGGGAGCTATGACACTGGCGCGTTGGCGGCTCGTTCTGGCGGTAGTTATACCGAAAAAGGCTTTCGCCCTACTTTATATGTAGAGCAACGATCTACATATAGAATGCAAACAACCTGGCACCACGCACATACCCAAGGCAGATACAAGGGAGCTGATGAACAACAACACTACTCCAAATACCCCAAAGAAATCATCAAGTAGACAGAAGAGCGTAGCTAAGGAACTAAGGAGCTCTCCACCGTGAACGAATCACCGCGAGAAGACGAAGCCAAAACTCGGTGAACCAGGGATTCCAAAGTGGTGCTTCCAAGAAAGAAATGACATCAGAGAGCCGGCACTGCCTGATTCACGGAATCTAGGTTTTCACCCGGAGTAACACGAAGGACGCAAAGCCACTGCAATGGAGCCTTCAAGAAGGGAATGATGTATGGATGTCGCCGCCATCGGTCTGGCCAGACCCAAACGAGGTTTTCACCCCGGCCACCACCCTCCACCTCCACCCGGGGTATGACACAACAAGATAGCATCGGCCACACCATCACCGTAGAGCGTCGAATGCCCGCCCCATGCCGCCCATGCCTGCCATGACAATGAGCCCGTCAGTGCCTGAGCCACGAGCTCCGCCCACGAGCCCGCAGCTCCCGCCACCAAGACCCCCGCCATGCATCCAGAAACTCCGAAGACCATCAAAGGTACATGCTTTGGGCCGAAAAGCAGATATCATGCACCATCCGAGTCGCCGATCCCAGCCCAAACATCGATCTGCATCCAGGAGGCACTAGGCCTGGAAAAGGGGATGGGGAAGCAGAGCTTGTCCGGACCAGCCCCCAGGGGTGACTGATACGTCTCCAACGTATCTATAATTTTTGACTGCTCCATGCTATATTATCTACTATTTTGGACCATATTGGGCTTTATTTTCCACTTTTATATTATTTTTGGGACTAACCTATTAACCGGAGGCCCAGCCCGGAATTGCTGTTTTTTGCCTATTTAAAAGTTTCGAAGAAACGGAATATCAAATGGAGTCCAAACGGAATGAAACCTTCGGGAACATGATTTTCTCACCGAATATGATCCAGGAGACTTGGACCCTACGTCAAGAAAGAAAGGAGGTGGGCACGAGGTAGGGGGGCGCGCCCACCCCCCCTGTGCCCTCCACCCTCGTGGGCCCCATGTTTCTCCACCGACGTACTCCTTCCTCCTATATATACCTACGTAGCCCCAAACGATCAGATACGAAGTCAAAAACCTAATTCCACCGCCGCAACTTTCTATATCCACGAGATCCCATCTTGGGGCCTGTTCCGGAGCTCCGCCGGAAGGGGAATCCACCACGGAGGGCTTCTACATCATCATAGCCTCTCCGATCAAGTGTGAGTAGTTTACCCCAGACCTTCGGGTCCATAGTTAGTAGCTAGATGGCTTCTTCTCTCTTTTTGGATCTCAATACAATGTTCTCCCCCTCTCTCGTGGAGATCTATTCGATGTAATCTTATTTTTGCGGTGTGTTTGTTGAGACCGATGAATTGTGGGTTTATGATCAAGATTATCTATGAGCAATATTTGAATCTTTCTGAATTCTTTTATGTATGATTGGTTATCTTTGCAAGTCTTTTCGAATTATCCGTTTGGTTTGGCCAACTAGATTGGTAGTTCTTGCAATGGGAGAAGTGCTTAGCTTTGGGTTCAATCTTGCTGTGTCCTTTCCCAGTGACAGAAGGGGCAGCAAGGCACGTATTGTATTGTTGCCATCGAGGATAACAAGATGGGTTTTTTATCATATTGCATGAATTTATCCCTCTACATCATGTCATCTTGCTTAAGGCGTTACTCTGTTTTCATTAACTTAATACTCTAGATGCATGCTGGATAGCGGTCGATGAGTGGAGTAATAGTAGTAGATGCAGGCAGGAGTCGGTCTACTTGTCTCGGACGTGATGCCTATATACATGATCATACCTAGATACTCTCATAACTATGCTCAATTATGTCAATTCCTCAACAGTAATTCGTTCACCCACCGTAAAATACTTATGCTCTTGAGAGAAGCCACTAGTGAAATCTATGGCCCCCGGGTCTATTCTCTATCGTATTAATCTTCCATCACTTTATTATTGCTTTGCTTTTTTACTTTGCCTTTTATTTTACCTTGCATCTTTATACCAAAAATACCAAAAATATTATCTATCATCTCTATCAGATCTCACTCTCGTTAGTGACCGTGAAGGGATTGACAACCCCTAATCGCGTTGGTTGCATGGAGCTATTTGTTTTGTGTAGGTACGAGGGACTCACGCGTGGCCTCCTACTAGATTGATACATTGGTTCTCAAAAATTGAGGGAAATACTTACGCTACTTTGCTGCATTATCCTCTCCTTTTCGGGGAAATCCAACGCAAGCTCAAGAAGTAGCAGTGACATGTAGTCGGTCTACCCGTCCCTCTAGAAGCCTCCCCGGCATCACCCATGACGCCCTACCACGGCCTCCGACCAGATCCACGCGGAAGAGGCAGCCACCCATCCCCTTGCGAGGGCCACCAGGTCGACCGCACCCTGCCGCCGAAGAAGGCCTCCAGAGGATCCAGCACACTGACACGCACCACCGCAGTGACACAAAGATGCCCCACCACCAGGCACCATCATACGAGGTGCCCACCGGCCGCTAGGTCCACCTCAAACAGAGCCACCGCATCCCACGCCGCCCGTGTGGCAAATCCAGCTGAAGCCGCCACCCCGACCACGCATCCACCCTGCACCACATTGCTTCCAGCCCTGCACACCCGACATGCCGCTCAGCTCGAGCAGAGCCGCGCGCCGCCGCTCGGGAGCGCCCGCCCGCGCCAAGCCCCCACGAGCAAGGAGAGAAAGGGCCCCGCCTCCGCCAGCATCGACTGGGCTTTTCCCGGCGGCGTGGACAGGCGGTGGCGAGGCAAGGGAAGGGAGGGAGGGGTATGCTCGCCGGTGGCTAGGGTTAGCCCCTCGGTCGCTCGTTGGAGCAACGCGAGGGGAGGATAGCTACTGAATTATTTCCCGCACTATCTGGCGGAAGTAGTGGTTGTTCAGTGGTCTTGAAATATCGATATAATTTTTATCATGTTTGAGATACTTTGTACTTCCAGTGAACTTTGATAAGAGATAATCATTTTCTAAAAAAATCACCAACGGAACTGGACCCAATTAAAGTCCATGCTCTCTAGAACGTGTACGCCCAGTTCTTCCACGTCCATGTCTCTATGACAATGTAGCTGACGCACAAGAACCCAAAACATGCAATGATCCCTGGGGATGGAAGACATGGAAGCTTCAACAAACATTGCTGTTGGTGACCAAACGCCCTTTTTTCACGACCCTAACAAGCAGACACGTATGGGTGAAAAATCTAGAATGGAATGGTAGCCGCCCGATCGGGCTCACACGCATAACGCGGGGACTCATTGACTAGTTTTGCTAGGAGCATAGATAAGGCCATGCAGATTGTTCATAGCCCTCTGCTTCATCTTGAACAATTGGACCGTGAACAAGATGCCCGGCAGGTCTAGCATTGTGTGTTTCACTTGTTCATGCCTGTGTCTTACTACTAGCCACTCCTGACGAACTTGCAGCGATCAGGTGGTGTCTCCAGTGTGTCAGGCCCGACGGGCCAATTTGCCAAGAGCTCAAATGGATTAACAAGTGTTACTTGTGGATTGGTTAGGCAGCAAGGCAACCACGAAGCATAAAGCTAATTAGTTACTTCCATTCGCATCCTCGCACGCCTATGGTTGCTCAGCCGTCTGTTCCTTTCCATCCATTCTTGCCGAACAAGCTTTTTAAACAGTCGCCGTTCATGAATCATGATCAACACTCCGGAGATGGTGGATTAAAGAATGGCATATGGTGTTCTGTCGTGGGCTCACACAGCGTCATGTACCGTACCACTAGAGCCTGACGGACTTCTCCCAGGACATGTTGTCCTAGTATTTCGAGCTTAATGTGGCAGCTCAAAACCTATGTCACGTATGCTGTCATGTGGAAAAATTTCTTGAGATGCTTCATTCAGCCTGTCATCTATGTTCACGAGTATAACTGGATATGTACGCTGCAAACATTTTACCGACACCTCTCACATCTATGGCTACACTTTTAGAAACACTACTTCTGTTCTCAGCCCTTCAGCTCACCTTTGTTGCATTGTTCTACTCCAGTAGATGGCAACATTAAAGCAGTCGATGTGATCCGGCACAAGATGGCAACGAGGTTGTTGCACATGTCGAACTGAATGTGACAAAACCGTGAGTGAGCCATGCTCAGGGTATGTCCAACGCCGACCCTTAAATCTTCCACATCTATTCAGATTATGCTGTCTGGACCATAGAATTCATCCAACATGGTCCTGTATTGGTCCGTGGCGCGATCCGGGTGTACTTTCTTGTGTAAACCGGAGACAATCGTGAGGGGCTTTGTGGAAGTCTGGACTGCTCCAAGCCCTCTTCTGACCGCCCCAACCCACCCAAACCCCCTCCTCCCTTGTCCGCGAGCGTTCCCACCCAGCGCCAGCTGGCCGCATTCATGCCACTGTAGAGCGCGCCGCTTCATATTAAAAACGGCTTAGGATGAACGCGACCTTTCACTACCTCTGCCATTAAAGTAGCGCGTCGGCCGAGGGCAACGTCTGTGACGCGTATTTGGTGTCCACGCCTGTACAATGCCGGAGACGCGTGACTGGACGGGACGGGACAGATATCTATCATGCCTGTTCAATGCCCCGTATGTCCGTATGCCGCCATTAAGCAGGCTCGCCGGCCGATAAACCCACTCCGGCCATGGCCGCACATTGACGCACCCGGACGCGTGGCCTCACCGGAATCAGCTATTTAAAGGCGGCCAGACCCGGCTAACTCCACTCCACAACACAAGCCGCTCCCCATCCTCCTCCCTTGCATTGCATCCGCCATAACTACAGGCAGCGAAGCTCTGTGGGAGTGCCTTTTTACTGAGATGAAGAACGTGATTGCCGCCCTTGCTGCCGCCTGGCAGAGCCGCTGTGCCAGGCGGATCGAGGACGGCTTGCCGGCCAGCTCGCCCGAGGTCTCAGACGACGAGGACGACACGAAGATGTGACTTTTTTTGTTATTGCGCCTGATTTTTTTTGCAGCTTTCAAATCATAATATTTTTGAACGAGATTTTACAATCAATTATATATAGATGGTGCACCTAGGTGCTTGGGCACCTTGATTGTTTTGGCAACCATCGTATATTTAATTTGTTTCCTAACTATTCTTCATGCAAGACTTTCCCTGCTTACATTTTATTTATTTTTTTCTAATTATTAGGCATGCAAGACTTGCCATACAATAAACACATTCATATTGACTTTGTTTGAATTGATGCGGGTATCTAATACACATATTTTTGTTTTCTAACTATCTAATACGTGTATCTAATACATACCAACGAAATTATATACATACATAAGTACATATATATTCAATAATTTATTTTTTCAACTATTACATTTTTTTGTTTCCTAATTGTCTAAAATGGGTATCTTATATTTAGTAACGAAAGTATGTACATACGCGGGTATGTATATACCCAAGAATTTATTTTGTTGACTCGTTGTATTTTAGTTTCGTTTACTAACTATCCAATACGGGTATACAATACCTAATGACAAAAATATTGTAATACCCGGTCGACGTATATAACCGGCTATATGAATAAAAGTAGGAAAATATTGTACATACTCGATTGACGTATATACCTTAAATGGAAATACCCAATGTATCTACACACTTATATAATTAGTTGTGTGCAAAAAGCTTCGAAAATATTGTACATACCCACGTAAAGTAAAATATGGCTACATATATATCCGGCTACGTGACGTATGGGTATGTAATATATATCCAACATATTTTGAGTACAAAACATACCTAAGATATTTTGGACTATTACATATATACCTAGTGATTTATTCTAGATATTAGATACTCGGTGATAAAGCAGAGCATATATAAAAAAGAGAGAAGGGCTAACCATAACGCATAAAAAATGACCTCCATTATATGCAAAAAGGTGCATGTACGATGAGGTATGCATGGACTTAAAACATGACCATTTATTACTAATTTTCTCTATCCTATCTAATCTGGGCGGGTATTAAGTGTCTATAGCAACTAATAATTCTTTCCTAATAAGATTTACCTATTAATGATAATACTAATTATACGTGCACACATCTTAGAGTCATACAACAGTTTCTAGGTGAGGTGCCCAGGCACCTAGGTGTCCCAAACCGGCATCATGCATCATCGATCATAATAATAAATAACTCATCATGCTCATATAACAACTTAGCATCATGCATCATCGATCATAATAATAAATAACTCATCATTGGTATCATAATAACAAGTCATACTCATTATCATCGATCATACAACTTCTCATCTAACCAATTCTACTTAGTTGTTCTTAGCACATGATCATTAGTATTAGCTAGGACCTACTACCTTCTCCTAGGTAAAATAGCATAAAACAAGATAGCCCCAGACTCTCCATTATGAAGAATGGAGATTATCCTGTCTCCAATTCTTGCCTTTCACACAATCTTGCTTCCAAGAACCTCCTTACGACTGTCCATACATTTTTTTCCATTCTTTGATTACCATGTGTTCACCGGTCTTGGAAATCCGATATGGACAGGTGAGACTCGTAGGATGACCTGGCTGTATGTTCAAAACATCAAGGCGACCATTTTGATACATCAAATGAGGCACACAATCCATCGGGATTTTCTGTTGAAAAACATAGTAATAACTTCGTAGTTAGCAATGTAGTTCAGTTTTAGAAGTATGCAAAAGATGCACGGATGTCGTAATAGTAAAAAATCTTATCAAGGCATCTCCATGGAAGTTACTGTTGTTCAACACGTGCACTAGTGGCACGTATTGACCATAATTTGGAGGAGTATGATAATAGGTATTGTAATTCTCAAGGTCAGTACAAAATGCGATCAGATAATTTTTCTCCTGATAAGTTAATTTGGAGCCATCGGTGTAGTGGGTTTTGTTTACCATCTTCCGCACATTGTTTGAAGAATGAAAATAAGCTGTCAATGGAAATAAGCTGTCAACTATTTTGAAATAAACAATATAAATTAGTTAATAACTATGTTTGAGAAACTCACATAGCGGTAGAATTGGAAGCGTATCAACAAGGACCCAAATGTCCATATTGTCTTCCTCGATGTCAGGATCACCAAGATCCATGGTGACAAGCATATCCTCATAAAAACCATACATCTTGCAAAGTGCTTCCCAATTTGGGCAACCAAAATGGGTTACGCTCTGAGAATTGTACAAATTTACTTCAAAATCCATACCATGATGGGTCCTTAGGTGAATTTTCTTTGTTTCGAAATTTTCATGGTCTTCAAAACCCATCCTCTCCAAGACATAGCGTCTTGCATGGCATGGAATAAGCTAGTCAATGAAAGTTACACATTGAAATAGTTGAAGTCGTGCTTAATTACGAAAAAACACTTGTCGTTGTTACGTACCGTTTCAACATTGAAGGTCTCCTGGAGCTTAATGCTGAAGCGCCGATCTTCGTCCAGGTGAGGCCTGTCGCACAGACCTCGGTCATCGTTGCACCAGTCGCACTCCCCCATGAGAATTTCGTCGTCCGAGTACGACATTTCCTATGTTCATATTTCAAAGATTAAACTTGTACAATTAAATATACGTACTACAAAAACTAAATTAGATCATTATTATTCATCAGGGGTTGACTATCGGTCTGTCGAGTCTTTTCATGAAAACTCCTAGCTCACGTGGTGTATATATTCGACCGTCGGTGATGGTAGCTCCTCCTTTCATTCCCGAGTGCATTACACCAAATTGTCTAGCCCACGGGAACGAAGGAGAAGCTACCCCCGCAACAACAGTCGGGATGTTTCGTTCTCTCATATGTGCTGGAGACTCTCACTCACTGATTCCTCTCTGACATTTGCGACCGTCGGTGATGGTCGTTACTCCTCCTTCCCCTAGTGCATAACAAAGGTCTAACACCCAAGGAGAAACGACCCCCACGACAACAGTCGGGCTTCTTCGTCCTCTCTCATATATGGTGGATACACTCCCTCACTGATTTTTCGACCTTAGGTGATGGAGCCTCGACTGACTTAAAGTCAACCCGAAATGTCTTTTAATTATTTTTCTAGAAAATCCAGGCCACTCGATATTTCCTACATATTCTAGCACCAGTCATGCCAGAATTCACGAAAAAATCAGGCATGACCTATGCTAAAAAAGGACATATCAAGCGCCTGAAATTTTCCGGAATGGAAATTAATCAACACTCCGGCAAAACATAGGCCACTATAGGAGGTGTAACCTGCAAACATGGTCGGCCACTTGGGCAAGCACATCATATGAGCATTCAAACTTGATGGGGATGACGGAGGGGGTCTCACCTCGAGGTCGGAGGGGGTCGGTGACGGGGACGACGGCGATGATGATGGAGGGGCTCCTTGATTTATGCAAAAACATAAACCCTATAAGCTATCAACTAATCAAATGCATACGCCTTGCATAGTGCTCTCCAATTTTAGCATTCAAAGTAGGAGTAGTTTTCCAATATGAGCATTCAATAAGCAAAACCAAATCGTAAAATAAATTGGTATTCAAATTAGCATGCATTCAATAAGCAAAACTAAATCATCTCTTTCGTCCGTACATCGTCGAATATTATCACTAATACACCTCGAATAGTATCATACATATAACATCACTAATACAGCTAAAACCGTAGGGAACGACGGGTATCGGCGCGGCGGTGGACACCCAAAGAGAAGGAACCATCACAGGATCATATCTCTAGTGAGATCCCTGAAGAACCTGCCAGGTATTGGAGAACCTACCCTCCAACGCAATCATGTAGCGATAGACGTGCTCGTCCTGCTCGCTGACACGGTGACGTACCACCTCCGCGGCATCCTCAAGCCTCCGCACCGTCACTGGCCCACGCGACCTCCACCAAAGAAGGTTCGGGTCAACGACGGGCTGGCTCCTCACCAAGCTGCGCCCCCCGGAAGGTAGCACCTCCCAGTACCAGCCTGGCGGAGCCCAGTCCCGGACATGGCCCCTCTGATCAAGCAAGCCTCCTCCGCCGAGTCGACGACGAGGATGCGGGATAGGCATCATCGACGTCGATGCGGGAATAATTGGTTTAACTAAAAAAATGAACTAGTTCTATTAATTTTCTTACTAAAAATAAACTAGTTCTATAGTAAATTTTTAATTAGATCATCAAATCTTATATACCTAAATTTTCTTACTAAAAATAAACTAGTTTTATTAATTCAACTAGTTCAACTAAGCACTTACTATAAATAAAATAAACTAGTACTTACTAAAAATAAACTAGTTTAACTAGTTCTATTAATTTTCTAACTAATTATATTAAACACTTACTAAAAACAATAAAAAACTATATTGAATTTTTCTATAAACTAAACACCACTGTCCTAAATTAACATCTAATTAATTAGTTACCTAACCTACTTCCTAACTAAAAACATCTAATTAATAGTACCACAACCAAACTAGTTAACCAAACATCTAAAAAACATCTAATTAACCTAGTTAGCAAACCTAATTAACCTAGCTACTTCACTTAGTTAACCTAATGAACTAAATTTACCTAAGTTAATTAACCTAGAGGGAGGAGGGAGGAGGAGTACCTCACGGTGGTGGAGGAGGCCGGCGGAGGAGGAGGCCGACGGGGAAGGAGGTCGGCGCGGGAGGAGGCCGGTGCGGGACGGCCGGCTGGGGAAGAGGCCGGCGCGAGGGAGGGTGGCCAGCACGGGAGCAGAGCCAGCACGGGCGAGGCGGCCAAGCGGGAGCTCCGCCTGGGACGGCGGTCTTGGGGGAGGTGCAGCGATGACGGCGGAGAGGCGCGCGAGTGAGCAAGGGCCGGGGGAGTGAGAGAGAGGTCGAGCGCGGGCCGTTGGGCTGGATAAGGAGCCCGTAGTAGTAGCGCTGATATGTAGAAATCGCTACTTCTACGTCCAGTAGCAGTAGCGCCTCATACATAAAAGCGCTACTACTATGCCTGGCCTGCCGGCAACGGCCCGACACTTGTAGTAGTAGTGTTTTTTTTACTAAAAAGTGCTACTGGTAAGTTCATAGTAGTAGCCCTTTCTAAAAAAAGCGTTACTGATAAGTAGTAGCAGCGCTTTGTTATAATAAGCGCAACTACTATGCTACTGTCTATAAGCATTTTCCTAATAGTGGTTGGTGATCACACCTCGCGGTGATTTTTCCACGACCCCAACCAGCAGAAACGTACGGGTGGGAAATCTAGAACGGAATGGTAGCCGATCGATCAGGCTGACACGCATAACGCGGGGGCTCATTGACTAGTTTTGCTAGGAGCACAGATGAGGCCATGCAGACTGTTCATAGCCCTCTTCTTCATCTTGAACAATTGGACCGAACGAGATGCCCGGCAGGTGTACCATTGTGTGTTTCAGTGTTTCACTTGTCCATATGCCTGCGTCTTACTACTAGTCACTTCTGACGAACTTGCAGCGATCAGCTGGTCAGGCCCGACGAGCCAATTTGCCAAGAGCTCAAATGGATTAACAAGTGTTACTTGTGGATTGGTTAGGCAGCAAGACAACCATGGAGCATAGAGTTAATTAGTCACTTCCATTTGCATCCTCGTACGGCCATGGTTGCTTAGCCGTCTGTTCCTTCCGTCCGTTCTTGCCGAACAAGTTGTTTCGATATGATAAGTCGTTGCCTTTGTTCACTTGGTGAAGATTGTCCCTCGCAGGTCGATGTAAAGAAGGATGGTTTAGACTTCCGTGCGAATCGATGGGTTGGTATTCTGTTCTACTATAAGTTTTGTTTTGACCCGTGTTCTACTAGAAGTTGTTCATGCGCTTGGTGCAAGGATAGAGGGACCTGGAGAGGGGATCGCCGTCTTAGTCACACGCTCGCCAGTCGCCGTTCATGAATCATGATCGACACTCCGGAGATGGTAGAGTGAAGAATGGCATATGGTGTTGTGTCTTGGGCTCGTGCAGCTTCAGGTTCCGTATCACTAGAGCCTGACCGACTTCTCCCAGGACATGCTGCCCTAATATTTCAAGCTTAATGTGTCAGCTCAAAACCTACGTCATGCATCCTGTCAGGTGGAACAATTTCTTGAGAGGCTTCATTCAGCCTATGTCATCTATGTTCACGAGTAGAACTGGATAAGTACGCTGCGAACATTTTACCAACACCTCTCACACCTATGGCTACACTTTTAGAAACACTACTTCTGTTCTCAGCCCCTTAGCTCATCTTTTGCGAACATTTTACCGACACCTCTCACACCTATGGCTACCCTTTTAGAAACACTAATTCTGTTCTCAGCCCCTCAACTCATCTTTGTTGCATTGTTCTACTTCTCTTAGCTTATGGATCCATCACTACCTAGGAGCCTTATATGTGGCTAGTAGATGCCAACCTTAAAGAAGTCGATGTGATCTGGCACGAGATGGCAAGGAGGTTGTTGCACATGTCGAAATGAATGTGAGCAACCGTGAGTGAGCCACACTCACACATGCACTAAACTATTCTAGTCAAGAGGAGTGCAATGGTTTCGCCTTCTCTTTCTTGTGTCCAATAGCAATCAAACCAAACATAGAACAATTAGTGATAAATAATGTGTATAATTAATAGTAAGAGCAAATACGATAAGGTGATGTAGGTGGGCTATAAGACTTCAAATATTATATTTTTGCTGAGTTGGAAGAGAGAGAAGAGAAGCGGGCTACCAATTAACAGCCAGCTGCAGCATGTATCAACAAACTAGTACATACTTATCCAACTATTGTACTTGCCGGCTATAAGCTTGCCTATAGATGACGTGTCAGCATCGCATGTATCAATAAACTAGTACATATTTATATCCAACAATTGTACTTGCCGGCTATAAGCTTGCCTATAGATGACTTGCCAACATCGTATAGCCAACATCTGGATGTATTATTAACCATGCTCTAAACACATGTGATCTGATGTGATTTGGATATTCGCACCAAGTCATGTTCAATGCATGGGATTTCTTACACATTGCTTGTAGTTACATCATGACTGAGAGCAGGGGTGGACCCACTTCGTGTTGAGTGAGGGCCTAGATCCCCACAAGTATTCTTAAATTACAATAGTATTTCCATATCTCTTTGGTTAAAGTAGTCGATATTCTTAAATTTATGCAAGAATTTCCCTAGCTGATAAATTTGCCCCCACTCGTAACATATTGGGTCCTCCCTTGGTTGAGAGTATGAGACTATTAAATTTTGAATATCCTCACCTACCTCCACGATTATGCAAACCTCTCAAGAGTACACTAGACAATCCGATGGCCGCACACGGAGGTGGTTTCTTAGGTAGAGACAATACACTTTGGGGACGAACCAATGAACCATGGTAACAAATCTTTGACTTCACATAAGTACTGCATGCAGCTCAGTTGACTATGTATGTTAGAAATTCTTCGTTATGTGCAGCTCCTACAAGACGTGTGTGAGGTTAGTCTAGATTGCTCAATGAGGGACTTAATTTGTCATGGATGGCCAACACTTTCCCTCTGCTTCGCGTCCTACTCACAAGCTCTAACATCACTTTGATTTCGACATCAACTACCTTACACAATCAAAGTACACACAATTGAACAAAAGTAGATTGGAATTTTTAGGACAATGATAGAATACATTTTCTATTTGTGATGATCCCTATGGATATATATACCTCCTCAAAATAGTGGAGATCATGTATTTGAATTGAACAGAGAGACTGTGGAAAAGGTTGGACTTTTATCATCGTGTTTTTTCTAGAAAGTGACGAGAAAAAATCAAAATACAGGTTGACTAAATGGGACATAATCTGTAGGACAAAGGACCAAGGAGGCTTGGGGATTGAAAACCTTGAGGTCAAGATTAGGTGTCTAGTTAGTGAATGGCTTTACAGACTTTCGATGGATAACGAGGGAATGTGGAAATAGTTGTCACATAACAAGTACGTACACTCCAAAACACTCGCACAGGTAAAGGCTCAGCCAAATGATTCACCGTTTTGGAAGGGGTTGATGCGTACAAAGGTAGCCTATTTTGATAGGAACAAATTCATTGTTGGGAACAGCAATACCACCAGGTTTTGGGAGGACACATGGCTAGGCGACATGCCACTGGCCATTCACTATCTGATACATCTCCAACGTATCTATAAATTTTTTTATTATTTCATGCTATGATATTATCTGTTTTGGATGTTTTATGTGCATTAATATGCTATTTTATATTCTTTTTGGCACTAACCTATTAACCTAGAGCCAAGTGCCAGTTCCTGTTTTTCCTTGTTTTTTAATTTCGCAGAAAAGGAATACCAAACGGAGTCCAAACGGAATAAAACCTTCGCAATGATTTTTCTTGGACCAGAAGACAACCAGGAGACTTGGAGATGAAGTCGGAGGAGCCACGAGGCGGCCACAAGGACGGAGGGCGCGCACCCATGATGTCTACTACACAACTTGTTTGTTGTAGACTCGTGTTGGGCCTTTGTCGGGGATATACCCCGCGGTATGACCCGGCCGGAGTTATAACCCGGCTGAGACTTGGTAAACCGGCAGGTGTTAAGTCAGATGATAACCCGACAGGTGTTAAGTCATAACCCGACAGACAACCATAACCCGGCAGACAATCATAAACCGGCAGGAAGTCATAACCCGGCAGACGATCATAACCCGATAGACCATCATAAACCGGTAGACAGTCATAACCCGGCAGACAGTCATAACCCGGCAGACAGAGTCGCCTGGGGTTAGTAAGCCCGAGACATTATGAAGCCTGAGACGTTATGAAGCCCAAGAAGTTAAGAAGTCCATGAAGAGAAGTCAGAATAGTTTAAGTCTTAATCCGAGTTGGACTCTACATGTAACCCGTCCCTTCAACATATATAAGGAGGGGCAGGGCACCCCAAGAGGGAAGAGAAAGGATCTTAGGGCTAGAACTAACTAGGAGAGCCGGTTTACGGTGACTCCCTTGTGAGGATAATGAGACTTAGCCACAAACAGCATGTAGGGTTGTTATCGGATGATGTTTCCCGGGGCCCGAAGTTGTCTAAACCCTTGTCTTGTGTTGCGTTTCTCGATTTCGCTCAACCCCTCTCAAGCTACCATATAGATGCATTGGCCTCACGACTAAGTCCTCGCACTAGGACATCTGCCGTGACAATTCCACGACAGTTGACACCCACCATGGGGCCTGCGCACGGTGGTGTGGAGTTCTTGGAGGGATCTTTTTTAGGGTTCGAGAAGTTCACAATTTTCCGGCTCAAACGAGAGCCAGGGTGATAAATTCACATCAACTATAAGTTCATCAGTCAAGATGGACGAAGCGTTCTACGGTGGTGAATATGAGATTGAGATTGTTTTAGGGTTACATGTTGTACGGCCGCCTTACGTGCCGTGGTAATCCGCCGAGTCCGAGATCGAGACGATATCTTGCTACTATCAATACCAGCAGGACCGAGTTCCCAAGAAGAAAAATACATCTGCTATGGCTGCTGATCTACTTGTGAAGGTCAAACCAACCAAAAGGTGTGAATATTCATTATTTGGAAAAGCTACTAGTGCATACACGGATTCTCAGAGCCACACGCCGTGCAAGGTCACACCAAGCAAAAAGGCAGCTCCACTTGCAGTAATTTTGATGGTTCGGTTGACTCCAATCTGCAATCGGACAGACTACGCATCCTGTCCAATCCTAATCCGTCTACCCCACAAGCTGAACTGCAGGTCTGCAATCTGCTGCCAAAAACCAAAGAGATCCATTGAAAAAGAAAAATGCTACAACCCGGATACGGATATGGCTGCAACCCGGTTTCACCGCAATGATTTTCCTCACGAGCGGGCCTGCCTCCTGCTGCGGCTCTACTCAGGCTTGCCTCGCCGGCGCCAGTCCGCCGTTCTACACCTCTGCCTCCGTCAAACTAATTCGAGTCGCCGCTGTTCTCGTTGAGCTGCTGACTCCTTTTTTGTGCTGCCTCCGCCGCCCCTATGGCCGTGTCGAGCAGCCGCCGCAAATCGCCCCTGTGGAGGTCAGTGTCAAGTTACACCCGAAGCCGTTCCGAGCCGGGCCTGCTTTATCTCAGGGCCGGTCTGCTCTTCTACCGAGGTTTGCCGCGATCCACCTCCGCCTTATCAAGACGCCGCCCCGGTCAACCCGCCATGGCTTTAACCCGCCGTTCCAAGCGCCGTTCTGCTAAGTGGCCAAGCCATCTCAGAACTGCTCTCAGCTACCTCCAAGTTGACGGCCTGCCACTGGTGCGGCCTTCCCTCGCTTCTGGGATACCTCCAAGCCAGCAGCTCGTCTCCGCCGCGGACCCGCCGGGTTCGCCTGCGCCGTTGACCCGCCGGGGTGCGCTGGCTACTGTACTCCAATACCGGCTCGTCTCTACCGCCCTCTACTGCCATAAACCGCCGTGGCCGAGCCGGCGCTGCCGCTCTCCGCTTTTACCACGCTGCTTGTACCAGCTGCAAGTCGATCACGGCCGCCTTGCCTTGGCCTCAAACCGCCATCGCGGTCCCCCGCTTCGTCGACTCACGCTGCCCGCGGCCGGTTTACGAATCGCCCCGGCCGGGTCACCTCCACCGCATCGCCAGCCTGCGATGCTGAACTGCCGCCGTGACTCACCTCCAAACCATTACGGCCGGCCTGAGCCCTACCGCCGCCGCCGCTGCACTTACGAACCGCCGCCGCGCCGGGTCACCTTCTGTGACCTGTGTTAGAAGGGAGAGAGAGGTTTGGTGTGGAATATGACGGATGTATTACTGAGCCTCGAGGGCGAGTATATATTGAGTACAAGACTTGGAGGGAAAGACGCCTCGATAATGTAAATCCTAAACTATCAAATACATGTAACCCAAATATATCTCTAACATCCCCCGCAGTCATAGCGGTAGCGTTGCGAACAACATGAGCGTCGCGGACGGTCATACTGGAGAGAATAGCAGCCGACAGGCTGACATCCCCTCGCAGTCATAGCTGGAGCGTCATGGACGGTGTCGCGTCGTGGACGCGTTGACTGTAGAGGAAGCCGACGAGTTGCTCAAGCGGATGATAGCCCGTTGTGCCGATTGTCAATGTAGCCGAGAGCGTGGGTGGTGGAGCCGTGGTCGAGGTAGCCATGCGAAGAATGCCGTGGTCGATGTCGAGACGGGCTGGTCGGTGTCGAGGAAGTCGCCGTGGAGCCGTGGGCGCTAGGGGGCGCCGAGTTAGGATGGGCGCAGTGGTGTTGAAGTAGGGGTGCGCCGGGAAGAAAATGTTGTTGACGACGCGTCGCGATGGGTTTGCCAAGCCCGGGGACACATCGTGGACGAAGGCACGCACTGGTGTTGCCAGCATCGGGCATGCGTAGGCGGACGAAGACGAAGTTGACGAAGCGCCGACCAGGCTTGCCAGGCCCGGGGACACGTCGTGGATGAAGGCACACATCGGTGTTGCCAGCACCGGGCATGCGTAGACGAGGGACCAGCACGAGCTGTATGCCATGTCGGAGAAGTCAGAGGGGCCAGCAGAGAAGAACTCGACGATGATTGCGACGTCCATCAGCGCGGGGCCGATGTCACCAATGGTGGTCGGAGTAGATGAAGTGCTCGGGGTAGATGACGGCGACGCTGGCGACGGGCTGGTGCTTGGATGAAGATGAAGGGGGTGGACGGGCGGCAGCGGCTATGGGGGTAGCAGCGGCGCCACTGAAGGGAAGCGACGGCGGCGGCCTGACGGCGGCAGCGGCGGCTAGGTTAGGAGCGCGGCGGCGATGCTCGAAGGAGGCGAAGAACCTGACAGCATGACAAAGACCAGCGCGGACGGTGGCGTTCCCGCGCCAAGGGAGACGGCGCGGCGCATACCACAGGAGGTCGACGCGCGGTGACGACGAAGTGGACCGCATGCCGCGACGCTACGGCCCGAAGGGACGACGTAGTGGCGGCGTGCAGGTCGGGGCGACGGCAGGAAGACCTCGGGGCGACGGCGGGGACGCGGGCGTGGCACGCGTCTGGCGAAGAAGCGATGCTGCGGCGGCGGGCGGTCGGTGCAGCAGCGAGGGCGGCCTCGGGGCGGCGGTTGGGACCGCGTATCGCGGCACTACGGCCCGCAGGGGCGGCGCACAAGTCGATGCAGCCGCGAGGAGAACCACGTGGCGGCACCGCTGCGGCCCGACGGGGCGATGCAGCGGCAGCCCGTTGCTCGACCGGTGGAGGAGCGCGCTGAACTCTGGGACGATCTTCACGGGACCTGCGGAGGCGCGCGTAACAAACGGGCCAGGTCGGTCGCGCGGCGTAGATGAGGCGGATCGCGGCGGCGAGCGGGTTATCAAGCTGATCTCGCGCGAGGTCGGGGACGCCGCTCGGTGGAGGGGGTGGCGGCGGAGTCCGAGATGAAGCCGGCGACGGTGGGCGGCTACGATTGGCCGCCGGGTCGGGGTGATGCAGGAGTCCCGGTCAGAGCAGGGCGGTGACGGCCAGTGTAGACCGACGTGCGGGCCGCCGCATGAACGGCGGCGGTGAAAGGCCGCCGCATGACGCGAGGCCGCCGGGTCGGGGCGACCGGCGGGCAGACGCGCGGACGACGCGTGAGGCCGCCGTGTTGGTGAAGACGCCGGTGTAGTCGATGCCGAAGTCGGAGTAGAGGCGCGCGGGGGTCGACGGAGGCGGCGGGCGACGCAAAACGATCGTAGATCAGAAAACCAAAAAGAAACGTCGGTCAAGACGATACGGCCCGACGATCGGCGAGAGAGAGAAAACCCGGATCAAGGGATCGGGAAAAAGACTCTCTAGGGCAGCCGGCCAACACGGCCGGTGGACGAACCCTAGGTACGGGCGGCGCGGCCAGCTACCTCTTGAGCACTGCGTTGGATTTCTTTGAAGAGGAAAGGTGATGCAGCACAGTAGCGTAAGTATTTCCCTCAGTTTTTGAGAACCAAGGTATCAATCCAGTAGGAGGCTACGCGCGAGTCCCTCGTACCTACACAAAGCAAATAACTCCTCGCAACCAACGCGATTAGGGGTTATCGATCCCTTCACGGTACTTACGAGAGTGAGATCTGATAGAGATGATAGATAATATTTTAGGTATTTTATTGATAAAGATGCAAGATAAAAATAAAAGCAAAGTAAAAGCAAAGGCATTAATAAAGTGATGGAAGATTAATATGATGAAGATAGACCTGGGGACCATAGATTTCACTAGTGGTTTCTCTCAAGAGCATAAGTATTTTATGGTGGGTGAACGAATTACTGTTGAGCAATTGAAGAATTGAGCATAGTTATGAGAATATCTAGCTATGATCATGTATATAGGCATCACGTCCGAGACAAACAGACCGACTCCTGCCTGCATCTACTACTATTACTCCACTCATCGACCGATATCCAGCATGCATCTAGAGTATTAAGTTCAAGAAAACAGAGTAACGCCTTAAGCAAGATGACATGATGTAGAGGGATAAATTCATGCAATATGATATAAACCCTATCTTGTTATCCTCGATGGCAACAATACAATCGTGCCTTGCTGCCCCTCATCCTTTGGGAAAGGACACCGCAAGACTGAACCCAAAGCTATGCACTTCTCCCATTGCAAGAAAAACCAATCTAGTAGGCCAAACCAAACTGATAATTCGAAGAGACTTTCAAAGTTAACCAATCAGAATTCAGAGAAGATTCAAATATTGTTCATAGATAATCTTGATCATAAACCCACAATTCATCGGTCTCAACAAACACACCGCATAAAGAAGATTACATCGAATAGATCTCCACGAGAGAGGGGGAGAACATTGTATTGAGATCCATAAAGAGAGAAGAAGCCATCTAGCTACTAACTATGGACCCGAAGGTCTGAGGTAAACTACTCACACTTCATCGGAGGAGCTATGGTGATGATATAGAAGCCCTCCGTGGTGGATGCCCTCTCCGGCGGAGCTCCGGAACATGCCCCAAGATGGGATCTCGTGGGTACAGAAGGTTGTGGCGGTGGAATTAGGTTTTTGGCTCCGTATCTGATCGTTTGGGGGTACGTAGGTATATATAGGAGGAAGAAGTACTTCGATGGAGCAACATGGGGCCCACGAGGGTGGAGGGTGTTGGAAATATGCCCTAGAGGCAATAATAAAAGCATTATTATTATATTTCCTTGTTCATGATAATTGTCTTTATTCATGCTATAACTGTATTATCCGGAAATCGTAATACGTGTGAATACATAGACTACAATCGTCCTAGTAAGCCTCTAGTTGACTAGCTCGTTGGTCAACAGATAGTCATGGTTTCGACTATGGACATCGATGTCATTGACAAGCGGGATCACGTCATTAGGAGAATGGCGTAATGGACAAGACCCAATCCTAAGCATAGCACAAGATCGTGTAGTTCGTTTTGCTGGAGCTTTTCCAATGTCAAGTATCTCTTCCTTAGACCATGAGATCGTGCAATTCCGGATACCGTAGGAGTGCTTTGGGTGTATCAAACGTCCTGGCGTAATCGGGTGACTATAAAGGTGCACTACAGGTATCTCCGAAAGTGACCATTGGGTTGACACGGATCGAGGCGGGATTTGTCCTCCGTATGACGGAGAGGTATCACTGGGCCCACTCGGTAATGCATCATCATAATGAGCTCAAAGTGACCAAGTGTCCGGTCACGGGATCATGCATTCTGATGCAGTAAAGTGACTTGCGATAACGAGACTAACGAGGTATTGGGATACCGACGATCGAGTCTCGGGCAAGTAACATACCGTCGACAAAGGGAATAGAATACGGGGTTGCTTGAACCCTTGACATCGTGGTTCATCCGATGACAACATCGAGGAGCATGTAGGAGCCAACATGGGTATCCAGATCCGCTGTTGGTTATTGACTTGAGGTAGTCTCGGTCATATGCGCATGTCTCCCGAACCCGTAGGGTCTACACATAAGGTTCGGTGGCTTAGGGTTAATAGGAAGACAAGTATGTGATTACGAATGTTGTTGAGTCCGGATGAGATCCCGGACGTCACGAGGAGTTCGGAATGGTCCGGAGGTAAAGATTTATATATGGAAAGTGGTTAAGCGGACTCGGGAAGTTTGGTGGTATACGGTAAAATGCAGGGGCCACCGGGAGGTTCGGAGGTCCACGGGTGGGGCCACCTCTCCGGGGGCCACATGGGCTAAGTGGGAGGGAACCAGCCCTGGTGGGCTGGGTGCGCCTCCACCTAGGCCCATGCGCCTAGGGTTTGGGAGGAGGAAACCTAAAGGCGCCCCCTAGCTTGGGGGCAAGCCACCCTCCTCCCTCCTCCCTTGGCCGCCGCCCCCTAGGGTTTGCCCTAGAGGCGGCCCCCTGACCCTCTCCTCCTATAAATAGAGGGGTGGGGGAGGGCTGCCAACACAGTTGTGGCGCAGCCCCCCCTCCCAACACCTCTCTTTCTCACGCAAGCTTGGCGAAGCCTGCCGGAGAACTACCGTACCAGCTGCACCACGCCGTCGTGCTGCCATTGGGATTGTCTTCTTCAACCTCTCCTTCACTCTTGCTGGATCAAGGCGGAGGAGGCGCCATCGTCCCGTCGTGTGTTGAACACGGAGGTGCTGTCCTTCGATACTTTGGTCATCGGTGATCGGAATCACGTTGGGAGCGTCTTCGTCATCACCACTCTCAAGAACGCTTCCGTATTCGATCTACAAGTGGTATGTAGATGCAAACTCTCTCGTTACTCGTTGCATGGTAGAACTCATAGATGGATCTTGGTGAAACCGTAGAAAAATTTTAATTTTCTGCAGCGTTCCCCAACAATGGTATCGAGCTAGGTTTATCGTAGTTCTCTTTGCACGAGTAGAACACAATTTTGTTGTGGGCGTGGATCTTGTCTACTTACTTGCCGTTACTAGTTGTTTCTTGCTTCCGCGGTATTGTGGGATGAAGCGGCCTGGACCAACCTTACGTGCATTCTTCGTGAGACCGGTTCCACCGACTAACATGCACTAGTTGCATAAGGTGGTTGGCGGGTGTCTGTCTCTCCTACTTTAGTGGGGCGGATTCGATGAACAGGGTCCTTATGAAGGGTAAATAGAAGTTGACAAGATCACGTTGTGGTTATTAAGTAGGTAAGAAAACGTTCTTGCTAGAACCCAATTGCAGCCACGTAAAAGATGCAACAACAATTAGAGGGCGTCTAACTTGTTTTTGCAGCAATTGTCATGTGACGTGATATGGCCAAGTTGTGATGAATGATGATATATTGTGATGTATGAGATCATGTTCTTGTAATAGGAATCACGACTTGCATGTCGATGAGTATGACAACGGCAGGAGCCATAGGAGTTGTCTTTATTTTGTATGACCTGCGTGTCATTGAAGAGCGCCATGTAACTTACTTTACTTCATTGCTAAGCGCGTTAGCCATAGTAGTAAAGTAGTCGTTGGCGTGACAACTTCATGGAGGCACGATGATGGAGATCATGATGATGGAGATCATGGTGCCATGCGGTGACAAGATGATCATGGAGCCCGAAGATGGAGATCAATGGAGTTTTATGATATTGGCCATATCATGTCACTACTATATAATTGCATGTGATGTTTATTATGCTTATACATCTTGTTTACTTAGAACGACGGTAGTAAATAAGATGATCCTTACAACAATTTCAAGAAGTGTTCTCCCTAACGTGCACCGTTGCTAAAGTTAAGTAAGCTTCTAAGCACCACGTGATGATCGGGTGTGATGGATTCTTACGTTCACATACAGCGGGTGTAAGACAGATTTACACACGCAAAACACTTAGGGTTAAACTTGACGAGCCTAGCATGTACAGACATGGCCTCGGAACACGGAGACCGAAAGGTCGAACACGAGTCGTATGGAAGATCGATCAACATGAGAATGTTCACCGGCGATGACTAGTCCGTCTCACGTGATGATCGGACACGGCCTAGTCGACTCGGATCGTGTGTCGCTTAGATGACTAGAGGATGTCTAATCTGAGTGGGACTTCATTAATAATTTGATTAGATGAACTTAATTATCATGAACTTAGTCTAAAACTTTTGAATGATATGTCTTGTAGATCAAATGGCCAGCGCTCATGTCAACTTGAACTTCAACGCGTTCCTAGAAAACCAAGCTGAAAGATGACGGCAGCAACTATACGGACTGGGTCCGGAACACGAGATCATCCTCATAGCTGCCAGAAACAATCGTCCTAGAAGGACCGCTAGGTGAAGCTCCGTCCCGAGAACCAAGACATTATGAATGCTTGGCAGTCTCGTCTTGATGATTACTCCCTCGTTCGGTGCGGCATGCTTTACACTTAGAACCGGGGCTCCAAAAGCGTTTTGAGCACCACGGAGCATATGAGATGTTCGAGGAGCTGAAACTTGTTTTCCAAGCTCACGCCGGGTCGAGAGATATGACATCTCCGACAAGTTCTATAGTTGTAAGATGGAGGAAAACAGTTACGTCGGTGAACACATTACGAAGATGTCAGGTTGCACAACCGTATGACCCAACTGAATATTAACCTCCACGATGAGGCGGTCATTGACAGAATCCTCCGATCGCTCCCACCAAGCTACAAGAGCTTTGTGATGAACTACAACATGCAGGGGATGGTAAAGACCATTCTGAAGTGTTCTCTATCTTGAAGTCAGCCGAGGTTGAAATCAAGAAAGAACATCAAGTGTTGATGGTCAATAAGACCACTAAGTTTAAGAAGGGCAAGGGTAAGAAAAACTTCAAGAAGGACGGCAAGGAGATTGCGCGCCCGGTAAGCAAGTTGCGGGAAGAAGTCAAAGAATGGACCCAAGCACGAGGCCGAGTGCTTTTATTGCAAGGGAAGGGTCCTTTGAAGCGGAACTGCCCCAAATACTTAGCGGATAAGAAGGCGGCAACACCAAAGGTATATTTGATATACATGTAATTGATGTGTACCTTACCAGATGTCGTAGTAACTCCTGGGTATTTGATACGGTGCCGTTGCTCATATTTGTAACTCACAGCAGGAGCTACGGAATAAGCGGAGGCTGGCGAAGGGCGAGGTGACGATGCGCGTCGGGAATGGTTCAGTCGATGTGATCGCCGTCGACACGCTACCTCTTCATTTACCCACGGGATTAGTTATGAACCTTAATAATTGTTATTTGGTGCCAAGTTTGAGCATGAATATTGTATCTGGATCTCGTTTAATGCGAGATGGCTACTCATTTAAATCCGAGAATAATGGTTGTTCTATTTATATGAGAGATATGTTTTATGGTCATGCTCCGATGGTCAATGGTTTATTCTTAATGAATCTCGGCGTAGTATTACACATGTTCATAGCGTGAATACCAAAAGATGTAAAGTTGATAACGATAGTCCCACATACTTGTGGCACTGCCGCCTTGGTCACATTGGTGTCAAGCGCATGAAGAAGCTCCATGCTGATGGACTTTTGGAGTCTCTTGATTATGAATCATTTGACACATGCGAACCATGCCTCATGGGCAAAATGACCAAGACTCCATTCTCGGAACAATGGGCGAGCAACCAACTTATTGGAAATCATACATACCGATGTATGCGGTCCAATGAGCGTTGAGGCTCATGGAGGATATCGTTATGTTCTCACTCTCACGGATGACTTGAGTAGATATGGGTATGTCTACTTGATGAAACACAAGTCTGAGACCTTTGAAAAGTTCAAGGAATTTCAGAATGAAGTAGAGAATCAACGTGACCGAAAGATAAAATTCTTACGATCGGATCGTGGAGGAGAATATTTAAGTCACGAATTTGGTACACACTTAAGAAAATGTGGAATCGTTTCACAACTAACGCCGCTGGAACACCTCAACAGAATGGTGTGTCGAACATCGTGTCGCACTCTATTGGATATGGTGCGGTCTATGATGTCTCTTCTGATTTACCGCTATCATTTTGGGGATACGCTCTAGAGACAGCTACATTCACTTTAAATAGGGCACCGTCTAAGTCCGTTGAGGCGACACCGTATGAATTATGGTTTGGGAAGAAACCTAAGCTATCGTTTCTAAAAGTTTGGGGATGTGATGCTTATGTCAAGAAACTTCAACTGAAAAGCTCGAACCCAAGTCGGAAAAATCGTCTTCATAGGATACCCTAAGGAAACCGTAGGGTATACCTTCTACTTAAGATCCGAGGGCAAGATCTTTGTTGCCAAGAATGGATCCTTTACGGAAAAGAGTTTCTCTCGAAAGAAGTAAGTGGGAGGAAAGTAGAACTTCGATGAAGTACTACCTCTTGAGCAGGATAGTAGTGCAGCTCGGAAAATGTTCTGTGATGCCTACACCAACGAAGAGGAAATTCATGATGATGATCAAGGTACTTGGATCAAGTTGCTCTTGAACCCGTGGGTCCACTAGGACACGTTCCGCACCAGAGTGGTACGGCAACCCTGTCCTGGAAATCATGTTGTTAGACAACAATGAACCTTCGAACTATGAAGAAGCGATGGCGGGCCCAGATTCCAACAAATGGCTAGAAGCCATGAAGTCCGAGATAGAATCCATGTATGAAAACAAAGTGTGGACTTTGGTGACTTGCCCGATGATCGGCGAGCGATAGAAAACAAATGGATCTTTAAGAAGAAGACGGACGCGGATGGTAATGTCACCATCTATAAAGCTCGACTTGTCGCTAAGGGTTATCGGCAAGTTCAAGGGATTGACTACGATGAGACTTTCTCTCCGTGGCGAAGCTTAAGTCCGTCCGAATCATGTTAGCAATTGCCGCATACTATGATTATGAGATATGGCGATGGACGTCAAAACAGCGTTCCTTAACGGCTATCTTAAGGAAGAGCTGTATATGATACAGCCGAGAGGTTTTGTCGATCCTAAGAACGCTAACAAAGTATGCAAGCTCCAGCGATCCATTTATGGGCTGGTGCAAGCATCTCGGAGTTGGAACATTAACTTTGATGAGATGATCAAAGCGTTTGGGTTTATCTTGATCTTATGGAGAAGCCTGCGTTTACAAGAAAGTGAGTGGGAGCTCAGTAGCATTTCTCATATTATATGTAGATGACATACTTTTGATGGGAAATGATATAGAATTCTTGGACAGCATTAAGGCCTACTTGAATAAGTGTTTTCAATGAAGGACCTTGGAGAAGCTGCTTATATATTAGGCATCAAGATCTATAGAGATAGATCGAGGCGCCTCATAGGTCTTTCACAAAGCACATACCTTGATAAGATTTTGAAGAAGTTCAAAATGGATCAGTCAAGAAGGGTTCTTGCCTGTTTTGCAAGGTGTGAGATTGAGCTCAGCTCAATGCCCGACCACGGCAAAAGATAAAGAAGAGATGAGTGTCATCCCTATGCCTCAGCCATAGGATCTATTATGTATGCCATCTTGTGTACCGGACCTGATGTAAACCTTGCCGTAAGTTTGGTAGGAAGGTACCAAAGTAATCCCGCAAGGAACACTGGACAGCGGTCAAGAATATCCTGAAGTACACGAAAGGACAAAGGACATGTTTCTCGTTTATGGAGGTGACGAAGAGCTCGTCGTAACAGAGTTACGTCGGCGCTAGCTTCGACACGATCTGATGACTCTAAGTCACAAACCGGATACGTGTATATGTTGAATGGTGGAGCGATAGCTGGTGCAGCTGCAAAGCGAGCGTCGTGGCGGGATCTACATGTGAAGCGGAGTACATGGCAGCCTCGGAGGCAGCGCATGAAGCAATTTGGGTGAAGGAGTTCATCACCGACCTAGGAGTCATACCCAATGCGTCGGGGCCGATCAAACTCTTCTGTGACAACACTGGAGCTATTGCCCTTGCCAAGGAGCCCAGGTTTCACAAGAAGACCAGCACATCAAGCGTCGCTTCAACTCCATCCGTGAAAATGTTCAGAATGGAGACATAGAAATTTGTAAAGTGCATACGGATCTGAATGTCGCAGATCCGTTGACTAAACCTCTTCATGGGCAAAACATGATCAGCACCGAGAACTCTATGGGTGTTCGATTCATCACAATGTAAACTAGATTATTGACTCTAGTGCAAGTGGGAGACTGTTGGAAATATGCCCTAGAGGCAATAATATAAGCATTATTATTATATTTCCTTGTTCATGATAATTGTCTTTATTCATGCTATAAGCGTATTATCCGGAAATCGTAATACACGTGTGAATACATAGACTACAATCGTCCTAGTAAGCCTCTAGTTGACTAGCTCGTTGGTCAACAGATAGTCATGGTTTCGACTATGGACATCGGATGTCATTGACAACGGGATCACGTCATTAGGAGAATGGCGTAATGGACAAGACCCAATCCTAAGCATAGCACAAGATCGTGTAGTTCGTTTTGCTGGAGCTTTTCCAATGTCAAGTATCTCTTCCTTAGACCATGAGATCGTGCAATTCCGGATACCGTAGGAGTGCTTTGGGTGTATCAAGCGTCCACAACGTAATCGGGTGACTATAAAGGTGCACTACGGTATCTCGAAAGTGACCATTGGGTTGACACGGATCGAGGCTGGATTTGTCACTCCGTATGACGGAGAGGTATCACTTGGGCCCTTTCGGTAATGCATCATCATAATGAGCTCAAAGTGACCAAGTGTCGGTCACGGGATCATGCATTCTGATGCGAGTAAAGTGACTTGCGATAACGAGACTAACGAGGTATTGGGATACCGACGATCGAGTCTCGGGCAAGTAACATACCGTCGACAAAGGGAATAGAATACGGGGTTGCTTGAACCCTTGACATCGTGGTTCATCCGATGACAACATCGAGGAGCATGTAGGAGCCAACATGGGTATCCAGATCCGCTGTTGGTTATTGACTTGAGGTAGTCTCGGTCATGTCGCATGTCTCCCGAACCCGTAGGGTCTACACACTAAGGTTCGGTGGCGCTAGGGTTAATAGGAAGACAAGTATGTGATTACCGAATGTTGTTGAGTCCGGATGAGATCCCGGACGTCACGGGGAGTTCGGAATGGTCCGGAGGTAAAGATTTATATATGGAAAGTGGTTAAGCGGACTCGGGAAGTTTGGTGGTATCTGGTAAAATGCACGGGCCACGGGAGGGTTCGGAGGTCCACGGGAGGGGCCACCTCTCCCGGGGCCACATGGGCTAAGTGGGAGGGAACCAGCCCCTGGTGGGCTGGGTGCGCCTCCCACCTAGGACCATCGCCTAGGGTTTGGGAGGAGGAAACCTAAAGGGCGCCCCTGGCTTGGGGGCAAGCCACCCTCCTCCCTCCTCCTTGGCCGCCGCCCCCTAGGGTTTGCCCTAGAGGGCGGCCCCTTGACCTCTCCTCCTATAAATAGAGGGGTGGGGGAGGGCTGCCAACACAGTTGTGGCGCAGCCCTCCCTCCCAACACCTCTCTTTCTCACATAGCTTGGCGAAGCCCTGCGGAGAACTACCAGTACCAGCTGCACCACGTCGTCGTGCTGCCATTGGGATTGTCTTCTTCAACCTCTCCTTCACTCTTGCTGGATCAAGACGGAGGAGACGCCATCGTCCCGTACGTGTGTTGAACACGGAGGTGCTGTCCTTTCAGTACTTTGGTCATCGGTGATCGGAATCACGTTGGGAACGTCTTCGTCATCACCACTCTCAAGAACGCTTCCGTATTCGATCTACAAGTGGTATGTAGATGCAAACTCTCTCTCGTTACTCGTTGCATGGTAGAACTCATAGATGGATCTTGGTGAAACCGTAGAAAAAAATTTAATTTTCTGCAACGTTCCCCAACAGAGGGCGCCCCCTACCACGTTCCCTCCTCGAAGCTTCCTTGACTCAGGGTCCAAGTGTAACGCCCCGGATTCGATGCGCCAGGTGTCTGCCAGTTATTCGCTGTCTTTGCCATGTCATGTGCTTGCGTGTTGCACTTTGCCATGTCATCATATGCATTTCATATCATGTCACCATGTGCATTTCATTTTGCATACGTGTTTGTCTCATGCATCCGAGCATTTTCCCCGTTGTCCGTTTTGCAATCCGGCACTCCTATGTCTCCCGGCGCTCCCTTTTACATCTTTTCGTGTGCGGGTGTTTAACGGTCTCGGAATAGACCGAGGTTTGTCAAGCGGCCTTGGTATAGCACCGGTAGACCGCCTGTCAAGTTTCGGATCATTTGGAGGTCGTTTGGTACTCAACAGTTAACCGGTAACCGCAAGCCCTCTTTGTTTGCAGCCCAACTCCCTTCCAAACTGGCCCAAAACCCACCAAACTCCCTCCATGCTCTCGGTCGTTCGATCACGATCGCGTGGCAAACCGCACCTCATTTGGACTCTCCTAGCTCCCTCTACCTATAAATATGTGTGCCCCGGATTTTTCGCGATCCAAAACATACCCTAACCTTCCCGCCGCCGCGGACGCTTCTTCCCACCGGCGGACATGTCCGCGGTCCCTCCGCCGCCACGTGGCAGCCCGTCGTTAGCGCGCCCGCCCGAGCCCACCGCGCGCCCGCCGCCCGCCGGGCGAGCCGGCCCATGACCATAAGCCGCCTCTCCGCGCCCCCCTGCCGCCGCGCTCCCGGCGGTGCCAGCGCCGCCGCCGCCGCACCAGCCTCCTCCGTAGCGTCCGGCCAAAGCGCCGCCCGGCCGGCGCCCCGCCGCCCATGCCATGAGCCCGCCCGGCCGCCCGGTCGCCATGGCGCCTCCTCCGGCTGCCTCTCGGCCTCCTCTCGGCATGTCTCTGGCGAGGCTCCGGCCACTTCGAACCACGCGCCGATCCGATCCAGATCTGGAGATCCCGCCGGTTGACCTTTTTCCCCCTCCAAATATTGCCAAGTCCCGAGCATTTTTGTTATTTTATTGCATTTTCGTTGCATCATATCTTTGTCATCGTTGCTCCGTTTTGCGCGTGTAATATGTAAAAATGTTCGCCTCGAAGAGTAGATCATTTCATCTCATTGCATCATTTTCATTTGAGCTCATCTTGATGCCCGAAATGCTGTTAGAAGAGTGCTATGTGATGTTAGTTTCTGTTTCTTAACAGAACTTGCACTTTTGTCATTTTTGCCATGATTGATGTGTGCATCCTATGAACTTGAGTCCTACATGTGTTTTGTAATATGCCATGTCTTATTTCCAGTGGTGCTTGCTATGTATTTTTGTGATCTATGTGGTGACTAGCACAAGCATGCAAACTAGGTGTCCTGATGTTGCTGATTTCAGCCCTGTTTTGCTGATATTTTGATGCCATGTTAACTTGATGCTACCAAGAGATCCATGTATATTTTGAGATACTTCAGTAAGGATGTTTTGGTAGACATGTCTTGCTCTATCCATCCATGCCATTGTTTGCAATTATGGAGTGCCATAGCTTGAGTCAATCGAGCTCTACTTTTGCTTCAAAATGTTTCCTGGCAGATTGTTTACATGTTATTCAAATTTGCCTAGGTTGTTGTGGTTGATCCATGTATGCTATGTTATTGTTCTTGCCATGTATGTCTTCTATGCCATGTCTTCTTGATGTATGTATGCTTAGTTTATCATATAAGGCTCTGTAGTGAGTGCATTGAGCTTGTAAACATGCCTTCTTGTTATCAGTTTTTGACATGCCATGTTGCTGAAATCTGTTAACGAAACTTTCAATATTGACATGGGTGTTACTATATTTTCTGATCCTTTTGGCTTATGGTCAGTAAGGGACTTTTGTTCTATGCTTTGAGTAGATTCATGCCATGCATTGTTTTGCTATTATAAGTTCCTGTAGCATGTTGTTTGATAGCTCTAAACATTGCAACCTGATGTTATTTCTGCCAATGCCTGAAACTGTTATTACTTGCAATCTTGCCATGTGTTTTTGAGCATGTTCTAGTTGTTTCTGGAGATAGCTCAGTGTTCATGTTTTGTAATGCTTTACCTGTAGATCATGCCCATGCCTTTTGATTTCATATTGACGTCCTGTAGCATGTTGTTTTGATGCTTGCAATATGCCTAGTTGCTGTTTTTTGGACAGATTGTTGCTTAAACTTGTATAGGGTGTATGTGTTGAACCGTTGCTCCGTTTTGAGTGTGATTTATATGAAACTTGCTTGATTTTGCATGTAGTTTCATATTATCATGTTGCATCCATGTTTTGAGGTGTTTGCTTGATGTTTGTATGCATTTTGCATCAATGCCATGCTTATCTTGTTTTGCTCATATCTTCTAGACCGTAGCTCCGAATCTAATGAACTTTATATGTAACTTGACTAGAATTTCGTGTAGATCATCGTGGTGCATCTTAACTTGCTGTTTAACAACTTGAACATAAGGTTTATTCAGATCTGGACCAATTTCGAAATTTGCATATGAGGACTTACCGGAATTGTTATATGTTGCTCCCGGTCTCATTTGAACTTGCTTTGATGTGTTGCTCTGGTATGCATCATCCCTTGCCATGAGTAGCTTCACGTAGCTTTGTCATGCATCATGCTCGTTTGTGCATCATGTCTTGTTCATGCGTGGTGTGTTTACCTTGTTGTGTGCTTCTTCTTGTTAGTTCCTGTTTCGTTGCGATCGTGAGGATTCGTTCGTCTACGCTCGGTTCGGCTTCATCCGTTCGTCTTCTTCATGGACTCGTTCTTCTTCCTTGCGGGATTTCAGGAAAGATGACCGCTACCCTGGATCTCACTACTATCATTGCTATGCTAGTTGCTTCGTTCTTTCGCTATGCTGCGCTACCTATTACCTGTTTATCAAGCCATCCCAAATTGCCATGTCAGCCTCTAACCTTTGTCACCCTTCCTAGCAAACTGTTGGTTGGCTATGTTACCTCTTTGCTCAGCCCCTCTTATAGCGTTGTTAGTTGCAGGTGAAGATGAAGTTTGTTCCTTGTTGGAACATGGTGATGTTGTTCCTTGTTGGAACATGTTTACTTGTTGGGATATCACAATATATCTATTGTTTAATTAATGCATCTATATATTTGGTAAAGGGTGGAAGGCTCGGCCTTATGCCCTGTGTTTTGTTCCACTCTTGCCGCCTAGTTTCCATCATATCGGTGTTATGTTCCCGGATTTTGCGTCCCTAACGCGGTCGGGTGATTTATGGGACCCCTTGACAGTTCGCTTTGAATAAGACTTTTCCAGCAAGGCCCAACATTGGTTTTACCATTTGCCTCACCTATACCCTTTTCCCTTGGGTTTCGGGCCCGAGGGTCATCTTTATTTAGCCCCCGGGCGGTGCTCCTTCAGTGTTGGTCCGAACCGAGCAACTTCTTGGGGCCACCACGGGCAACTCGAGGGTTGGTTTTACTTGTAGCTTGACTTATCCGGTGTGCCACGAGACCGAGTGCGTGCGACTCCTATCAGGATTTGTCGGCACATCCGGGCGGCTTTGCTGGTCTTGTCTTATTCTGTCGAAATGTCTTGTAGCCGGATTCCGAGACTGATCGGGTCTTCCGGGAGAAGGAATATCCTTCGTTGATCGTGAGAGCTTATCATGGGCTAAGTTGGGACACCCTGCAGGGTTTGAACTTTCGAAAGCCGTGCCAGCGGTTATGTGGCAGATGGGAATTTGTTAATGTCCGGTTGTAGAAAACCGAAGTTGATCTTATTTAAAATACACCAACCGTGTGCGTAACCGTGAGTGTCTCTTTTCGGGGTTGATCGAGAGGAGAACACGGTTTCTTGGGTTATGTCTGACGTAGGTAGGAGTTCAGGATCACTTCTTGGTCATTACTAGTTGACGACCGTTCCTTTGTTCCTCTTCTCGCCCTCATTTGCGTATGTTAGCCACCATATATGCTTAGTCGCTGCTGCAGCCTCACCACTTTACCCCTTCCTTTCCCTTTAAGCTTTGCTAGTCTTGATACCCATGGTAATGGGATTGCTGAGTCCTCGTGGCTCACAGATTACTACACCACCAGTTGCGGTACAGGTTTGCGATGACCATGGCGCGAGAGCGATGTTTGCTTGTGTTGGAGTTCTTCTTACGCTTCTTCTTGATCGGGGATAGGTTCGGTCGGCAGCCTGGGCTAGCGGGGTGGATATTGTTGAGCTTCATTTATGTTTCATCCGTAGTCGGATGTTGATCTTATATCTGATGTTGATGTTTTCTTGTGGCATTTGTGCCTTATGTATGTATCCCCACTATTATGTAATGTTGATGTAATGATATCCACCTTGCAAAAGCGTCTCAATATGCGGGTCTATCCTTGGTGGGACCGTCGAGTTCCTTTTGGATAGGGTCGCATATTGGGCGTGACAAGTTGGTATCAGAGCCTCGACCGACCTTAGGAGCCCCCTTGATTGATCATGTAGTTTGGCCGTTGTTGAGTCTAGAAGAAAACTGTTTTCGGAGTCTAGTTATATCGGAGAGTAGGAATTCTTTTTACTCCTCTGCCCCTTCGTCGCTCTGGTCAGGAATCTTGACGTAGGTGTTTTGAATTACTTCTCTTCCTCTTCAAATTTTCTTTAGGATCACGCAGTTGGTTTTCCGATCGTTGGTTCTCAGCTCTTCTTACCCGGTGCATTTCTCGTCAAGTTGACTCGAGCCTCTTCATCTTCGAGTTCAATCCTCAGTTCTTCCTCCGACGTCGTTGTTTTTCCTTGTCCGAAGTTGTCCTTGTTTTCCCCACCCGCCCACCCCTTTTTCATCTCGGAACCGGAGTTCATGATCGAGTATCCATTCTACTCGTGCGAAGTCTTTGCTTTCTTTCTCCAATGTTTTCAACCGGTGTTTTCTCTTCAAGATATTCGTCGTTTTCCCCTCCCAAGTTGTGTTTGTTTTCCGCCCTCCCACCCTTTTATTCCCGGAGTTCGAGTTTCTTCCGACTATCAATTTCATTCGTGCGGAGTACCTTAAGTCTTTTCTCAATTATTTCAACCAGTGAATTCTAGTTTCGTTCGTCATTCTTCATCTCTTTCTTTTCCGGTGCACTCAATTCAAGTTTTTCGGGTTGATCATATTCTTTTCCTCGGCTCAAATGTTTTCCCCTTGCTCGTTCGCCTCTCGCCAGTTTATCATTCCGGAGTTCCGAAGACATCTCAGGAGATTCGTCTGTGTTCCAATTAGTTCGAGGTTGTCACCTCATTTAAATATTTCAATTGTTCCGGTGCATCATCTATCTGTTAATCATCCTTTCCGACGGTGTTTTCTCTTCAGTGGGCCCTAACCCACAGGTCTTTTCCCAGGATCTTACCTGACTCTTCTAATTATTCCGGAGTTATTCTCAAGTTCTTTTGAAGTTTGACGTAAGAATGGATTTCATCAGTCAGATGCTTTTCCAAGATCGATTTCAAATCATTTCATTGTTGGCTCAACCTCTCCGCCTTTTCGTTTCACCGGAGTATCTCATTAATTTTGGTGGTGTTTCTCGTCGTCTTTGAAGACCGTCGTAGATTTTTCTCTTAAATCTTGTCCGTTCTCCCGGAGATTAGCGGTGCTAGCTCGATGTTATCCTATCTAATTGTTTCCAGTCGTGCAATTCTTTTCATCTATCCGGAGTATTTCAGGAGTTGCTTTTCTGTTCCGATCATCCGGAGGCCATCTTTTCGGAAGATTTCTTCATTCTAAGTTTTCAAAGTCGTTCTCCAATTATTCTATATCCATTCCCCTTCGTTCGTCTCAATATTCTTCCGGTGCTTCGTTCAAGTATTCTTCTATCAGTTCGCGATCTCTTTGATTCTCTTGCATTTTAATTCCCTCAAGTATCTCCGTGCTTCTCTAATTCTTCCCGGTGATTCATTCTCTTTCATCAGTCATTTCCGAATTCTTATGGTGGTTCGTTCAAGATTCTTTTTCTTTTATTATCATTTTAATCCATTCATTCTTTTCAACCTACAGGTGATCCATGAAGTCCCTCGCGAGTTTGCGCTAAGTCACTTCTTAACCCTTTTCAAGAAGAATAAGTAGTATGCAAATCCATTGCTTGTCATCAATTTAATTCGATGAAGGATAAGCATACAATAAATCTTATTCTTATTTCATCCAAGTGATTAATCCCTTCCTTCGGAGTTTGTTCTTGAGGAATAAATTCTAGTTCCAAGTGTTTCATCTTTTTCTTTTCCGGAGTTCAATTTTCTCGGCCATTTCGTCGGAACCTCCATCTAAATCATCGCAATGCTCATCTTATTCTTTCATCCTTCAATTTTATCTCATCATCTTTTGTTACCGGAGTTTTTCATGGTGGTTCTTCATGATTTAATTCATTTCTTCAAGAGCTCATCAAGATTTTGTTGGCGGAGTTCAAGTATCTTTTCTTCTTGCATCTCGAAGTGCAATTAAGTCTTCGTATTCTTTTGAAGTGGAGTTTTGCATTTATTCGTTCTTCTCAGCTATTCAATCTTTTCCGCTTGTGGTCGGTTACCACCTTACAATTTTGAGATGGTTTCCATAATACCACAACAATATTTTTCTTTTTTTGTTGAATTTCCAACAACTCCGTTCAACCCTTTCTTCTGAGGTTGCCTCTATTTCATTCGTGGCACAAGTTGTCATTTTTTCTTCTCCGTTCTTTTCTTTCAACTTTTTCAATTCTTTCCGGAGGTTTTGTGTCATGTCTTCATCAAATATCATTCCATCTTTCAGTCTTATTCGTCCTTTTCTCATTCTAACCACTCCGGTTAGAACGAGTGGTTTCATAGTCTATCTGATTCCGTGAGTTTTCGATTCTCGTCATTCGCGTCGTTCCTCTCTTCTTCTCGAGTACTCTCGATTCTTTGCTTCTTCTCTTGAGTTCTTGTTACTCCTCATCCTTTTTCCCTTCCGTCTCAGTCCTAAGATCTCGGGACGAGATCTCTTGTTAGTGGAGGAGTGTTGTAACGCCCCGGATTCGATGCGCCAGGTGTCTGCCAGTTATTCGCTGTCTTTGCCATGTCATGTGCTTGCGTGTTGCACTTTGCCATGTCATCATATGCATTTCATATCATGTCACCATGTGCATTTCATTTTGCATACGTGTTCGTCTCATGCATCCGAGCATTTTCCCCGTTGTCCGTTTTGCAATCCGGCACTCCTATGTCTCCCGGCGCTCCCTTTTACCTCTTTTCGTGTGCGGGTGTTTAACGGTCTCGGAATAGACCGAGGTTTGTCAAGCGGCCTTGGTATAGCACCGGTAGACCGCCTGTCAAGTTTCGGATCATTTGGAGGTCGTTTGGTACTCCAACGGTTAACCGGGTAACCGCAAGCCCTCTTTTGTTTGCAGCCCAACTCCCCTTCCAAACTGGCCCAAAACCCACCAAACTCCCCTCCATGCTCTCGGTCGTTCGATCACGATCGCGTGGCCGAAAACCGCACCTCATTTGGACTCTCCTAGCTCCCTCTACCTATAAATATGTGTGCACCCCCGGATTTTTCGCGCAGTCCAAAACATACCCTAACCTTCCCCGCCGCCGCCGGACGCTTCTTCCCCACCGACGGACATGTCCGCCGGTCCCTCCGCCGCCACGTGGCAGCCCGCCGTTAGCGCGCCGCCCAAACCCGCCGCCCGCGCCGCCCGGCCGGGCCGGGCCAGCCCCGGCCGCCGCCCGCGCCTCCTCGCCGCACCGCCGCCCGCTCCCGGCGGTGCCGCGCCGCCGCCGCCCGCACCAGCCTCCGGCGACCTCGCCGCCGGTCATCGGAGGGCTGGGCCGCCCTGCGCCTCCTCCGGCGCGTCCGGCCGTCTTGCTTGCCCGGGCGCCGAGCCCGCCCGGCCGCCCGGTCGCCGCGCCTCCTCCGGCCGCCTCTCCGGCCTCCTCTCCGGCATGTCTCCGGCGAGGCTCCGGCCACCTCGAACCACGCGCCGATCCGATCCAGATCTGGAGATCCCGCCGGTTGACCTTTTTCCCCCTCCAAATATTGCTAAGTCCCGAGCATTTTTGTTATTTTATTGCATTTTCATTGCATCATATCTCTGTATTGTTGCTCCGTTTTGCGCATGTAATATGTCAAAATGTTCGCCTCGAAGAGTAGATCATTTCATACCATTGCATCATTTTTATTTGAGCTCATCTTGATGCCCGAAATGCTGTTAGAAGAGTGCTATGTGATGTTAGTTTCTGTTTCTTAACAGAACTTGCACTTTTGTCATTTTTGCCATGATTGATGTGTGCATCCTATGAACTTGAGTCCTACATGTGTTTTGTAATATGCCATGTCTTCTTTCCATTGGTGCTTGCTATGTATTTTTTTGATCTATGTGGTGACTAGCACAAGCATGCAAACTAGGTGTCCTGATGTTGCTGATTTCAGCCCTGTTTTGCTGATATTTTGATGCCATGTTAACTTGATGCTACCAAGAGATCCATGTATATTTTGAGATACTTCAGTAAGGATGTTTTGGTAAACATGTCTTGCTCTATCCATCCATGCCCTTGTTTGCAATTATGGAGTGCCATAGCTTGAGTCAATCGAGCTCTACTTTTGCTTCAAAATGTTTCCTGGCAGATTGTTTACATGTTATTCAATTTTGCCTAGGTTGTTGTGGTTGATCCATGTATGCTATGTTATTGTTCTTGCCATGTATGTCTTCTATGCCATGTCTTCTTGATGTATGTATGCTTAGTTTATCATATAAGGCTCTGTAGTGAGTGCATTGAGCTTGTAAACATGCCTTCTTGTTATCAGTTTTTGACATGCCATGTTGCTGAAATCTGTTAACGAAACTTTCAATATTGACATGGGTGTTACTATATTTTCTGATCCTTTTGGCTTATGGTCAGTAAGGGACTTTTGTTCTATGCTTTGAGTAGATTCATACCATGCCTTGTTTTGCTATTATAAGTTCCTGTAGCATGTTGTTTGATAGCTCTAAACATTGCAACCTGATGTTATTTCTGCCAATGCCTGAAACTGTTATTACTTGCAATCTTGCCATGTGTTTTTGAGCATGTTCTAGTTGTTTCTGGAGATAGCTCAGTGTTCATGTTTTGTAATGCTTTACCTGTAGATCATGCCCATGCCTTTTGTTTTCATATTGAGGTCCTGTAGCATGTTGTTTTGATGCTTCCAATATGCCTAGTTGCTGTTTTGGACAGATTGTTGCTTAAACTTGTATAGGGTGTATGTGTTGAACCGTTGCTCCGTTTTGAGTGTGCTTTATATGAAACTTGCTTGATTTTGCATGTAGTTTCATATTATCATGTTGCATCCATGTTTTGAGGTGTTTGCTTGATGTTTGTATGCATTTTGCATCAATGCCATGCTTATCTTGTTTTGCTCATATCTTCTAGACCGTAGCTCCGAATCTAATGAACTTTATATGTAACTTGACTAGAATTTCGTGTAGATCATCGTGGTGCATCTTAACTTGCTGTTTAACAACTTGAACATAAGGTTTATTCAGATCTGGACCAATTTCGAAATTTGCATATGAGGACTTACCGGAATTGTTATATGTTGCTCCCGGTCTCATTTAAACTTGCTTTGATGTGTTGCTCTGGTATGCATCATCCCTTGCCATGAGTAGCTTCACGTAGCTTTGTCATGCATCATGCTCGTTTGTGCATCATGTCTTGTTCATGAGTGGTGTGTTTACCTTGTTGTGTGCTTCTTCTTGTTAGTTCCTGTTTCGTTGCGATCGTGAGGATTCGTTCGTCTACGCTCGGTTCGGCTTCATCCGTTTGTCTTCTTCATGGACTCGTTCTTCTTCCTTGCGGGATTTCAGGCAAGATGACCGCTACCCTGGATCTCACTACTATCATTGCTATGCTAGTTGCTTCGTTCTTTCGCTATGCTGCGCTACCTATTACCTGTTTATCAAGCCATCCCAAATTGCCATGTCAGCCTCTAACCTTTGTCACCCTTCCTAGCAAACCGTTGTTTGTCTATGTTACCGCTTTGCTCAGCCCCTCTTATAGCGTTGTTAGTTGCAGGTGAAGATGAAGTTTGTTCCTTGTTGGAACATGGTGATGTTGTTCCTTGTTGGAACATGTTTACTTGTTGGGATATCACAATATATCTATTGTTTAATTAATGCATCTATATATTTGGTAAAGGGTGGAAGGCTCGGCCTTATGCCTGGTGTTTTGTTCCACTCTTGCCGCCCTAGTTTCCGTCATATCGGTGTTATGTTCCCGGATTTTGCGTCCCTAACGCGGTCGGGTGATTTATGGGACCCCCTTGACAGTTCGCTTTGAATAAGACTTTTCCAGCAAGGCCCAACATTGGTTTTACCATTTGCCTCACCTATACCCTTTTCCCTTGGGTTTCCGGAGCCCGAGGGTCATCTTTATTTTAGCCCCCGGGCGGTGCTCCTTCAGTGTTGGTCCAAACCGAGCAACCTGCAGGGCCACCACGGGCAACTCGAGGGTTGGTTTTACTCGTAGCTTGACTTATCCGGTGTGCCACGAGACTGAGGTACGTGCGACTCCTATCAGGTTTGTCGGCACATCCGGCGGCTTTGCTGGTCTTGTCTTATTCTTTGTCGAAATGTCTTGTAGCCGGATTCGAGACTGATCGGGTCTTCCGGGAGAAGGAATATCCTTCGTTGATCGCGAGAGCTTATCATGGGCTAAGTTGGGACACCCCTGCAGGGTTTGAACTTTCGAAAGCCGTGCCCGCGGTTATGTGGCAGATGGGAATTTGTTAATGTCCGGTTGTAGAAAACCCGAAGTTGATCTTATTTAAAATACACCAACCGTGTGCGTAACCGTGAGTGTCTCTTTTCGGGGTTGATCGAGAGGAGAACACGGTTTCTTGGGTTATGTCTGACGTAGGTAGGAGTTCAGGATCACTTCTTGGTCATTACTAGTTGACGACCGTTCCTTTGTTCCTCTTCTCGCCCTCATTTGCGTATGTTAGCCACCATATATGCTTAGTCACTGCTGCAGCCTCACCACTTTACCCCTTCCTTTCCCTTTAAGCTTTGCTAGTCTTGATACCCATGGTAATGGGATTGCTGAGTCCTCGTGGCTCACAGATTACTACACCACCAGTTGCAGGTACAGGTTTGCGATGACCATGACGCGAGAGCGATGTTTGCTTGTGTTGGAGTTCTTCTTCTGCTTCTTCTTCGATCAGGGGATAGGTTCCAGGTCGGCAGCCTGGGCTAGCAGGGTGGATATTGTTGAGCTTCTGTTTATGTTTCATCCGTAGTCGGATGTTGATCTTGTATCTGATGTTGATGTTTTCTTGTGGCATTTGTGCCTTATGTATGTATCCCCACTATTATGTAATGTTGATGTAATGATATCCACCTTGCAAAAGCGTCTCAATATGCGGGTCTATCCTTGGTGGGACCGTCGAGTTCCTTTTGGATAGGGTCGCATATTGGGCGTGACACCAAGTCTCCTGGATCACGTTCGGTGAGAAAATCACGTTCCCGAAGGTTTCATTCCGTTTGGACTCCGTTTGATATTCCATTTATTCGAAACTCTGAAATAGGCAAAAACAGCAATTCTGGGCTGGGCCTCTGGTTAATAGGTTAGTCCCAAAAGTAATATAAAAGTGGAAAATAAAGCCCAATATTGTCCAAAACAGTAGATAATATAGCATGGAGCAATCAAAAATTATAGATACGTTGGAGACGTATCAGGCATCCCCAAGCTTAATTCATGCTCGTCCTCAAGTAGGTAAATGATAAAAACAGAATTTTTGATGCGGAGTGCTACTTGGCATAATTTCAATGTAATTCTTCTTAATTGTGATATGAATATTCAGATCCGAAAGATTCAAGACAAAAGTTCATATTGACATAAAAATAATAATACTTCAAGCATACTAGCTAAGCAATTATGTCTTCTCAAATAACATGGCCAAAGAAAGTTCATCCCTACAAAATCATATAGTTTAGTCATGCTCCATTTTTGTCACACAACAATGCTCTCATCATGCACAACCCCGATGACAAGCCAAGCAATTGTTTCATACTTTAGTAATCTCAAACCTATAAACTTTCACGCAATATATGAGCGCGAGCCATGGACATAGCACTATGGGTGGAATAGAATATGATGATGGGGGTTATGTGGAGAAGACAAAAAAGGAGAAAGTCTCACATCAACGAGGCTAATCAATGAGCTATGGAGATGCCCATCGATTGATGTTAATGCAAGGAGTAGGGATTGCCATGAAACGGATGCACTAGAGCTATAAATGTATGAAAGCTCAACAAAAGAAAACTAAGTGGGTGTGCATCCAACTTGCTTGCTCACGAAGACCTAGGGCACTTGAGGAGGCCCATTGTTGGAATATACAAGCCAAGTTCTATAATGAAAAATTCCCACTAGTATATGAAAGTGATAACTCAAGAGACTCTCTATATGAAGAACATGGTGCTACTTTGAAGCACAAGTGTGGAAAAAAAGGATAGTAACATTGCCCCTTTTTATTTGTTTTTTTTGGGCCTTCTTTTTTTTGGCCTTTCTCTTTTTTTAGGACAATGCTCTATTAAATGATGATCATCACACCTCTATTTATTTACAACTCAATGATTACAACTCGACACTAGAACAAAGTATGACTCTACATGAATGCCTTCGGCGGTGTACCGGGATATGCAACGAACCAAGAGTGACATGTATGAAAGAATTATGAACGGTGGCTTCGCCACAAATACTATGTCAACTACATGATCATGCTAGCAATATGACAATAATGAATGTGTCATGATAAACGGAATGGTGGAAAGTTGCATGGCAATATATCTCGGAATGGCTATGGAAATGCCATAATAGGTAGGTATGGTGGCTGTTTTGAGGAAGATATAAGGAGGTTTATGTGTGAAAGAGCGTATCATATCACGGGGTTTGGATGCACCGGCGAAGTTTGCATCAACTCTCAATGTAAGAAAGGGCAATGCACGGTACCGAAGAGGCTAGCAATGATGGAAGGGTGAGAGTGCGTATAATCCATGGACTCAACATTAGTCATAAAGAACTCACATACTTATTGCAAAAATCTACAAGCCATCAAAAACCAAAGCACTACGCGCATGCTCCTAGGGGGATAGATTGGTAGGAAAAGACCATCGCTCGTCCCCGACCGCCACTCATAAGGAGGACAATCAAAAAACACCTCATGTTTTAAATTTGTTTGTAGCGACCTGACCCAAAATCGGTCAAATCTACGTATGCATGCCATCCCAAGATCATCTTTGGTACTCACGATTACATCGATAAAGTAGTCAAAGTTCAATCACACCTGAATATCATTAACGATTCTCATATAGAGTCTTTATTACAAGGGAATAAATTCGGCTCAAGGCCAACTCATGAGAAATAAACTAATAACACTGCGGAAGCGTCGAAGTAAAGCGAGTCCATCCGACTCAAAGGGCAATCGCCAAGCGGGCGTAGCCTCACTCCTGATCGGAATATACCTCTGCAACATAAGACGTTGCAGCCATGTAGGTCAGCTTTTGGAATAAGCTGGCAAGTCATGAAGAACAACAATAATAAACTTACTATCACTATATGCATTTTGGCTGTGGAGCTCTAAGTTTCATCATTTTGCGAAAAGCAAATTTTATCCTACTACAGTGGACTTGCTTGCAAATTTCTACAATTGTTGGTAGTTATTGAGATGGTTCCGCCAACCAATATTTCGTTCCCAATTATTAAGTCATAAAACCCCTCAAATCAATTCATTAGTTTTAGTGTTGAGATATCCGAATACTTCCAAGTTCCAGAGGCTCAAATGTCCGTAACCGGGGACACGGCTAATCGATTAGATCTTTAACTCTGCAGAGGGTTGCGACTTTCCCAAAGAATCATTCCCTCCTTTAATGTCTTCGCACTTCATGGTGTTTGAAGACGGACGAATAAACAGGGTCTTCCAAAGAGTTCTTACAGCTACTGCCGTACCCATCCAATCCTACCGTTCTTCTACATCTCGTAGTACCGTCCAGCCAGCGTCACTACTAGGGTCAACCCAGCGAGCCCATAATGGCTTGCGGCTGCATAGGTAAGCTTCGGTCATGGGGCATCCATCCTTCTCTTCGTGGCTGGGTGAAGCTTTCCGCAAGATGTCATGGCACTTCTCCATGCATCCCGCCACCACTGGTTCTCCAGGTGCCCGTCAACAACCGCTCCACCCAAGAGTGATTTCAAGTCCATCTTGATCATTGTAGTTCATGGGGTTGTCATCATCATTGACTCTCACATCTTGCTTATGAACTTCACTCAACCCAAAACCCGCTCTCGAGCATAGCAAAGTAACTACTACGTCCGGGTCATGGTAACAAGGGGATTGGTTCATCCTACCACATGATACTACTCAAGTTTAATGACTTCAAGATTTCACTACTGCATGCATGGTGGGGTGGTGACAATTATTAATGCACAAAAACATAGGTATAGAAATAACATGATCAAAACTTGCCTTGCTGATGATCCTCGTAAGCTAAAGAGTCGTAGTAGCAAGCTTCGCACTCCGGAAACTCTACCGAGACAAACAATTCACAATAAGCATATAGCAATAGGATCACATAACACAACATAACAAAAGTAACATAGCACAACAAAACAACCAAAACCAAATCCAAAGGAAAACTCAAAGAAAAACCACTCAAAGTTTCCCTACTTCAAACAATAACTAAAATAGTTTTTATATAATAAAATTTTCTTAACATAACCAAATCATGGTTTTAGGTTAACTTAACAGAATAGGATTCACTAAGCAACTAGGAGCAAAAAGAATTAATTAAAAGCTATTATAAAACTCATTTTAGGCCTAATCCAATTTCTATTAAGAAAAATAAATTAAAACTTTTATTAATTATAACTAAAGGTTCATCCTATAAAGTGACAGAAACTATCCTAGAATAACTAATCACAAGTTAAAAATAAATTTATTTACTAATTAAAATATTAGGAAAACAGGAGCTAGTTAATTAATTAGGATTAATAGGATTCTGCCTAAACTAATATTTTAATAGTCCTAAAATACCCAAGTTAATTTCTATGGTTTGGCAATGTCAATATAAAGTTGGGACAAAAGAATCATGCAAAAATAATTTTTCTAACTCAAGTTATAGCAGATGTACTATTCTGACTAAAACTAAATTAAAGCATTTTTAATTATTTTTTAACATAGCTAAATATATATTCTACAGAAACTACATAAAATTTGCTAACTAACAAAAAAAGAATCACTCAAAAATATTAAACAGAATAAAAGATATGAATTTTTGAAAACAGAAACTATTCTGTTAAAACAGAAAAATGAAATTAAAAGAAAAAGGCCTAATGGGCCTATACTGTGCCCTGAGCGTTAAATAGCCTAACGGGCCCTAGGGTTAAACTAAAATGAACCGGGCAAAAAAATAAACCTAACTAATACTAAACCAAAAGAACCGGCCGGTCTTTTTATAAAAAGATACCCTTCGGGGTTCTAATCGTGGCCGTTCCTAGAGATCGGACGGGGAGGTTTCGGTGGCTTACCGGAGTCCGGCGACGGCGGGCGGCGAGAGTCGTCGAGGTTCCAGGCGTCGGGAGCTCGACGGAGTCGCCGTCTTGGTCTTGGACGAGTCGGGAGGAGTTTGGTGGGGTCGGGGTGGTCGGGGTGGGCTAGGCGTCGGCGGCGACTTTGGCTGCTGGCGAGCTTGGTCTCCAGCGTGCTCGGGAGAGAGAGGAGAGGGCTCGGCGAGGCTAGGGGGAATGGGGTGCGGAGGGTCGGCTTTTATAGCCGGGGCCTCGGGACGGCCGGGAGGGGGGGGGGGCGATCGGGCGATCGAATCCGGATCCTTCGGATCCGCGATCTCGATGGTCTTGGCGATCGTGGGCGAGGAAGAAGATGGGGTGGGCCCAGGGTCGAGAGAGAGAGAGGGCGAGGCGAGCGGGTGGCCGAGGCCTGGGGTTTCGGGCGAGGGAGCGAGCTGGCTGGCTGGCTGGCTGGCGCTGGCCGGCTGGGCTGGCCAGTGGGCTGTGCCAGCTGGGCCAGGCCAGTGGTGGGTGTGCGCTGGCTGGGCACTGGGTGGCCTAGCTGGCGCCTGGGGTTTTTCTTTTAAAATTTTATTTTTTAATAAAACAAAACTGAAATAAAACAATAACTATAAATATTTTATATAGGGTATATATATGCCAAAATGATCAGGGGAATATTCCCTTTCATTCGAACATTTTTCCAGAGGCAAAATCCAAACTTTATAAAAATCCATATTTTTCAAATTCAAATAAAATTCAGATTTGAATCCAAATCTTTTGGCATTGTTTCCTCTGATATTTTTGGAGTGTCATGTTTGCTCCTCTCATACTTTTGATCAAGTATTTATCAGGCTTAGTTTTTGAAATGTTTCTCACTTGCCAAAGTTTGGAATTCAAATTCAAACTCAAAATTCTCTGAAACTTCAAATGGCATTCAATTTCAAACAGGATGCATAGGATGCTTAGCTATAATTGTAAAACATTCCAAATAGGAAATTTGGGATGTTACATTGTTACATAACGTTTACCATACGTGCATGCTACGGGACTTGCAAACTTCAACACAAGCATTTCTCAAATTCACAACTACTCAACTAGCACGACTTTAATATCATTACCTCCATATCTCAAAACAATCATCAAGCATCAAACTTCTCTTAGCATTCAACACACTCATAAGGAAGTTTTTACTATTTTTGTATACCTAGCATATTAGGATTATTTAAGCAAATTACCATGCTATTTAAGATTCTCAAAATAATCTAAGTGAAGCATGAGAGATAAATTGTTTATTTAAAACAAATCCACCACCGTGCTCTAAAAGATATAAGTGAAGTACTAGAGCAAAACTATATAACTCAAAAGATGTAAGTGAAGCACAAAGAGTATTATAATAATTTCCAAATCATATATGGCTCTCTCAAAAGGTGTGTACAGTAAGGATGATTGTGGTAAACTAAAAAAAAGACTCAGATCATACAAGATGCTCCAAGCAAAACACATATCATGTGGTAAACAAAAATATAGCTCTAAGTAAAGTTACCGATGGAAGTAGATGAAAGAGGGGATGCCTTCCGGGGCATCCCCAAGCTTTGACTTTTTGGTGTCCTTAGATTATCTTGAGGGTGCCATGGGCATCCCCAAGCTTTGGTTCTTGCCACTCCTTGTTCCATAATCCATCAAAAGATTTTACCCAAAACTTGAAAACTTTACAACACAAAACTCAACAAAAATCTCGTGAGCTCCGTTAGCGAAATAAAACAAAAGACCACTTCAAGGTACTGTAATGAACTCATTCTTTATTTATATTGGTGTTAAACCTACTGTATTCCAACTTCTCTATGGTTTATAAACTATTTTACTAGCCATAGATTCATAAAAATAAGCAAACAACACATGAAAAACAGAATCTGTCAAAAACAGAACAGTCTGTAGTAATCTGTCACTAACGCAAACTTCTGGAACGCCAAAAATTCATCCAAAATAGGACTACCTAGTCAATTTATTTATTGATCAGAAGCAATTGGAATCAGTATTTTATCACGTTTTGGTGATTTTTAACAATTGTTTTCGTGAACCGAAAGTTTCTGGAAATTACAGCAAGATCAAATAACTATCATCCAAGAAGATCCTATAGGTTTAACTTGGCACAAACACTAACTAAAACATAAAAACACATCTAACCAAAGGCTAGATCTACGATTTATTCCTAAACAGAAGCAAAAGCAAAAAAAAAAACTAAAAATAAAATTGGGTTGCCTCCCAACAAGCGCTATCGTTTAACGCCCCTAGCTAGGCATAAAAGCGAGGATAGATCTAGGTATTGCCATAATAGTGGTACGGCAAATCATGAAAACTTCTCTCATATTCTCTACGTTCAGCAGCAAGTTTTCTTTGAGGCAAGCAAAAATAACCAAAAGGGCTAAATTTAATGGCACAAAAGTCCCCAAGATTAATCTCGGGAGGTATGGGTTCCTCCCTAGGCCCTTTGTATTGCACAACCAATTCATCATTAAGAGCATTCTTTTGGCAAAATGTCACAAGCCTTCGTTCAAGAGGAAAACCTAGTCCATTATTCTGAATAGCAAAATCATCATTAAGCTCGGAAATTCTATCAACGAGAACATCGGCAGGAACCTTTTTCCTAAGATTTTCGTTATAAGCAATATGATCTAAAGATTGTAAACGCATAATGTCTTCTTGATTAAAAAGGATAGCTTCAATGGGAGGATGACTAGCATCTACCCTATAATGCGCAAAGATTTCTTTGGCCTCTTTTATTATAAATCTAAACTCATGAGCCAAAAAGATAGTGGCGGCACGCTTAACAGAAGAATGCTCAATATTAGAGAATTCTAAGAAAATTCTTTGTATGCAAGGATGCATGTGCATAAATTGCCTTTCATGTTCAACTATAAGCATGGCAATAGCGTCCGCAAGACTACAAGTTCTATGAAGAATAGAACCACCCATAGAAGGCAAAGCACCAGCACAAGTAAAGAAATCTTGAATAACTCCTTTTCCAATAATATTACCACTACCAATTCGAAATCTTTTTGTATGCAAGATAGGGGGTTCTTCTGCAGGAGCATCAGAGTTTTCTATGATATTCTTATTGTCCATATCGGCAATAATTTCCCCAAATTCAGACATAACGACAAGCAAGCGAAAAGGAGGCGGACAAAAAAGAGAGGGCGAATAAAACGGCAAGGGTGAACTGGGGGAGAGGAAAACGAGAGGCAATTGGCAAATAATGTAATGCGGGAGATAAGGGGTTGTGATGGGTACTTGGTATGTTGACTTTATGTAGAATCCCGAGAACGGCGCCTTTAAATTCTTCTTGCTACCTCTTGAGCACTGCATTGGATTTCCTTGAAGAGGAAATGTGATGCAGCACAGTAGCGTAAGTATTTCCCTCAGTTATTGAGAACCAAGGTATCAATCCAGTTGGAGGCTACGCGCGAGTCCCTCGTACCTACACAAAGCAAATAACTCCTCGCAACCAACGCGATTAGGGGTTGCCAATCCCTTCACGGTCACTTACGAGAGTGAGATCTGATAGAGATGATAGATAATATTTTTGGTATTTTTGTGATAAAGATGCAAGATAAAAATAGAAGCAAAGTAAAAGCAAAGGCAATAATAAAGTGATGGAAGATTAATATGATGAAGATAGATCCGGGGGCCATAGGTTTCACTAGTGGCTTCTCTCAAGAGCATAAGTATTTTACGGTGGGTGAATGAATTATTGTTGAGCAATTGACAACATTGAGCATAGTTATGATAATATCTAGCTATGATCATGTATATAGGCATCACGTCCGAGACAAGTAGACCGACTCCTGCCTGCATCTACTACTATTACTACACTCATCGACCGCTATCCAAAGATGCATCTAGAGTATTAAGTTCAAGAAAATAGAGTAACGCTTTGAGCAAGATGACATGATGTAGAGGATAAATTCATGCAATATGATAAAACCCCATCTTGTTATCCTCGATGGCAACAATACAATCGTGCCTTGCTGCCCCTCATCCTTTGGAAAGGACACGGAAGATTGAGCCCATTGCAAGAAAAACCAATCTAGTATGCCAAACCAAACTGATAATTCGAAGAGACTTGCAAAGATAACCAATCATACATAAAAGAATTTAGAGAAGATTCAAATATTGTTCATAGATAATCTTGATCATAAACCCACAATTCATCGGTCTCAACAAACACACCGCAAAAAATAAGATTACATCGAATAGATCTCCACGAGAGAGGGGAGAACATTGTATTGAGATCCAAAAATAGAGAAGAAGCCATCTAGCTACTAACTATGGACCCGAAGGTCTGAGGTAAACTACTCACACTTCATCGGAGGGGCTATGGTGATGATGTAGAAGCCCTCCGTGGTGGATGCCCTCTCCGTGAACTCGGACAGCCCCAAGATGGGATCTCGTGGAGTCTGAGAAGGTTGCGGCGTTGGAATTAGGTTTTGGCTCCGTATCTGATCGTTTGGGGGTACGTAGGTATATATAGGAGGAAGAAGTACATCGGTGGAGCAACATGGGGCCCACGAGGGTGGAGGGCGCACTGGGGGCGCGCCCCCCTACCACGTGCCCTCCTCGAAGCTTCCTTGACTTAGGGTCCAAGTCTGCTGGATCACGTTCGGTGAGAAAATCACGTTCCCGAAGGTTTCATTCCGTTTGGACTCCGTTTGATATTCCGTTTCTTCGAAACTCTTAAATAGGCAAAAAACAGCAATTCTGGGCTGGGCCTCCGGTTAATAAGTTAGTCCCAAAAGTAATATAAAAGTGGAAAATAAAGCCCAATATTGTCCAAAACAGTAGATAATATAGCATGGAGCAATAAAATAATTATAGATACGTTGGAGACATATCACAGCCCCCGGCGGCGGTCATGGAGGCCATTCGCCCCGGTTGCGGCGCGCGGGTGCGGAAGCAGCGGCGGCTAGGGTTTGGATCGTGATTAGGCTGATACCATGTTAGAAGGGAGAGAGAGGTTTGGTGTGGAATATGATGGATGTATTATTGAGCCTCGAGGGCGAGTATATATTGAGTACAAGACTTGGAGGGCAAGACGCCTCAATAAGGTAGGAATCCTAAACTACCAAATACATGTAACCCAAATATATATCTAACAACGTGCTACTGTTGCTCCGCTTGACTCCGCCTCCGTGGCCGGCTCTACCCTCCTCCTTTGTCTCGCACTTTAAACCGCCAGCCTTCATGGCCGGGGTCAAGTCGCCGCCATTTGTCATCTCACCGAGCTACCAAAGAGTGTCTTGTTTCTGCGCTGCTCCAACTCGGCCCGTGTTGCCGCTGAACCGCCTTGGCCGCCCCTGCGAGACCCTGCTGGGTTGCCTCCGATTGTGTCCGGCCATGAGCCGCCCTGCTCTGGGCCCGCGCCGGTCGATGGTGTCGCCCCCGTGCCAACTCCGCCGAGTCACCGCGTTTCCAGAAGCCGCGCCCGCGCCCACCGATACGTCTCCAACGTATCTATAATTTTTGATTGCTCCATGCTATATTGTCTACTGTTTTGGACCATACTGGGCTTTATTTTCCACTTTTATATTACTTTTGGTACTAACCTATTAACCAGAGGCCCAGCCCAGATTTGCTGTTTTTTTGCCTATTTCGGTGTTCCGAAGAAACGGAATATCAAACGGAGTACAAACGGAATGGAATCTTCGGGAACGTGATTTTCTCATCAGATAAGATCCAGGAGACTTGGACCCTCGGTCAAGAAAGGAGGGAGGCGGCCACGAGGGTGGAGGGCGCGCCCCCTGCCTCGTGGGCCCCCCGAAGCTCCACCGACGTACTCCTTCCTCCTATATATACCCACGTACCCCCAACAGATCAGATACGGAGCCAAAAGCCTAATTCCACAGCCGCAACTTTCTGTATCCACGAGATCCCATCTTGGGGCCTATTCCGGAGCTCCGCCGGAAGGGGAATCCACCACGGAGGGCTTCTACATCATCATCATAGCCTCTCTGATGAAGTGTGAGTAGTTTACTTCAGACCGTCGGGTCCATAGTTAGTAGCTAGATGGCTTCTTCTCTCTTTTTGGATCTCAATACAATGTTCTTGTTGGAAATATGCCCTAGAGGCAATAATAAAATGGTTATTATTATATTTCTTTGTTCATGATAATTGTCTGTTATTCATGCTTTAACTGTATTATCCGTAAATCATAATACACGTGTGAATACATAGACCACAACATGTCCCTAGTAAGCCTCTAGTTGACTAGCTCGTTGATCAACAGATAGTCATGGTTTCCTGACTATGGACATTGGATGTCATTGATAACGGGATCACATCATTAGGAGAATGATGTGATGGACAAGACCCAATCCTAAGCATAGCTCAAAGATCGTATAGTTCGTTTAGCTAGAGCTTTTCCAAATGTCAAGTATCATTTCATTAGACCATGATATTGTGCAACTCCCGGATACCGTAGGAGTGCTTTGGGTGTGCCAAACGTCACAACGTAACTGGGTGACTATAAAGGTGCACTACGGGTATCTCGGAAAGTGTCTGTTGGGTTGGCACGAATCGAGACTGGGATTTGTCACTCCGTATGACGGAGAGGTATGTCTGGGCCCACTCGGTAATGCATCATCATAATGAGCTCAATGTGACCAAGTGTCTGGTCACGACATCATGCATTATGGTACGAGTGAAGTGACTTGCCGGTAACGAGATTAAACGAGGTATTGGGATACCGACGATCGAGTCTCGGGCAAGTAACGTACCGATTGACAAAGGGAATTGTATACGGGATTGATTGAATCCTCGACATCGTGGTTCATCCGATGACATCATCGAGGAGCATGTGGGAGCCAACATGGGTATCCAGATCCCGCTGTTGGTTATTGACCGGAGAGGCGTCTCGGTCATGTCTGCATGTCTCCCGAACCCGTAGGGTCTACACACTTAAGGTTCGGTGACGCTAGGGTTATTAGGAAGACTTGCATGTGATTACTGAATGTTGTTCGGAGTCCCGGATAAGATCTCGGACGTCACGAGGAGTTTCGGAATGGTCCGGAGGTGAAGATTTATATATGGGAAGTTGTCATACGGTCACCGGAAAGGTTCGGGGGCATACTGGTATTGTACTGGGGCCACCGGAGGGGTTCCGGGTCCACCGGAGGGGCCACCTCTCTCGGAGGGCCTCATGGGCCGTAGTGGGCAGGAACTAGCACTGGAGGGCTGGGCGATCCCCTGGGCCCATGCGCCTAGGGTTGGGGGAAACCCTGTGGGGCGCCCCTTGCTTGGGGGCAAGCCCTCCCTTGGCGCCGCCCCCTCTAGATCTCATCTAGAGGGGCCGACCCCTTCCCTTCCCTATAAATAGAGTGGCGAGGGGAGGGTTGCACACAACATCCAAGGCACAGCCCCTCCCCTCCCAACATCTCTCCTCCTCCGTTAAGAGCTTGGCGAAGCCCTGCCGGAGTACTGCCTCTCCTCCACCACCACGCCGTTCTGCTGCTGCTGGAGCTCTCTTCGTCAACCTCTCCCTCCACCTTGCTGGATCAAGGCGCGGGAGACGTCTCCGCTCCGTACGTGTGTTGAACGCGGAGGTGCTGTCCGTTCAGCACAAGGATCATCGGTGATTTGGATCACGTCGAGTACGACTCCCTCAACCCCGTTCTCTTGAACGCTTCTGCTCGCGATCTACAAGGGTATGTAGATGCACTCCTTTCTCTCGTTGCTAGATGAACTCATGGATTGATCTTGGTGAAAGCGTAGAATTTTTTTATTTTCTGCAACGTTCCCCAACAGTGGCATCATGAGCTAGGTCTATGCGTAGTTCTCTTTGCACGAGTAGAACACAAATTTATTGTGGGCGTAGATGTTGTCAACTTTCTTGCCACTACTAGTCTTATTTTGCTTCAGCGGTATTGTGGGATGAAGCGGCCCAGACCACCTTACACGTACACTTACGTGAGACAGGTTCCACCGACTGACATGCACTAGTTGCATAAGGTGGCTAGCGGGTGTCTGTCTCTCCCACTTTAGTTGGAGCGGATTCGATGAAAAGGGTCCTTATGAAGGGTAAATAGAACTTGGCAAATCACGTTATGGCTTTTACGTAGGTAAGAAAACGTTCTTGCTAGAACCCTATTGCAGCCACATAAAAAACTTGCAACAACAATTAGAGGACGTCTAACTTGTTTTTGCAGCAAGTGTTTTGTGATGTGATATGGCCAAAGTTGTGATGAATGATATATATGTGATGTATGAGATCATGTTCTTGTAATAGGAATCACGACTTGCACGTCGATGAGTATGACAACCGGCAGGAGCCATAGGAGTTGTCTTTATTTTTTGTATGACCTGCGTGTCATTGAGAAACGCCATGTAAATTACTTTACTTTATTGCTAAACGTGTTAGCCATAGTAGTAGAAGTAATAGTTGGCGAGCAACTTCATGGAGACACGATGATGGAGATCATGGTGTCATGACGGTGACGAAGATGATCATGGAGCCCCGAAGATGGAGATCAAAGGAGCTATATGATAATGGCCATATCATGTCACTATTTGATTGCATGTGATGTTTATCATGTTTTTCATCTTGTTTACTTAGAACGGCGGTAGTAAATAAGATGATCCCTCATAATAATTTCAAGAAAAGTGTCCCCCCTAACTGTGCACCGTTGCGAAGGATCATTGTCTCGAAGCACCACGTGATGATCGGGTGTGATAGATCCTAACGTTCGAATACAACGGGTGTAAGCCAGATTTACACACGCAATACACTTAGGTTGACTTGACGAGCCTAGCATGTACAGACATGGCCTCGGAACACGGAAGACCGAAAGGTCGAACATGAGTCGTATAGAAGATACGATCAACATGGAGATGTTCACGGATGATGACTAGTCCATCTCACGTGATGATCGGACACAGGCTAGTCGAGTCGGATCATGTTTCACTTAGATGACTAGAGGGATGTCTAATCTGAGTGGGAGTTCATTAAATAATTTTATTAGATGAACTTAATTATCATGAACTTAGTCTAAAATCTTTACAATATGTCTTGTAGATCAAATGGCCCACGTTACCCTCAACTTCAACGCGTTCCTAGAGAAACCAAGCTGAAAGATGATGGCAGCAACTATACGGACTGGAGTGCGGAACCCGAGGATCATCCTCATAGCTGCCAAGAAAGATTATGTCCTAGAAGCACCGCTAGATGAAGCACCAATCCCAGAGAACCAAGGCGTTATGAACGCTTGGCAGTCTCGTCTTGATGATTACTCCCTCGTTCAAGCGGCATGCTTTACAGCTTAGAACCGGGGCTCCAAAAGCGTATTGAGCAACACGGAGCATATGAGATGTTCGAAGAGCTGAAAATGGTTTTCCAAGCTCATGCCCGGGTCGAGAGATATGAAGTCTCTGACAAGTTCTTCAGCTGTAAGATGGAGGAAAATAGTTCTGTCAGTGAGCACATACTCAAGATGTCTGGGTCGCACAACCGTGTGACTCAGCTGGGAGTTAATATCCCGGATGACGCGGTCATTGACAGAATCCTTCAATCGCTTCCACCGAGCTACAAGAGCTTTGTGATGAACTTCAATATGCAGGGGATGGAAAAGACCATTCCTGAGGTATATTCAATGTTGAAATCAGCGGAGGTAGAGATCAAAAAGGAACATCAAGTGTTGATGGTGAATAAAACCACTAAGTTCAAGAAAGGCAAGGGTAAGAAGAACTTCAAGAAGGACGGCATGGGAGTTACGCGCCCGTAAGCCGATTACGGAAGAAGTCAAACAATGGACCCAAGCACGAGATCGAGTGCTTTTATTGCAAGGGAAGTGGTCATTTGAAGCGGAACTGCCCCAAGTACTTAGCGGACAAGAAGGCCGCAAAACCAAAGGTATATTTGATATACATGTAATTGATGTGTACCTTACCGTGCTCGTAGTAGCTCCCGGTATTTGATACCGATCGCGGTTGCTCATATTTGTAACTCAAAGTAGGAGCTGCGGAATAAGCGGAGACTAGCGAAGGACGAGGTGACGATTCGCGTCGGGAATGGTTCCAAGGTCGATGTGATCGCCGTCGGCACGCTACCTCTACATTTACCTACGGGATTAGTTTTAAACCTCAATAATTGTTATTTAGTACCAGCTTTGAGCATGAACATTGTATCTGGATCTCGTTTAATACGAGATGGCTACTCATTTAAATCCGAGAATAATGGTTGTTCTATTTATATGAGAGATATGTTTTATGGTCATGCCCCGATGGTCAATGGTTTATTCTTAATGAATCTCGAACGTGATGTTACACATATTCATAGTGTGAATACCAAAAGATGTAAAGTTGATAACGATAGTCCACATACTTGTGGCACTGCCGCCTTGGTCACATTGGTGTCAAGAGCATGAAGAAGCTCCATGCTGATGGACTTTTAGAGTCTCTCGATTATGAATCATTTGACACATGCGAACCATGCCTCATGGGCAAAATGACCAAGACTCCGTTCTCCGGAACAATGGAGTGAGCAACCAACTTATTGGAAATCATACATATTGATGTGTGCGGTCCAATGAGCGTTGAGGCTCGCGGAGGATATCGTTATGTTCTCACTCTCACTGATGACTTGAGTAGATATGGGTATGTCTACTTGATGAAACACAAGTCTGGGACCTTTGAAAAGTTCAAGGAATTTCAGAATGAGGTAGAGAATCAACGTGACTGAAGGATAAAGTTCTTACGATCAGATCGTGGGGGAGAATATCTAAGTCATGAATTTGGTACGCACTTAAAGAAATGTGGAATCGTTTCACAACTCACGCCGCCTGGAACACCTCAGCGTAACGGTGTGTCCGAACATAGTAATCCCACTTTATTGGATATGGTGCGATCTATGATGTCTCTTACCGATTTACCGCTATCATTTTGGGGATACGCTCTAGAGACAGCTACATTCACTTTAAATAGGGCACCGTCTAAATCCGTTGAGAAGACACCGTATGAATTATGGTTTGGAAACAAACCTAAGCTGTCGTTTCTAAAAGTTTGGGGATGCGATGCTTATGTCAAGAAACTTCAACCTGAAAAGCTCGAACCCAAGTCGGAAAAATGCGTCTTCATAGGATACCCTAAGGAAACCATTGGGTATACCTTCTACCTCAGATCCGAAGGCAAGATCTTTGTTGCCAAGAACGGGTCCTTTCTGGAGAAAGAGTTTCTCTCGAAAGAATTAAGTGGGAGGAAAGTAGAGCTTGATGAAGTACTACCTCTTGAAACGGTAAGTAGCGCAACTCAGGAAGATGTTCCTGTGGTGCCTGGACCGACAAGAGAGGAGGTTAATGATGATGATCAAGATACTTCGGATCAAGCTCCTACTGAACTTCGAAGGTCCACAAGGACACGTTCTGCACCAGAGTGGTACGACAACCCTGTCTTGGAAATCATGTTGTTAGACAACGGTGAACCTTCGAACTATGAAGAAGCAATGGCGGGCCTAGATTCCAACAAATGGCTTGAAGCCATGCAATCCGAGATAGGATCCATGTATGAAAACAAAGTATGGACTTTGACAGACTTGCCCGATGATCGGCGAGCAATAGAAAACAAATGGATCTTTAAGAAGAAGACGGACGCGGATGGTAATGTTACCATATATAAAGCTCGACTTGTCACTAAGGGTTATCGACAAGTTCAAGGGATTGACTACGATGAGACTTTCTCTCCCGTAGCGAAGCTGAAGTCCGTCCGAATCATGTTAGCAATTGCCGCATACTATGATTATGAGATATGGCAAATGGACGTCAAAACAGCATTCCTTAACGGCCATCTTAAGGAAGAACTGTATATGATGCAGCCGGAAGGTTTAGTCGACCCTGAGAATGCTAACAAGGTATCAAGCTCCAGCGATCCATTTATGGGCTGGTGCAAGCATCTCGGAGTTGGAACATTCGCTTTGATGTGATGATCAAAGCGTTTGGGTTTATGCAGACTTATGAAGAAGCCTGCGTTTACAAGAAAGTGAGTAGGAGCTCTGTAGCATTTCTCATATTATATGTAGATGACATACTTTTGATGGGAAATGATATATAACGTTTGGACAACATTAAGGGCTACTTGAATAAGTGTTTTTCAATGAAGGACCTTGGAGAAGCTGCTTACATATTAGGCATCAAGATCTATAGGGATAGATCGAGACGCCTCATAGGTCTTTCACAAAGCACATACCTTGATAAGATATTGAAGAAGTTCAATATGGATCAGTCCAAGAAAGGGTTCTTGCCTATATTGCAAGGTGTGAGATTGAGCTCGGCTCAATGCCCGACCACGGCAGAAGATAAAGAAGAGATGAGTGTCATCCCCTATGCCTCAGCCATAGGGTCTATTATGTATGCCATGCTGTGTACAAGACCTGATGTAAACCTTGCCATAAGTTTGGTAGGAAGGTACCAAAGTAATCCCGGCAAGGAACACTGGACAGCGGTCAAGAACATCCTAAAGTACCTGAAATGGACTAAGGATATGTTTCTCGTTTATGGAGGTGATGAAGAGCTCGTCAGAAGGGTTACGTCGATGCTAGCTTCGACATAGATCTGGATGACTCTAAGTCACGCACGGATACGTGTATATTTTGAATGGTGGGGCGAAGCTGGTGCGATTGCAAGCTAAGCGTCGTGGCGGGATATACATGTGAAGCAGAGTACATGGCAGCCTCGGAGGCAGCGCATGAAGCAATCTGGGTGAAGGAGTTCATCACCGACCTAGGAGTCATACCCAATGCGTCGGGGCCGATCGCACTCTTCTGTGACAACACTGGAGCTATTGCACTTGCCAAGGAGCCCAGGTTTCACAAGAAGACCAAGCACATCAAGCGTCGCTTCAACTCCATACGTGAAAATGTTCAAGATGGAGACATAGATATTTGTAAAGTACATACGGATCTGAATGTAGCAGATCCGTTGACTAAACCTCTCCCTAGAGCAAAACATTATCAACACCAAAACGCTATGGGTGTTCGATTAATCACAATGTAACTAGAATATTGACTCTAGTGCAAGTGGGATACTGTTAGAAATATGCCCTAGACGCAATAATAAAATGGTTATTATTATATTTCTTTATTCATGATAATTGTCTGTTATTCATGCTTTAACTGTATTATCCGGAAATCGTAATACACGTGTGAATACATAGACCACAACATGTCCCTAGTAAGCCTCTAGTTGACTAGCTCGTTGATCAACAAATAGTCATGGTTTCCTGACTATGGACATTGGATGTCATTGATAACGGGACCACATCATTAGGAGAATGATGTGATGGACAAGACCCAATCCTAAGCATAGCTCAAAGATCGTGTGGTTTGTTTAGCTAGAGCTTTTCCAAATGTCAAGTATCATTTCCTTAGACCATGAGATTGTGCAACTCCCGGATACCGTAGGAGTGCTTTGGGTGTGCCAAACGTCACAACATAACTGGGTGACTATAAAGGTGCACTATGGGTATCTCCGAAAGTGTCTGTTGGGTTGGCACGAATCGAGACTGGGATTTGTCACTCCGTATGACGGTGAGGTATCTCTGGGCCCACTCGGTAATGCATCATCATAATGAGATCAATGTGACCAAGTGTCTGGTCACGGGATCATGCATTACGGTACGAGTAAAGTGACTTGCCGGTAACGAGATTAAACGAGGTATTGGGATACCGACGATCGAGTCTCGGGCAAGTAACGTACCGATTGACAAAGGGAATTGTATACGGGATTGATTGAATCCTCGACATCGTGGTTCATCCGATGACATCATCGAGGAGCATGTGGGAGCCAACATGGGTATCCAGATCCCGCTGTTGTTTATTGACCGGAGACGCGTCTCGGGTCATGTCTGCATGTCTCCCGAACCCGTAGGGTCTACACACTTAAGGTTCGGTGACGCTAGGGTTATTAGGAAGACTTGTATGTGATTACCGAATGTTGTTCGGAGTCCGGATAAGATCCCGGACGTCACGAGGAGTTCGGAATGGTCCGGAGGTGAAGATTTATATATGGGAAGTTGTCATACGATCACCGGAAAGGTTCGGGGCATACGGTATTGTACCGGGCCACCAGAGGGGTTCCGGGTCCACCGGAGGGGCCACCTCTCGGAGGGCCTCATGGGCCGTGGTGGGCAGGGAACCAGCCCCGAGGGCTGGGCGCATCCCCCTTGGGCCCATGCGCCTAGGGTTGGGGGAAACCCTAGTGGGGCACCCCTTGCTTGGGGGCAAGCCCTCCCTTGGCCCGCCACCCTCTAGATCTCATCTAGAGGGGCCGCCCCTTCCCCTTCCCCTATAAATAGAGGGGCGAGGTGGGCTGCACACAACATCCAAGGCGCAGCCCTCCTCCCAACATCTCTCCTCCTCCGTTAAGAGCTTGGCGAAGCCACGCCGAGTCTGCCTCTCCACCACCACCACGCCTGCCAGTCTGCTGCTGGAGCTCTCTTCCTCAACCTCTCCCTCCACCTTGCTGGATCAAGGCACGGGAGACGTCTCCGCTCCGTACGTGTGTTGAACGCGGAGGTGCTGTCCGTTCAGCACAAGGATCATCGGTGATTTGGATCACGTCGAGTACGACTCCCTCAACCCCGTTCTCTTGAACGCTTCCGCTCGCGATCTACAAGGGTATGTAGATGCACTCCTTTCTCTCGTTGCTAGATGAACTCATGGATTGATCTTGGTTGAAGCGTAGAAAATTTTTATTTTCTGCAACGTTCCCCAACAGTTCTCCCCCTCTCTCGTGGAGATCTATTTGATGTAATCTTCTTTTTGCGGTGTGTTTGTTGAGACCGATGAATTGTGGGTTTATGTTCAAGATTATCTATGAGTAATATTTGAATCTTCTTTGAATTCATTTATGTATGATTGGTTATCTTTGCGAGTCTCTTCGAGTTATCCGTTTGGTTTGGCCAACTAGATTGGTAGTTCTTGCAATGGGAGAAGTGCTTAGCTTTGGGTTCAATCTTGAGGTGTCCTTTCCGAGTGACAGTAGGGGCAGCAAGGCACGTATTGTATTGTTGCCATCGAGGATAACAAAGTGGGTTTTTTATCATATTGCATGAATTTATTCCTCTACATCATGTCATCTTGCTTAAGGCGTTACTCTGTTTTCATTAACTTAATACTCTAGATGCATGTTGGATAGCGGTCGATGAGTGGAGTAATAGTAGTAGATGCAGGCAGGAGTCGGTCTACTTATCTCAGACGTGATGCCTATATACATGATCATACCTAGATACTCTCATAACTATGCTCAATTATGTCAATTGCTCAACAGTAATTCGTTCACCCACCGTAAAATACTTATGCTCATGAGAGAAGCCACTAGTGAAATCTATGGTCCCCGGGTCTATTCTCATCATATTAATCTTCCTACGCTTTATTATTGCTTTGCTTTTTTACTTTGCCTTTTATTTTACTTTGCATCTTTATACCAAAAATACCAAAAATATTATCTATCATCTCTATCAGATCTCACTCTCGTAAGTGACCGTGAAGGGATTGACAACCCCTATTCGCGTTGGTTGCGAGGAGTTATTTGCTTTGTGCAGGTACGAGGGACTCGCGCGTAGCCTCCTACTGGATTGATACCTTGGTTCTCAAAAACTGAGGGAAATACTTACGCTACTCTGCTGCATCATCCTCTCCTCTTCGGGGAAAGCCAACGCAAGCTCAAGACGTAGCAAGAAGGATTTCTGGCGCCATTGCCGGGGAGTCTACGCAAAAGTCAACATACCAAGAACCCATCACAATCCCTTATCTTCCGCATTACATTATTTGCCATTTGACTCTTGTTTTCCTCTCCCCCACTTCACCCTTGCCGTTTTATTCGCCCTCTCTTTCCCGTTTGCCTTTTTCTCGTTCGCTTGTTTGCTCGTGTGTTGGATTGCTTGCTTGTCACTATGGCTCAATATAATACCAAATTGTATGACTTCACCAATACAACAATAATGATTTCCTTAGCACTCCGATACCGAATCTTGTGAAATCAATGCTGTTTTATTGAATCTTGTTATGAAAGATCAATTAGCCGACCTTCCTAGTGAAGATGCCGCTACTCATCTAAATAGCTTCATGAATTTGTGTGATATGCAAAAGAAGAAAGATGTTGACAATGATGTTGTTAAATTGAAGCTATTTCCTTTTTCGCTTAGAGATCGTGCTAAAGCTTGGTTTTTGTCTTTGCCTAAAAATAGTATTGATTCTTGGAACAAGTGCAAAGATGCTTTTATCTCTAAGTATTTTCCTCCCGCTAAGATCATCTCTCTTAGAAACGATATTATGAATTTTAAGCAACTTGATCATGAACATGTTGCACAAGCTTGGGAGAGGATGAAATTAATGATACGTAATTGCCCTACTCATGGTTTGAACTTGTGGATGATTATACAAATTTTTTATGCCGGATTGAATTTTGCTTCTAGAAATCTTTTAGATTCGGCCGCGGGAGGCACTTTTATGGAAATCACTTTAGGAGATGCTACTAAACTCCTAGATAATATTATGGTTAATTATTCTCAATGGCACATTGAAAGATCTACTAATAAAAAAGTGCATGCGATAGAAGAAATTAATGTTTTGAGTGGAAAGATGGATGAACTTATGAAATTATTTGCTAATAAGAGTGTTTCTTCCGATCCTAATGATATGCCTTTGTCTACTTTGACTGAGAATAATAATGAATCTATTAATGTGAATTTTGTTGGTAGGAATACTTTTGGTAACAACGCGTATAGGGGAAACTTTAATCCTTGGCCTTTTCCTAGTAATTCCTCTAATAATTATGGAAATTCCTACAACAATTCTTATGGAAATTTTAATAAGATGCCCTCTGAATTTGAAACTAGTGTTAAAGAGTTTATGAATTCTCAAAAGAATTTTAATGCTTTGCTTGAAGAGAAATTGCTAAAGTTGATGAATTGGCTAGGAACGTTGATAGAATTTCTCTTGATGTTGATTCTTTAAAGCTTAGACCTATTCCTCCTAAGCATGATATCAATGAGTCTCTCAAAGCCATGATAATTTCCATTGATGAGTGCAAGGAAAGAACCGCTAGGATGCGTGCTACGAAAGATGCCTTTATTAAAGCGTGTTCTTCCAATTTCCATGAAAATAAAGATGAAGATCTAAAAGTTATTGATGTGTCCCCTATCAAATCTTTGTTTTGCAATATGAATCTTGATAATGATGAGACTGAATATGATACACCTTTACCTAGAAGGCGTTCCAAGAATTCAGAGTTTTTAGATCTTGATACTAAAGTTGATAAAAGTGGGATTGAAGAAAGTAAAATCCTAGACGTTGCTAAACCCACTATTTTGGATTTCAAGGAATTTAATTATGAAAGTTGCTCTTTAATTGATTGTATTTCCTTGTTGCAATCCGTGCTAAATTCTCCGCATGCTTATAGTCAAAATAAAGCGTTCACCAAACATATTGTTGATGCCTTGATGCAATCTTATGAGGAAAAACTTGAGTTGGAAGTCTCTATTTCTAGAAAAATTTATGATGAGTGGGAACCAACTATTAAAATTAAGATTAAGGATCAGGAATTTTATGCTTTATGTGATTTGGGTGCTAGTGTTTCCACTATTCCCAAAACTTTGTGTGATTTGCTAGATTTCCGTGATTTTGATGATTGCTCTCTAAACTTGCACCTTGCGGATTCCACTATTAAGAAATCTATGGGAAGAATTAATGATGTTCTTATTGTTGAAAATAGGAATTATGTGCTCGTAGAATTTATCGTTCTTGATATAGATTGCAATTCTTCATGTCCTATTATTCTTGGTAGACCTTTCCTTAGAACGATTGGTGCAATTATTGATATGAAGGAAGGGAATATTAGATTCCAATTCCCATTAAAGAAAGGCATGGAACACTTCCCTATGAAGAAGATAAAATTACCATATGAATCTATTATGAGAGCCACTTATGGATTGCCTACCAAAGATGGCAATACCTAGATCTATCCTTGCTTTTATGCCTAGCTAGGGGCGTTAAACAATAGCGCTTGTTGGGAGGCAACCCAATTTTATTTTAGTTTTTCTGTTTTTGTTTCTGTTTAGGAATAAATAATCCATCTACCTTCTATTTAGATGTGGTTTTATGTTTTAATTAGTGTTTGTGCCAAGTTAAACCTATAGGACCTTCTTGGATAATAGTTATTTAATCTTGCTGTAATTTCCAGAAACTCCCGGTTCACGAAAACAATTGTTAAAAATCACCAGAACGTGATAAAATAGTTTTTCCAATTGCTGCTGATCAATTAACAAATTTCCTAGGTCGTCCTATTTTGGCTGAAATTTTAGAGTTCCAGAAGTTTGCGTTAGTTACAGATTACTACAGACTGTTCTGTTTTTGACAGATTCTGTTTTTTGTGTGTTGTTTGCTTATTTTGATGAATCTATGGCTATTAAAATAGTTTATAATCCATAGATAAGTTGGAATACAGTAGGTTTAACACCAATATAAATAAAGAATGAGTTCATTACAGTACCTTGAAGTGGTCTTTTGTTTTCTTTTGCTAACGGAGCTCACGAGATTTCTGTTGAGTTTTGTGTTGTGAAGTTTTCAAGTTTTGGGTGAAATCTTTTGATGGATTATGGAACAAGGAGTGGCAAGAGCCTAAGATTGGGGATTCCCATGTCACCCCCAAGATAATCCAAGGACACCAAAAAGTCAAAGCTTGGGGATGCCCCGGAAGGCATCCCCTCTTTCGTCCACTTCCATCGGTGACTTTACTTGGATCTATATTTTTATTCACTACATGATATGTGTTTTGCTTGGAGCGTCTTGTATTATTTGCGTCTTTTATTTTTAGTTTACCACAATCATCCTTGCTGTACACACCTTTTGAGAGAGCCATACATGAATTGGAATTTGTTAGAATACTCTATGTGCTTCACTTATATCTTTTGAGTTATATAGTTTTGCTCTAGTGCTTCACTTATATCTTTTAGAGCACGATGGTGGATTTGTTTTAAAGAAACTATTGATCTCTCATGCTTCACTTAGATTATTTTGAGAGTCTTAAATAGCATGGTAATTTTCTTAATAATAATTATATGCTTGGTATTCAATATTTGTAAAACTTTCTTTTGAGTGCGTTGAATACTAAGAAAATTTTGATGCTTGATGATTGTTTTGAGATATGGAGGTGATAATATCAAAGTCGTGATAGTTGAGTAGTTGTGAATTTAAGAAATGCTTGTGTTGAAGTTTGCAAGTCCCGTAGCATGCACGTATGGTAAACTTTATGTCACGACCGGTTTTCCAATAAAAATGATTATTGAGAAACTGACCTTTTGATTCCAGTACGAGGAAAATCCTCCTGACTGGTAGACAGATTCTTGATACAACAAGCCAGTAGCATTGAAATATATTACAGGGTCGAGCTGGGGATGCTCAACCATTTATTACAAGCATGCCAATAATGTACATAATGGCAGTTATGACACAGTGGGGTGACTTACTACTGACTCGAGAATAAAGCGGTGGTGGAATATCACAGTGGAGTGGATAAAATGACTCCTACACTGGCAGCTCATCGAGCGTCGAGGTGAGGCTCGATGAAATTATTTGGGTAGCGGAAGCGGATATAACACAGTGACCAAAACCAGGGTCGCACGAGACTGACTGGGATTCCTCTAGGCGTCGGACTCGCTATCGAACTCTTCATCCATGAGATCGCCTTCACAAGATCCGCCAAATCAACAAGCCAGGTGAGTACTTTGAAAGTACTCGCAAGACAGTTCGGACATAAGATATAACAAATGCATGCATGAATGCGTCATGAGCAATTATTATGGTACATCCAAATGAGGAAGTAACACGACATTAATTAGTAAGAAGGAAATCAGGTGGTAGTAGAAATAACTGAAAACCGATCGGGTGTCTGAAGCGACGCCTCGAAGGGTGAACAAATAAATAAATCATGCCACAGTCGGGCGTCTGAGCGACACCACATAAAGGGCTTATATTGAAAGTAAGAGACATGCGTGCCACAGTCGGACGTCGGGGCGACATCACAGAAAGGGCTTATATTGAAAGTAAATGACAACAATGACGCAGTCGGACGTCGGAGCGACATCGCAGAAACGGCTTATATCAAAAGTAAATGGTAACAATGCCGCAGTCGGACGTCTGAGCGACATCGCAGAAAGGGCTTATATCAAAGTAAGTAATAACAATGCCGCAGTCGGACGTCTGAGCGACATCGCAGAAAGGGCTTATATCAAAAGTAAATAATAACAATGCCGCAGTCGGACATCTGAGCGACACCACATAAAGGGCTTATATCAAAAGTAAATAATGACAATGCCGCAGCCGGACGTCTGAGCGACATCGCAGAAAGGGCTTGAAATTCACTTTTCATATCTGTTAACTTGCAAGAAATAGTGCTCATAGGAAAATATTCAACACATGATAATAAACGGGTTAGTTCATCCACAGGAATTAAACATTTAATCGGACTTAACACTCATGTGGTTCTCAGGAGTTTCTGTCACCGAGACTGACACTGGACGGAAGATAATGAGCACAGTACTTGGACATGGATAAGATGGTTTCAAAGATTTTTTACTCTGCAGAGCTTGTACTAAATTTCCCACAGCCAACGGGTTTCCGTAGTCAGAAGGACTAGTTCCGTTTACGGTATTTCGGAAGAAAACACATCTAACCAGTACACACCCATCCCACCTTACGTTGCCAGGAATCACCCTGGACATCGTTCAAGAAAAACTTTGAGACGGAGAGATCACAATCTCGAATAGCATGGGATCAAATTTATATACGCGCGCTCTAAGGGGTGCCCCCCTCTCGGTCCCAACCGGAAACACCCATGCCCCCTGACCGGAAGATAGGCTTTAATCCAGGGCCATGGAACCCTCATCCCGGCCTCTCGATTTGGTGTGTACCAGAAAGCGGTTTGCAGCTTACTAAGCCATATTTCCTTGAGGAAAAACATGTGGTAGTACAGGAGGGAAACGGATGGAAACTGGACCGATTCATATTGACACTAGTCAAACAGTCAGGCATAAGACTGGCATGCTACAACCCTACCATCTTACCCATTCTTACGCCATCACATGGCCATGCAAACTCGTATCCAATATCTTACACTCTGTTTGGATGTTGATATTGAGGGCCATGGAATTGAATTGGCCCCAATATCAAATCTGCTTGACTTTGATATTGACATTGAACCCGAATTCTGTTGTTTGGATGTGCACAGAATTGCCACTTGAATTTGGATGAGAGCCTCAATTCAAGCTTGTTTGGATGGTCATCCTCTACATTGGAATTGCTCATTTGTCATATGATGAAAACTGAACTTCCATGTAATGTTTGAAACTAAAATACATGCAATCTTCATTTATTTTTTGAATGGCTATATACAAAGAATACAATCTAAAATTATAAACAAGATGCACTTACCAAAAACAACAATTATACAACACTTATTTGATAGCAGCACATACACAGCAGCAGCAGCACATATATATCATCAGCAGCAGCACATATACATCATCAGCAGCACTTATACAGCAGTAACAGCAGCAGATATATATAGCAGCACATATATATATATAGCAGCACATATACAACAGCAGCAGCACTTATACAGCAGCAGCAGCACTTACACAGCAGCAATAAGTCGTCCATCATATGTTGCCTATCCCTTGCAAAGTTGTGTAACACACAACAAGCATTAATGATTCGAATCTGCAAGAATGTTTTCTTCAAGTAAATATTTTTCCCTCCGTTATGGCTCTTATTGAAAACCAAATGGACACATGTTACCTGGTCCTTTATGTCAAAGAAACTTTGAGTGCGAAGAATCGTCCACTTCTTCTTCCACAACCCAAAAGTTCTCTCTACTACATTTCTAGCACGAGAGTGGCGCAAGTTATATAGCTCTTTGGCATTTTGGGGTCGTTGCTAACTTGATGCCCACTCTTTCAAGTGATACCGAATGGATCTGAATGGAGCTAGAAATCCAGGTCCATTCGTGTAACCAGCATCAGCCAAGTAATATCTCCCTATCTTTAGACAAGTCGGTTAGGTTGGTTGTAGCATGTGAAAAGAGAACAAGATGCCAAGAGAAAAAGCCATACCATTAGGTACAACAAATGCATCTTGGCGATTAGTTCTCATGGAGTCGCGTAGGACTCTAGAGTCTGAAGCGGAACCTTCCCAGCCAGGTAAGACATACAGAAATTTCATATTCCAGTCCACCACACCGAGCATGTTTGTACTGACAGCTTGCTTCCTATTCCTGTACCTCCCTTGGGAAGGCACGGGAACGGAAACATCTACATGACAGCCATCTAATGCTCCTAGTGCACCAGCAAACCACTTCCATTTGTAATCATCAGGAGGTTGAACATTAGCATCTGGAAGCTTAATGAATTCTCCATGCATAGATAGAATGGCTCTTAACACTTCGGAAAAGTGAGTACTTATAGTTCCCAAAGACCGCATGTATGTGCCTCTAAGCAACCTCATTTTCAGACCATGACCCACTACTAACAAGAACATGGCAACCTTTTCTTCCACAGCCACATACACACTATCAACTAGACCACACCTCTCACGCAACATGATGCACAAATCATGGAAATTTCTTTTTGTTAAACGTAGCTGATCATAGCATGCCACTTCTGAGCCATCATACATATCTTTCAACAAATACTTCCTAAGTGTGTGCTTGTGCTCATCATCACTAAAACTACCTAATCCACGAGGTGCTCTCTGTGAAATAAGGTATGCCATTCCAAGAAGTACCGATTCGAAGTAAAGTTCTGTCAAGATTATCCTTTTCCTCTTTCTCCTTTTGTTCTCTTCAGTTATGTATGAAATCATGTCTACTTGATCTGATAGTATGGAACTACATAGTAATTTAGTTATCAGCCATCAATCATTTATACAACTTTCAATCAATAAAACTGAGCATTTTATGAAGCGAACATCACACAATAAATTAGCACATCAAGTTGCAAATCTGAAGACCTGCTAGAACAGAATAAAAGATGCCCCACAAACATAAAGATTGTAACAGCAATACATATCTAAAACACCTACAATTTCTAATCTTTGAGAAGACAAACATCTAGACAGATCTAGATCAACAACACACACACCTATGAACATCACATACCTTGAATCGGGCTGCTGAGAAGGATCCATACACCCACCAAGTGACCTGCAAGAGGCAGAGAAATTGGGGATCGAGAAGATTTCTAGGGTTTCTAGATGAGGGTGATAAGAAATCACGGGCTGGTCGAGATGGGGGTTCAAGCAGGGGGCGAGGGGGGCGCTTGCCACGGTGGGCAAAAGACAGCCGCCGCCGCCGCCACCACGGGGAGGGAGCACCTTGGCCGCCATGGCTGGTGAGACGGGAGGGGTTGAGGATTGGCACGGGAGGGAGCAGGGCGGGACGAGCAGAGCCTCGCGGGGATAGAGAAGGACGGGAGGACAAGGGGAGGGGAGGGAGGATCTCACTGCGCCCGCCCGGGCGTTCCTCAATCGCGCCGTCGCTCGCGCCTCTTGCCTTTCCTCGAGCGGGAACGAAGAGGTAAGTTGGCGGGGAGGGGCTCTGGCTAGCGAATACAAGGCAATATCCAGCGATGGGGGTCCGAATTGGAGAAAGGCAGGCGCGCAAATTTCCGCGGTCGGGCAGATATGCGAGCTCGTTTCCAATGCCGAATGCCACAGCCATCCAAACAACGACATTCGGGCCAGACCAATGCCAATATCTAATTCTGAGGCCCAATATCAACATCCAAACATAGTGTTATGGATTTTCGAAACTCACTTATCTCCACTTTGCATGTAATATGACATTCATCGAGGTGCTCATGATCATGCCATGCAACTACTTAATGCAAACATGCCAAAACACTCATCATATCGAAAGTTCAAAGATGATTGCCTGGTTCGGAGTAGTCAGGGCCTAGCTCGGTGAAGTTTGTGGTTCCGTCACCTCCTTCGGTATCTACGGTATACAAAAATACACGCGCTATCGTAAATACCGTGAGGTGTACAGAAATATACCAAATATTTTTCAAATAAATCTGATAAAAAACTAGACAAAATTTTGAAGAGGGCAGAAAATGAATCACTCAAAAATCCTTTTCTGTTTAAAAGTTATAAGTGTTTTGGTCCAAGGGCCTTTACGTAATGAAACGAAACTTCCTGAGGGGCTAAGCGAAAAGTCCGAAAACGATTCAGACCGAAAGCGATTTTGCCGAATACGCTTTCAGAAAACGGTTCGTTTTAAAAAGAAATGAGAGACTGACAGGCGGGTCCCACCCGTCAGGTTTGAAATTTCAAACGGGGAGACGGAGCTCGTCGGCGCCCGAGAGCTGCGGTGGTCGCCGGCGGCGATCCATGGCGAGGCAGGGGGATCGGGTGGTACCTCCGTGCTCAGTGCATCCTTCCGCGTCGGTGGGTGGTGGTGGTGGTCGCCGGCGAGCACCACGTCGGCAGCCCTTGCTCCGTGGACGGCGGTTCAGTGGAGTTGGATCTCACGGAGAGTGCTGCGAAGGGCAAATTGAAGTGGGGTTAGACTTACGGGTGCTCGAGGGGATTGCTTGATGAGGTTTGGGTGCGGGACGGCCTCACGAGTGAATCGAGGTGGAGGCCGAGGCGGAACGGGCGGCCGGAGTTGGGGAGGAGACCTCCTCGAGGTCCTCCTAGTGGCTGGGCGGAGTGTTGGTGAGGTGCGAGGTGGTGCGTGCTCGAGGGCGAGCTCGGGGCCCCTTTATAAGCGATCCGAGGTGATGGACGTGAACGAAGTTCTCCGGCAAAGGTTACGGCGGCGCAGGGCTTGGTCGGGGTGGTTTAGTGGTTGAGCGTCATCGTGGAGGTCCACTGGCTCCATTTAGGCACTAAACGAGCTTGGATTAGAAGCTTTGGGGTGGGTTCGATGGAACGGGGCGGCGCGGGCCCGTCGGCGGTAGAGGGCGTGCCCTGTGCTTGCCGGGCCACGGCGACGGTGCAGTGGGAGTGCGCTGGCATGCATGAGCCACGCGGAGGGCCAAGGAGCGATGGGCGGCGCCGGGTGGCGTGGCGAGCTGGCTCAGGTCCTCGCTGGCCGCCACGGGTGGCGCAGCCACCGCAGAAACTGCCAACACCGACGAGGCTCGCCGCCACCGACGCCTGCACCCGTCCAAGGGGCGTCGGCGCTTCTGCCCGGGAGGAGGGGTTGGCGAACGCGCCAGGCGCACTGTTGACAGTGTGAGAACTCGACGAAGAAACGACATTTGAACTTTCGAATCTCGAATCTCTCGAAAGTGCAAGGTAACATGGCTGCCAAGTGTTCGATGTAATGATTTTGGTATGTGGGAGGTTCTCCTTGTGCTGATTTTTGGTGGGGTGGCCTCTCATTGCAACTGGGGGTTGCCTGAATTTTGGTGGAATTTCTGGAGAAGAGGAGATATGAATTTCACCAAATTTGACAAATTTGGTCCAAACTTGCAGAAGCTGAAACTTGAAAATTTTGAAGAGAAGAAGAGTGGATCTTGATGGTTCTAGGTTGTGGGTGCTAGGGACTATCCAGAGGAGTTGGTTTGAGATCAAAGTTCAAAGGCAATTAGGTACTTTCTTTGCAAATCACCTAGGCTCAAAATAATGGACATAATTGTTTTGGGGAAAGAGATAAATGAAATAAAATCCAAAAATGAGTTGGACTTGTTGGGACAGAATATTTGGACTGCCCCCAAAGTGGAAGGAGGGGTTTTGAAAGGATTTACCACAAGAGGCATGGCAAAACCATGGGTGGTTTCAATATAAGAGAAGTCCCAAAACTCCTAGGGTTTCTTAAAAAGAAAAATAAATCCCAAAAATAAATTTGAGAAGGGGAGAATCAGAAGAAAGGTTTTTTTTAATGACCAAGCACCAGAGTTGAAGAAGACATCAACAATGAAATCCTTGCCAAGGGAGAAGTTTTGAGAGAGGTTTTTGGAAGAATTTAAATGACCTTCAAATCTAACAAAGTTTTTGTTGAAAACCAAACAAAAATTTTGAGTGTCACAACACCTACCCCCTTAGGAAAAATCTCGTTCCCGAGATTTCAGCTGACCCTCAAATAAATGTAGGTGCTCTGTCCGAAGAAAATCCTCCCTTTCCCAAGTGGCTTCACTCTCGGTGTGATTGCTCCACTGAACTCTGAAAAACTTGATGGTTTTCTGTCGGGTCCTCCTTTCAGACTCCTCCAAGATTTTTACTAGATGTTCCCGATAGGTGAGGTCTGGTTGTACGTCAATGTTTTCATGGGGTACCTGCTTCTCTGGGTTGCTTACGCACTTCCTCAACTGCGAGACATGGAACACGTCGTGGACGTCGGATAAATCTTCGGGTAAGTCTAGCTGGTAGGCTACCGTGCCTTTCCGTGCCACTATGCAGAATGGTCCGATGAATCTTGGTGCTAGCTTCCCCTTAATCTTGAATCGTTGCAGGCCCCTCATAGGAGATACCCGTAGGTACACAAACTCACCGGGTTCAAAACTGACTCCCCGATGTTTTTGATCGTAATAACTCTTCTGTCGACTTTGGGCTGCCTTGAGTCGATCCCTAATCACCTTAACTTTATCTTCAGCCTCCTTGAGCATGTCTGGGCGAAGATATGGCTGTCTCCGTTTCGACCAATTTAGCGGGTACGACATCTCCGCCCGTCTGATTAGGCCTCAAATGGTGCCATTTGCAGGCTGGCTTGGTAACTGTTGTTGTATGTGAACTCTGCGTATGGTAAGCTTTCTTCCCAACTGGTCCCATAGGTGAGGACACATGCTCTTAGCATGTCTTCTAGAATTTGGTTTACGCGTTCAGTTTGTCCATCGATGCAGGGGTGGTATGCGGTCTGAGCGCCGATTGAGTTCGAGCTTGTTGTAAGTGATCCCAAAATCGGAGACAAATTGAGTGCCTCTGTCTGATATTATTGTCTTTGGAACTCGATGTAAGCAGACGATACGGGAGAGATAAAGCATGGCAAGCTTCTGAGTGGTGTGGGTTGTCTTCACGGGGATGAAGTGTGCTACTTTAGTCAGTCTATCAGTGATGACCCATATGGCATCATTTCCGTGCCGTGACCGAGGTAGCCCAACAATAAAATCCATTCCAATCTCGTCCCATTTCCACTCGGGTATTTTATTTGGCTGTAAAAGTCCGGCCGGTTTCTGGTGCTCGGCCTTGATGCGTTGACAAGAGTCACAACATGCAATGAACGTGGCTATGTCCCTTTTTAGACCGTGCCACCAAATTTTTTCCTGAATATCCTTGTACATTTTTGTCCCTCCAGGATGGATTGAATACGGGGCGGTGTGGCCTTCAGCTAAGATCTGCTGTTTAAGGTCCTTGATATTTGGTACGCAAAGTCTATTTTCGTACCACAATATTCCCTGTTCGTCGATAACGAATTCTGAGGCCTTGCCCAAACTCACTTTCCGTTTAATGCCTTCAATGCTGGGGTGTCCATGCTGAGCCTCTTTAATCTTTTCTATCAAGGTAGGCTGCATTTCTAAATTCGATAAGTTGCCTTTGGTAACTACCAGCAAGTTGAGTTTAGCAAACTCCTATCAAAATTCAGGTCTCAGGTTTGGTAGGTTGTCGTCGTTGGGGCTAGGGTTCCGACTTAGAGCGTCTGCCACTACATTTGCTTTTCCTGGATGGTAGTGGATTCCAATGTCATAATCCTTTACTAATTCCAACCAGCGTCGTTGTCGTAAATTCAGTTCCGGTTGTGTGAAAATATACTTGAGGCTCTTATGGTCCGTGTATATTTCACAACGATTTCCAAGTAAAAAGTGTCTCCATTCATTGAGTGCATGAATAACTGCTGCTAACTCCAGGTCATGAGTAGGATAATTTTCCTCATGCTTGCGAAGTTGTCTGGAGACATATGCGACTACCTTGCCTTCTTGCATCAACACGCATCCGAGGCCCTTCCGGGATGCGTCACAATACACCTCAAAATTCTTGTGTATGTCTGGCATAACTAATACTGGTGCTGTCGTTAATTTCCTTTTTAATTCTTGGAAACTTTTCTCGCAAGCTTCCGTCCATTCAAACTTCTTGTCTTTCTTGAGTAGCTGCGTCATTGGCTTTGCTATGGTGGAGAATCCTTCAATAAATCTTCGGTAGTATCCTGCCATTCCCAAGAAACTTCGTACGTCCGTTACACTGGCTGGTGGTTTCCAGCCAAATCGGCCTTGACTTTCGGGTCTCGGCAATACCCTCTTGGGTTAGTACGTGGCCCAGAAAACCTACTTGCCTTAGCCAAAACTCACACTTGCTGAATTTAGCGTACAATTGATGTTTCCTGAGTTCCCCTAGTACAATTCGGAGATGTTCAGCGTGCTCTTCTGGTGTCTTGGAGTATATCAGAATATCGTCGATAAATACCACAACAAACTTGTCCATAAACTTCATAAATACTTTGTTCATGAGGTGAACAAAATATGCGGGGGCGTTCGTTAGTCCAAATGGCATTACGGTGAACTCATATAATCCGTATCTGGAGGTGAATGCCGTCTTGGGAATATCTTCTGTTCGTTCCTTTAATTGATGGTATCCCGACCTCAAGTCAATTTTTGAGAATACATTGGCCTGAGCGAGCTGATCAAATAAATCATTTATCCGTGGCATCGGGTATTTGTTCTTGATTGTGACCATGTTAAGCGCTCGATAGTCTATACACAATCTCAGAGTTCCATCCTTCTTTTTGGAAAATAAAATTGGTGAACCCCAAGGTGAGGAGCTGGCTCGTATATATCCTTTGTCCAGTAATTCTTTTATTTGCTTCTTCAGTTCTACCAATTCAGATGGTGTCATTCTGTATGGTTTCTTGTATATGGGGGCGGTTCCGGGTGCTAGCTCAATGCTGAATTCTATCTCTCGGTCTGGTGGCATGCCTTGTAGTTCTTCAGGAAATACGTCTGGAAATTCACACACTATTGGAACCTTGCTTAATTCTGAAATATCCACCTTGTTCAATCTTGGTTGCCGGTATATTTTTCTTTCTTTGGCTGAAACCTTTATTGTCTTCCCGTGGTGGTGGGTGAGAATTACGTTCCGGTTGAAGCAGTCAATAAAACCTTTGTTGGTGGTTAACCAATCCATCCCTAAGATGACATCCAGTCCTTTATTTTCCAACACAATAAGATTGGCGTGAAACTTCAACCCTTCAAACTCAATAACCACACCTTGGCAATAACTCTGGGTAACTTGCTTAATCCCAGGGGACTTGACGGTCATAGATTTTTCAAGGAAGCATCAAAAATTATTTTGCAAGGCAAAACTTTTCGAAATGAAAGAGTGAAAGCTCGAGAATCAAACAAAACCATGGCAGGTATTGTGTTGACGGAAACGTGCATCGAGTACGATATCTGGGGCATTCTGTGCTTCCTCTTTAGTCACGTGGTTCAGATGACCCTTCCTGTGGTTGTTATTTGGGTTGAAATTGTTGCGCTTTGGCGCCGAATTATTGCCTCCGTTGTTCGGCTTTGGGGTCGAGTTCCTTGGCTTGGGGCACTGCTTGGCATAGTGTCCTTCTTCTCCTAAGCGTAGCAAAACGCCTGGGCGGTATGTGAACTCCTTGTCCCTTGCATGGAAATTCTTGATTGGGCGTGAGAAGTTTGTCGTGGGTTTGGGTGTCCCACCTTTCTGAAAATCTGTCTTGCTGCGGTGGTTGCGAGCATGATTAGTCTGGTCCCTTTTTCGCTTGTGGAAATCTTCCAAGCTGCGTCTCTCATTTTCCAAGGTAATGGCCTTATCCACCAGCGTTTTAAAATCTGGGAAGGTGTGCACAACCAGCTGGCATTTAAGCGCGGGCGCCATACCGTCTAGAAATTTTTCCATCTTCTTGCTTTCAGACATACGCTCCTCGTTGGCGTAGCGAGACAACAGAGTAAACTGACTGTTGTATTCTGACACCGTCATGGTCCTTTTCTTGAGGTCGTCAAATTCTCTCTTTTTGATCTTCATAAGACTTTTAGGAATATGTGCCCCACGAAAGCCTTCTTTGAACTCCTCCCAGGTTATATTATTTTCGTTGGGGTGCATGTGTAGGAAATTTTCCCACCACGATGCAGCTGCTCCAGTGAGATAGTGCGGTGCATATAGCACTTCCTCAATATCTGAACACTGGGCAATAATTAATTTTCTTTCCATGTCTCGAAGCCAGTCCTCGGCTTCAAGAGGTTTGTTAGTATGAGAAAATGTTTGGGGACGCGTCTTCTATAGCTCAGATAACTTTGATTGCTGCTGATACTGTCCACGGTGATTTCCCATATTAATGACTTGGTTCATCATTTCCTGATGTTGTTGCTGACTTTGCTCATAAAGACGACACATTTGGGAAAGTGATGTTTCACTGTCCTGTTGACTTGACTGCCCCTGTGTGAAATTGTTGCTTGGTTGTGTGCCATAATTTTGCTCTGGCAGAGTTGGCATGGAGCGCGTCCAAGGATGAGACATTATTCACTCTGGGGATATATTTTGTAAAACTCATAAGAAAAGAAATCGAGTCGCAAAAGTCAATAAATTCATGAAGACGGAAAAAGTTTTAAATGCTCCAAGATTTTTCAAGAGAATAAACGTTTGCGCACGGAGAAGGACTGCTCATTACATATCTTACACGCAAGCAGTAATTATACAATACATCACTCAGGATATGCGTACATATACCTGACATGTTATTTAGGCTAGTGCACTTCTCCCAGTTCCTACATGATGCGCAAACAAGCTACTTCTCACAGCCTATGTACATATAAACATATCGTACAAGTCGGTACATCACAAGGCGGCTAAGCGTACTCAGTCGGAGATGGTAAGGATTTCCCTTGGCCTGCCGAGGGTGAGGCGCAGTGAGGCTGGGGACTCAACCACCTCCTCGCTAATAGGCTCCAGACGTGAAGTGTTGTGCTGAGTTGGAGGAGCTGGCGCCCTATGCGGGACAACACGAACAGGAGTGGGCGCAAGGGGTGGTGCAGAACGAACTGGAGTAGGTGCAATGACTTGGTTGAACTCCTCAGTGGTAGGCAGGCGACGAGTAGTGGTGAGAGTAGTAGGTGCAAAAGATGCCGATGACGAGACGAAAGTCAGTGGCAGTGCGGCGTGCAGGAGCTCCCTCCTGTTGGCGGCATAGCCATGGACTGAGTCCATGCGGGCAGCCACAAGGTCGTCCACATGGTTGTCGAAGGCTGCCTCCAGAGCCCGGAGATACTCGATAAGCATCTCAAAAGCCTCGTCTCGTTCTCCTCTGGGGCAAGAGAACACGTAGTGACAGGTGTATGGCACGTGACATGGAATGTAGCGGTAACGACGAGTCTTCATCGAAGGAAGGACATCCCTGAGACGAGCTATCGCCTCACGGGCTGCCATCTGCATCGCATGCTTCTCCGTAGGCATGGCTCTCCCCAAGAACCGGAAACGGTGTAACTCAACACGCCCTCCCTTGAATTGCACCGCGGCCTCGTGCATGGTTAGACTGTCGTTGACCTTGTGCTGAGAGAGTGTGAAGACTGGGCGGACAGATGGCCCCATCGCGACCTGGACGATGAAGGAGAGAAGCAGCGAATCCATCGTGCATGTTGGCGAACATCTGTGACTCGCGATCGTTGCCACCATCTACAAAAGTAGGCGAAAATTCTGAGTGGTCGATCATAAATTTATCTTGTGACCGCCGAAATTGACTACATTTGTAAAAATATGAATTAGCTCTATTATGCTAATAACCGATTAGCGATCGCACCTAGTGGCCTCCTACAGTCAGCCTGGCTCTGGTACCAAGCTTGTCACGACCGGTTTTCCAATAAAAATGATTATTGAGAAACCGACCTTTTGATTCCAGTACGAGGAAAATCCTCCTGACTGGTAGACAGATTCTTGATACAACAAGCCAGTAGCATTGAAATATATTACAGGGTCGAGCTGGGGATGCTCAACCATTTATTACAAGCATGCCAATAATGTACATAATGGCAGTTATGACACAGTGGGGTGACTTACTACTGACTCGAGAATAAAGCGGTGGTGGAATATCATAGTGGAGTGGATAAAATGACTCCTACACTGGCAGCTCATCGAGCGTCGAGGTGAGGCTCGATGAAATTATTTGGGTAGCGGAAGTGGATATAACACAGAGACCAAAACCAGGGTCGCACGAGACTGACTGGGATTCCTCTAGGCATCGGACTCGCTATCGAACTCTTCATCGATGAGATCGCCTTCGTCAGCATCTGGCCAAATCAACAAGCCAGGTGAGTACTTTGAAAGTACTCGCAAGACAGTTCGGACATAAGATATAACAAATGCATGCATGAATGCGTCATGAGCAATTAGTATGGTACATCCAAATGAGGAAGTAACACGACATTAATTAGTAAGAAGGAAGTCAGGTGGTAGTAAAAATAATCGAAAACCGATCGAGTTATGCAGCGGCGCCTTGAAGGGTGAACAAATAAATAAATCATGCCACGATCGAGGCGTCGAGCGACACCACATAAAGGGCTTATATTGAAAGTAAGAGACATCGTGCCATATCGAGGCGTCGGGCGACATCACGAAAGGGCTTATATTGAAAGTAAATGACAACAATTCCGCGATCGGACGTCGGGCGACATCGCGAAAGGTCTTATATCAAAAGTAAATGGTAACAATGCCGCGATCGGACGTCTGAGCGACATCGCGAAAGGGTTATATCATAGTAAGTAATAACAATGCATGATCGGACGTCTGGCGACATCGCAGAAAGGGCTTATATCAAAAGTAAATAATAACAATGCCGCAATCGGACATCGGCGACACCACATAAAGGGCTTATATCAAAAGTAAATAATAACAATGCAGCGGTCGGACGTCTGAGCGACATCGCAGAAAGGGCTTGAAATTCACTTTTCATATCTGTTAACTTGCAAGAAATAGTGCTCATAGGAAAATATTCAACACATGATAATAAACGGGTTAGTTCATCCACATGAATTAAACATTTAATCAGACTTAACACTCATGTGGTTCTCAGGAGTTTCTGTCACCGAGACTGACACTGGACGGAAGATAATGATCACGGTACTTGGAGATGGATAAGATGGTTTCAAAGATTTTTGACTCTGCAGAGCTTGTACTAAATTTCCCACAGCCAACGGGTTTCCGTAGTTAGAAGGACTAGTTCCGTTTACGGTATTTCGGAAGAAAACACATCTAACCAGTACACATCCATCCCACCTTACGTTGCCAGGAATCACCCTGGACATCGTTCAAGAAAAACTTTGAGACGGGGAGATCACAATCTCGAATAGCATGGGATCAAATTTATATACACACGCTCTAAGGGGTGCCCCCCTCTCGGTCCCAACCGGAAACACCCATGCCCCCTGACCGGATGATAGGCTTTAATCTAGGGCCATGGAACCCTCATCCCGGCCTCTCGATTTGGTGTGTACCAGAAAGCGGTTTGCAGCTTACTAAGCCATATTTCCTTGAGGAAAAACATGTGGTAGTATAGGAGGGAAACGGATGGAAACTGGACCGATTCATATTGACACTGGTCAAACAGTCAGGCATAAGACTAGCATGCTACAACCCTGCCATCTTACCCATTCTTACGCCATCACATGGCCATGCAAACTCGTATCCAATATCTTATGGATTTTCGAAACTCACTTGTCTCCACTTTGCATGTAATATGACATTCATCGAGGTGCTCATGATCATGCCATGCAACTACTTAATGCAAACATGCCAAAACACTCATCATATCAAAAGTGCAAACATGCTTGCCTAGTTCGGAGTAGTCGGGGCCTAGCTCGGTGAAGTTTGCGGTTCCGTCACCTCCTTCGGTATCTACGGTATACAAAAATACACGCGCTATCGTAAATACCTTGAGGTGTACAGAAATATACCAAATATTTTTCAAATAAATCTGATAAAAAACTAGACAAAATTTTGAAGAGGTCAGAAAATGAATCACTCAAAAATCCTTTTCTGTTTAAAAGTTATAAGTGTTTTGGTCCAAGGACCTTTCTGTAATGAAACCGAAACTTCCCAGGGGGCTAAGCAGAAAAGTCCAGAAAACGATTCAGACCGAAAGCGCATTTTGCGAATCGCTTTCAGAAAGCGGTTCGTTTAAAAAGAAATGAGAGATCGACAGCGGTCCCACCCGTCAGGTTTGAAATTTCAAGCGGGAGACGGAGCTCGTCGGCGCCCGAGAGCTGCAGTGGTCGCCGGCCGGCGATCCACGAGGCAGGGGATCGGGTGGTACCTCCGTGCTCGATGCATCCTTCCACGTCGGTGGGTGGTGGTGGTGGTCGCCGGCGAGCACCACGTCGACGGCGGCCCTTGCTCCGTGGACGGCGGTTCGGTGGAGTTGGATCTCATTGGAGAGTCTTTGCGAAGGGCAAATTGAAGTGGGGTTAGACTTACGGGTGCTCGAGGGATTCTTGACGAGGTTTGGGTGCGGGGACGGCCTCACGGAGTGAATCGAGGTGGAGGCCGAGGCGGAACGGGGCGGCCGGAGTTGGGGGAGGAGACCTCCTCGAGGTCCTCCTAGTGGCCTGGCGGAGTGTTGGTGAGGTGCAGAGGTGGTGCGTGCTCGAGGGCGAGCTCGGGGCCCCTTTATAGGCGATCAAGGTGATGGGCGTGAGCGGAGTTCTCCGGCGAAGGTTTCTGGCGGCGCAGGCTTGGTCGGGGTGGTTTAGTGGTTGGCGTCATCGTGGAGGTCCACTGGCTCCATTTAGGCACTAAACGAGCTTGGATTAGAAGCTTTGGGGTGGGTTCGACGGAACGGGGCGGCGCGGGCCCGTCGGCGGCAGAGGGCGTGCCTGTGCTTTCCGAACCACGGCGACGGTGCAGTGGGAGTCTTGCTGGCATGCATGAGCCACGCGGAGGCCAGGAGGCGATGGGCGGCGCCGGGTGGCGTGGCGAGCTGGCTCAGCCGTCGCTGGCCGCCACGGTGGCGCAGCCACCGCAGAACTGCCAACGCCGGGCGAGGCTCGCCGCCACCGACGCCTGCACCCGTCCAAGGGGCGTCGGCGCTCTCGCCAGGAGGAGGGGTTGCCGTCGCAACGCGCCAGGGCGCACTGTTGACAGTGATGAAACTCGACGAAGAAACGACACTGAACTTTCTGAGTCTCTGAATCTCTCTGAAAGTGCAAGGTAACAGTGCCGGCCAAGTGTTCGACATAATGATTTTGGTATGTGGGAGGTTCTCCTTGAGCTGATTTTTGGTGGGGTAGCCTCTCATTGCAACTGGGGGTTGCCTGAATTTTGGTGGAATTTCTGGAGAAGAGGAGATATGAATTTCACCAAATTTGACAAATCTGGTCCAAACTTGCAGAAGCTGAAACTTGAAAATTTTGAAGAGAAGAAGAGTGGATCTTGATGGTTCTAGGTTGTGGGTGCTAGGGACTATCCAGAGGAGTTGGTTTGAGATCAAAGTTCAAAGGCAATTAGGTACTTGCTTTGCAAATCACCTAGGCTCAAAATAATGGACAGAATTGTTTTGGGGAAAGAGATAAATGAAATAAAATCCAAAAATGAGTTGGACTTGTTGGCACAGAATATTTGGACTGCCCCCGAAGTGGAAGGAGGGGTTTTGAAAGGATTTACCACAAGAGGCATGGTAAAACCATGGGTGGTTTCAATATAAGAGAAGTCCCAAAACTCCTAGGGTTTCTTAAAAAAATCCCAAAAATAAATTTGAGAAGGGGAGAATCAGAAGAAAGGTTTTTGATGGTCTTTTCCTACCAATCTATCCCCCTAGGAGCATGCGCGTAGTGCTTTGGTTTTTGATGGCTTGTAGATTTTTGCAATAAGTATGTGAGTTCTTTATGACTAATGTTGAGTCCATGGATTATATGCACTCTCACCCTTCCATCATTGCTAGCCTCTTCGGTACCGTGCATTGCCCTTTATCACATTGAGAGTTGGTGCAAACTTCGCCGGTGCATCCAAACCCCGTGATATGATACGCTCTTTCACACATAAACCTCCTTATATCTTCCTCAAAACAGCCACCATACCTACCTATTATGGCATTTACCTATTATGGCATTTCCATAGCCATTCAGAGATATATTGCCATGCAACTTTCCACCATACCGTTCTTCATGACACATCATCATTGTCATATTTCTTAGCATGATCATGTAGTTGACATAGTATTTGTGGCAAAGCCACCATTCGTAATTATTTCATACATGTCACTCTTGATTCATTGCATATCCTGCACATCACGGAGGCATTCATATAGAGTCATACTTTGTTCTAGTATCGAGTTGTAATCATTGAGTTGTAAATAAATAGAAGTGTGATGATCATCATTTAATAGAGCATTGTCCCCCAAAAAAAGAGAAAGGCCAAAAGAAAAAAAAGAAGGCCCAAAAAAAGGAGAAATAAAAAGGGGCAATGTTACTATCTCTTTTTCCACACTTGTGCTTCAAAGTAGCACCATGTTCTTCATATAGCGAGTCTCATATGTTGTGCTTCAAAGTAGCACCATGTTTTCCATATAGAGAGTTTCATATGTTGTCACTTTCATATACTAGTGGGAATTTTTCATTATAGAACTTGGCTTGTATATTCCAACGATGGGCTTCCTCAAATGCCCTAGGTCTTCGTGAACAAGAAAGTTGGATGCACACCCACTTAGTTTCTTTTGTTGAGCTTTCATACATTTATAGCTCTAGTGCATCCGTTGCATGGCAATCCCTACTCCTTGCATTAACATCAATTGATGGGCATCTCCATAGCCCGTTGATTAGCCTCGTTGATGTAAGACCTTCTCCTTTTTTGTCTTCTCCACATAACCCCCATCATCATATTCTATTCCACCCATAGTGCTATGTCCATGGCTCGCGCTCATATATTGCGTGAAAGTTTATAGGTTTGAGATTACTAAAGTATGAAACAATTGCTTGGCTTGTCATCGGGGTTGTGCATGATGAGAGCATTCTTGTGTGACGAAAATGGAGCATGACTAAACTATATGATTTTTTAGGGATGAACTTTCTTTGGCCATGTTATTTTGAGAAGACATAATTGCTTAGTCAGTATGCTTGAAGTATTATTATTTTTATGTCAATATGAACTTTTGTCTTGAATCTTTCATATCTGAATATTCATACCACAATTAAGTAGAGTTACATTGAAATTATGCCAAGTAGCACTCCGCATCAAAAATTCTCTTTTTATCATTTACCTACTCGAGGACGAGCAGGAATTAAGCTTGGGGATGCCTTATACGTCTCCAACGTATCTATAATTTGTTATTGCTCCATGCTATATTATCTACTATTTTGGACCATATTGGGCTTTATTTTCCACTTTTATATTACTTTTGGGACTAACCTATTAACCGGAGGCCCAACCCAGATTTGCTGTTTTTTGCCTATTTCAGTGTTTCGAAGCAACGGAATATCAAACGGAGTCCAAACGGAATGAAATCTTCGGGAACGTGATTTTCTCATCACATAAGATCCAGGAGACTTGGACCCTCGGTCAAGAAAGGAGGGAGGCGGCCATGAGGGTGGAGGGTGCCCCCCTAGGGCGCGCCCCTTGCCTCGTGGGCCCCCCGAAGCTCCACCGACATACTACTTCCTCCTATATATACCTACATACCCCCAACAGATCAGATACGGAGCCAAAAACCTAATTCCACCGCCACAACTTTCTGTATCCACGAGATCCCATCTTGGGGCCTGTTCCGGAGCTCCGCCGGAAGGGGAATCCACCACGGAGGGCTTCTACATCATCATCATAGCCTCTCCGATGAAGTGTGAGTAGTTTACTTTAGACCTTCGGGTCCATAGTTAGTAGTTAGATGGGTTCTTCTCTCTTTTTAGATCTCAATACAATGTTCTTCCCCACTCTCGTGGAGATCTATTTGATGTAATCTTCTTTTTGCGGTGTGTTTGTTGAGACCGATGAATTGTTGGTTTATGATCAAGATTATCTATGAGTAATATTTGAATCTTCTCTGAATTCTTTTATGTATGATTAGTTATCTTTGCAAGTCTCTTCGAATTATCCGTTTGGTTTGGCCAACTAGATTGGTAGTTCTTGCAATGGGAGAAGTGCTTAGCTTTGGGTTCAATCTTGCAGTGTCCTTTCCGGTGTGATGGGGCAGCAAGGCACGTGTTGTATTGTTGCCATCGAGGATAACAAGATGGGTTTTTATCATATTGCATGAATTTATCCCTCTACATCATGTCATCTTGCTTAAGGCGTTACTCTGTTTTCATTAACTTAATACTCTAGATGCATGCTGGATAGCAGTCGATGAGTGGAGTAATAGTAGTAGATGCAGGTAGGAGTCGGTCTACTTGTTTCAGACGTGATGCCTATATACATGATCATACCTAGATACTCTCATAACTATGCTCAATTTTGTCAATTGCTCAACAGTGATTCGTTCACCCACCGTAAAATACTTATGCTCATGAGAGAAGCCACTAGTGAAATCTATGGTCCCCGGGTCTATTCCCATCATATTAATCTTCCTACGCTTTATTATTGCTTTGCTTTTTTACTTTGCCTTTTATTTTACTTTGCATCTTTATACCAAAAATACCAAAAATATTATCTATCATCTCTATCAGATCTTACTCTCGTAAGTGACCGTGAAGGGATTGACAACCCCTATTCGCGTTGGTTGCGAGGAGTTATTTGCTTTGTGCAGGTACGAGGGACTCGCGCGTAGCCTCCTACTGGATTGATACCTTGGTTCTCAAAAACTGAGAGAAATACTTACGCTACTCTGATGCATCATCCTCTACTCTTCGGGGAAAACCAACACAAGCTCAAGACATAGCACCCACGTCCGAGCTACCGCGCTGAGTGCCATTGTTTCAAGCCGCCCGCCGGTTTCGCCTCCGCCGGGGCTTCAAGTCGCCTATCTCGCGCTGAACGGCCCCATGCTAAATTGTCGCCTTGAGTCATCTGCATTAGACGCATCAAGTCGCCTCCTATTGCTGCCGTTTCTGTGGCTGCAAGTCGTCATTTGCCTAAAACCGCCGCCGGTTCAACCGCGCCTCGCCTCCTCTGGGTCGCCATAACCAACCCGCCGCTGGTTCAGTCGCGCCTCGGCTCCTCTGGGTTGCCATCATCGACCCGCAGCCGCGCCTCTCCAACCCTTTGCCGGTTCAGCATGCCTCGCCGGCCCGTCAGTTCCTGCACTACAGGATTGTGAAGGTCGCCAATAATTGACGGCTTTGTGCCTCTGGACCATCCCGTGTTGTGAGCCGCCAGCGCCTCAATGGCCCATGGGGGCAGCCTTGTCTCATAGGTATGGACAAGGGAGAAGTCAGACGAGAAGGGGAAGTTGACCCGGTGGGCTTAGGCACTTGGATAAAAAAAGGGGGGGTCAACCTGTGTAGCGACCTGACCCAAAATCGGTCAAATCTCTGTGTCTGTACCATCCCAAGATCATGCTGGTACTCACAGTACATCGATAAAGTAATCAAAGTTCAATCACACCTGAATATCATTAACGATTCTCATATAGAGTCTTTATTACAAGGGAATAAATTTGGCTCAAGGCCAACTCATGAGAAATAAACTACAAATGCTGCGGAAGCGTCGAAGGTAAGCGAGTCCATCCGACTCAAAGGGCAATCGCCGAGCGCGAGCGTAGCCTCACTCTGATCGAATATATCTACGCAACATAATACGTTGCAGCCATGTAGGTCAGCTTTTGGAATAAGTGGCAAGTCATGAAGAATAACAATAATAAAGTTACTAACTCTATATGCATTTTGGCTGTGGATCTCTAAGTTTCATCATTTTGCGAAAAGCAAATTTTATCCTACTACAGTGGACTTGCTTGCAAATTACTACAATTGTTGGTAGTTATTGAGATGGTTCCGCCAACCAATATCTCGTTCCCAAATTATTAAGTCATAAACCCCTCAAATTAATCCATTAATTTTAGTGTGAGATATCCGAATACTTCCAAGTTCCAGAGGCTCAAATGTCCGTAATCGGGACACGGCTAATCGATTAGATCTTTAACTCTGCAGAGGGTTGCGACTTTTCCCGCAAGAATCATTCCCTCCTTTAAAGTCTTAGCACTTCATGGTGTTTGAAGACGGACGAATGAAACAGGTCTTCCAAAGAGTTCTTCCGCCACCGCCGGTACCCATCCAATCCTACCGTTCGTCTACTTCTCGTAGTACCGTCCAGCCAGCGTCACTACTAGGGTCAACCCAGCCAGAGCCCATAATGGCTTGCGGCTGCACAGTAAGCTTCCGGTCATGGGGCATCCATCCTTCTCTTCGTGGCTGGGTGAAGCTTTCCATGAGGATGTCATGGCGCTTCTCCATGCATCCCGCCACCACTGGGTGCTCCAGGTGCCCGTCAACCGTCCTCCACCCAAAGAGTGATTTTCCAAGTCCATCTTGATCATTGTAGTTCATGGGGTGTCATCATCATTGACTCTCACATCTTGCTTATGAATTTCACTCATCCCAAATCCGTCTCTGAGCATAGCAAAGTAACTACTACGCCCGGGGTCATGGTAACAAGGGATTGGTTCATCCTACCACATGATACTACTCAAGTTTAATGACTTCAAGATTTCACTACTGCATGCATGGTGGGGTGGTGACAACTACTAATGCACAAAAACATAGGTATAGAAATAACATGATCAAAACTTGCCTTGCTGATGATCCTCGTAAGCTAAAGAGTCGTAGTAGCAAGCTTCACTCTCGAAACTCTACCGAGACAAACAATAACACAATAAGCACAAAGCAATAGGATCACACAACATAACAAAAGTAACATAACACAACAAAACAACCAAAACCAAATCCAAAAAGGAAACTCAAAGAAACCAATTCAAGTTTTTCCCTACTCCAAACAATAACTAAAATAGTTTTATATAACAAAAATTCCTTAATATAACCTAATCATGCTTTTAGGTTAACTTAACAGAAAAGGTTTCACTAAGCAACTAGGAGCAAAAGAATTAATTAAAAGCTATTATAAAACTCATATTAGGCCTAATCCAATTTCTATTAAGAAAATAATTTAAAACTTTTATTAATTATAAATAAAAGTTCATCTAATAGAGTGACAGAAACTAACCTAGAATAACTAATCACAAGTTAAAAATAAATTAATTTACTAATTAATTAATTAGGAAAACAGGAACTAGTTAATTAATTAGGATTAATAGGATTCTGTCTAAAACTAATTATTTATTAATCCTAAAATACCCAAGTTAATTTCTAGGGTTTGGCAATGTCAAAATAAAGTGGTGACAAAAGAATCATGCAAAAATAATTTTTCTAACTAAAGTTATAGCAGATTTACTATTCTGACGAAAACTAAAATAAAGCAATTTTAATTATTTTAACATAGCTAAATATATATTCTACAGAAACTACATAAAATTTGCAATCCAATAAAAAAGAATCATCTAAAAATATTAAACAGAATAAAAGATATAAATTTTGAAAACGGAAACTATTCGCTAAAACAGAAAATCAAAATAAAAGAAAAAGGCCTAATGGGCCTATCTCGTGTACTCATGTCGTTAGATAGCCTAACGGGCTCTAGGGTTAACTAAAACGAACCGGCCTAAAAATAAAAAAATAAAAACCTAACTAATACTAAACCGATTGGACCGGCCGGTTTTTCTAAATAAAACCTACCCCTTCGGGGGTTCTAATCCTAGCCATTGATCTAGGATCGGACGGGGGAGGGCGATGCCGGTGGCTTACCGGACTCCGGCGACGGCGGCGGCGGCGGCGAGAGTGCGTCGGGGCGTCTGGGCGTCGGTGAGCTCCGGCGTGTCGTCGGGAAGATGCGGGGGAGCACGGGGAGGGGTTCGGTGGTGTTGGGGGTGGTCGGGGTGGACTAGGGCGTCGACGGCGGCGACTTTGGCGTGAGGAGAGCTTCGACTCCGCGACGTCGAGCGGGAGGAGAGGGTGCTGCGAGGTCTCGGGGAATGGGGTCTGCGACTCGGCTTTTATAGCCAGGGGTGGGCCTTGCTTCGGGTCGATCGGGCGATCGGGATCCTGGTCCTTCGGGATCCGGTCGATCTCCAGCGAGGTCGCTGCGGGCGGGGGGAAGAAGAGGGCGGGGCCACGGGTCAGCGAGAGAGAGGAGGGTGAGGCGATCGGGTGGCCAAGCCTGGGGTTTCAGCGGGGGGGTGCGAGGGGGATTGAGCTGGGCCGGCTCGGTCGGCTGGCTGGCTGGGCTTGCCAGGCGGCTTGGGCCAAAGGCTGGGTCAGGCGCCGGGGCTGGGCTGGGGTGGCCTAATTGGCGCTCGAGGGGTTTTTTTTATTTTTTAAATAAAACAAAACAAAAATAAAACAATATCTATAAATATTTTATATAGGGTATATATATACCAAAATGATCAGGAATATTCCTTTCATTTGAACATTTTTCCAAAGGCAAAATCCAAACTTCATAAAAATCTATTTTTTCAAATTCAAATAAATTTCAGATTTGAATCCAAATCTTTTGGCAATGTTTTCTTCTGATATTTTTGGAGTGTCATGTTTGCTCCTCTCATACTTTTGATCAAGTATTTATCGAGGCTTAGTTTTTTGAAATGTTTCCCACATGCCAAAGTTTGAAATTCAAATTCAAAACTCAAAATTCTCTCAAACTTCAAATGGCATTCAAATTCAAACAGGATGCATAGGATGCTTATCTATAATTGTAAAACATTCCAAATAGGAAATTTGGGATGTTACAAACCTACCACCTTAAGATGAATCTAGCCCTCGAGATTCGGGTTGGCTAGCAAATAGGTGCGGATGGTCTCAAGAAGATCTTCTTGGCGTCCCAGTGGCTTCTTCCTCGGTGTGGTGACTCCACAGCACCTTGCAAAATTTGATGACCTTGCTGCGGGTGACTCTGCTTTCAGTCTCGAGAATTCGGACGGGTTTCTTCTTGTAAGTCAGATCACTGTCAAGCTGTATGGCCTCTAGGGGCACTGTGTCTCTCAACGGAACATCGGCCATGTCGGCATGGCACTTCTTCAACTGAGAAACATGGAAGACATCATGAACTCCGGACAATCCTTCCGGCAATTCCAACTTGTATGCAACTTCTCCACGACGTTCGAGGATTTTGTAGGGGCCAATGAATCGGGGTGCTAACTTTCCCTTGACTCCAAACCTCTTGATTCCACGAAGTGGAGACACACGAAGATATGCTCGGTCTCCCACTTCGTAAGTCACTTCCTTGCGCTTACTGTCGGCATAACTCTTCTGTCTCGACTGTGCTATCTTGAGCCTGTCTCGAATCAGCTTGACTTTCTCTTCGGAATCCTTGATAAGGTCGGAACCAAAAGTGATCGATCTCAACACTATCCCACAAAGAATGGTGTTCTCGCACCTCCTTCCGTATAGAGCTTGAAAGGGCCATCTTCAAACTGGATTGATAACTGTTGTTGTATGAGAACTCTGCGTATGGCAAATTATCATCCCAGCTAGACCCATAGTCTAGCACACAAGCTCTCAACATGTCTTCCAGAATCTGATTGACTCTCTCGGTGCATCCATCTGCTGCGGATGAAAAGCTGTACTGAATTCCAGCCTCGTACCCAAAGTTTCATGCAACTGCTTCCAAAACTTTGAGGTAAACTGCGTTCCTCTATCTGACACGATTTTCCTCGGAACTCCATGAAGACATACGATCCAGGTCATGTATATCTTGGCCAACTTGGCACTGGTATAGGTAGTCTTCACGGGAATGAAGTGAGCTACCTTGGTCAAACGATCAACCACTACCCAGATAGAATCATAACCTGAACGGGTCCTGGGTAATCCTGTGATGAAATCCATACCAAGTTTCTCCCATTTCCAATCGGGAACCGGCAAAGGTTGAAGTAACCCTGCTGGCTTCGATGTTCTGCCTTTACGTTGGCAAACATCGATATCTGCTACGTACTCGGCAATATCCTTCTTCATACCGCCCACCGAAACTTTGCTTCAAATCCGGTACATCTTGGTGTTGCGGGGTGAATCGAGTACGGTGAATCATGAGCCTCTGAAGAATTAGCTTCCGAGCTCGGGATCATTGGGCACATAAATCGATCCTCAAACCATATAGTTCCGTGTTCATCCTTACGGAATCCTTTAGCTTTTCCTTCCTCCATCTTTTGCTTTATCTCATCGATTTCCTTGTCCGACTTACGGCTTCACGAATCCTTTCGGTCAAGGTGGACTGAACTTCCAGAGTTGCAACAAATCCTTTCGGAACTACCTCCAGTCGGAGATCTCTGAGGTCATCGACTAACTCCTGGGGTAATCCTCCTGCTGTAAGAGTATTCACATAACTCTTACGGCTCAAAGCATCTGCTACAACATTAGCTTTACCGGGGTGGTAATGCAATCTCATATCATAGTCCTTTATCAACTCTAGCCATCTCCTCTGCCTGAGGTTCAATTCCTTCTGCGTGAAGATATACTTCAAACTCTTGTGATCTGTGTAGACATCACAACGGTTTCCGATGAGGAAATGTCTCCAGGTCTTGAGTGCATGCACTACGGCTGCTAACTCCAAATCATGTGTGGCATAATTCATCTCATGAGGCCGTAGCTGTCTGGAGGCATAAGCTACAACCTTACCTTCCTGCATCAATACTCCTCCGAGTCCTTGACGAGAAGCGTCACAATAAACCTGGTATTCCTTGTGTATGTCCGGCAAAATCAACACTGGGGCGGTGACCAACCGTTTCTTCAATTCCTGAAAACTGGCTTCACATTCCTCGGTCCAAACATACTTGGCTTCCTTCTTCAACAGTTCAGTCATGGGCTTGGCAATCTTCGAGAAGTTCTCAATGAACCTCCGATAATATCCTGCGAGTCCGAGAAAACTACGGATCTCCTTGACTGAGGTGGGTGACTGCCAATCGGTGACTGATTCAACCTTGGCGGGATCAACTGCTATTCCTTCTCCTGAAATAACATGTCCGAGGAATCCAACTTCCTTCAGCCAAAATTCACATTTGCTGAACTTGGCATACAACTGATGTTCTCGAAGTTTCTCCAGAACTAGACGCAAATGTTCCTTATGCTCTTCCTCGCTCTTGGAGAAAATCAATATGTCATCGATGAACACTACGACAAACTTGTCCAGATATTCCATGAACACCTTGTTCATCAAATTCATGAAGTATGCAGGAGCATTAGTCAATCCAAATGACATGAAGGTATACTCATACAAACCATACCTGGTAGTGAATGTTGTTTTGGGTATGTCCTTTTCACGAATCTTCAAATGATGATACCCTGATCGAAGATCGATATTAGAGAATACCTTGGCTCCAACAAGCTGATCAAACAAGTCATTGATCATCGGCAGGGGGTACTTGTTCTTGATGGTTACTTCGTTCAATGCACGATAATCCACAACCATCCTCAAGCCTCCATCCTTCTTCTCTACCAAAAGAACTGGGGCTCCCCAAGGTGATGAGCTTGGACGAATATATCCTTTCTCCAATAACTCATTTATTTGATCCTTGATCTCTTTCAACTCATTCGGTGGCATCCGATAAGGTCTCTTGGATATTGGGGCTGTGCCGCAATAGCTCAATCAGAAATTCAATGTCCTGTCCGGTGGCATTCTGGTAATTCCTCCGGGAACACATCGGAAATTCTTGCACTACCGCACTTCCTCTGAACAACTCCCGTGAGGGAATGCACTGATTCTTCATCCGGCTGTGCTGGCTACATACTTGATCCTCTTACGCTCCGGGGTGGTGAGCAGAATAGACTTCTGCGGCACGTCAATGTTCCTTCAAACTTTGACAACCAATCCATGCCTAGGATTACATCCAAGGTCTGAGTTTCCAACACTATGAGGTCCACGGGAAATTTGTGGTTCCCGATGTTGAGGGTTGCAGGACAGCCTACACCTGCCATCATTTCTCCTCCTGCGGAACTGACGCGAAGGGGGCTTCTAAGGGTTCTAGTGCGCAACCCGTACTTTTCCACAACTACCCTTGATATGAATGAATGCGTTGCACCAGAATCAAAGAGAACCAAAACTGAACGTGAATTCAATAAAAACTTACCAACCACAGTGTCTGGCTGATCATAGACGTCCTCCACGTCGATGTGGTTCACCTGAGCACGAGGGAACGGATTTGGCTTCTTCACTGAGCCTCCATTGCCATTTCCATTCCTCTGCTTGGCCTCCGGGCAGTCGGTGGCGTAGTGCCCTGTCTTCTGGCACTTGAAGCAGGTGATGTGGCTCAGATCCTTCGGAGCCGGGGCAGAACGGTGCTGATTGCCATTACCATTTCCATTGCCATTGCCATGGCCTGACTTGTTGTCCTGGCTGCGGTTGTTCCCATTTCCTCCATGGTTATGACCTCCATGGTTATGATGGGTGTGCCCTCCTGAGTATGGTGCATAGCGGGGCTTCTGCTGAGCTCCCGAGTTGTGCTTCCCCTGGCTGTACTTCCGCTTGCGCTTTCTATCTGCTGCTTTGCCTTCCGAATGGTGGCCTTGTCTACCAGCTCCCGGTAGTTGTTGAAGGTAGCCACAATAAGCTGCATGCTCAGTTCATCATTGAGTCCCTCAAGGAACTTCTCCTGCTTGGCGGCATCTGTGGCCACATCATCGGGGCATAGCGGCGAGCTTGCTGAATTCATCCACGTCTTCGAGCCACAAGACGGTTCCCTGGCGCAAGTTGCGGAACTCACGCTTCTTCGCACTCATGGCTCCAGCTGAGACATGAGCAGTGCGGAAGGCCTGCTGGAATTGATCCCAAGTGATGGCACCAATGGGAAAAGTGGCGGTGTAATTCTCCCACCAAGAAGCTGCAGGTCCATCCAGTTGATGTGCGGCAAAGCGCACCTTCTCAAAGATCGGTGCATCCAACGGTGACTAGCTCCTTCCGATCTTGCGGAGCCAATCATCAGCCACAATCGGCTCAGTGCTACTAGAGAACACTGGCGGATTCAACCTCGAAATCGAGTCAAGTTGTCCACAAGTGGGTGGTGGCGGTGGCGGTGGATTGTTGGCGGTGTTGTTCGATTCGAATAAGGAGCTGCATCGGTGCATTCTGCTGCTTGGAGCAGCTGGGTGAGCTCGGCGGGAAACCAAAGTCACGTCTCGGAGGCATCTGGTGTTTTGGAGGGATGAGAAATTTAGAATAGAACAATGGTCTATGAGGAATAACACTACCCATATGAATGCACAATCATAACACACCAATCATTTATTCATTCCACTCAAACATGGTTCAAACTCGATTACAAAAGCTCATGACTAATCGAAGGAAAACATCGCCTAACTGATCGACGAAAAGTAAAAGATAACATGGTGGTCGACTAAAAGTCTTCATCGATGGCGCCTCCTCTTGGGGTTTCCTTCTGGTACTCCTTGAAATCCTGATCATTGCTCACGAGGGTGCTTCATCTCCACTCGGGTAAAGGTCCTCTCCAAGTCCATCTTTTCCTCTATCGCGCAAGCTTCATCTTCAGATCGTCGACTATCTCCATGAAGTCCGTGATTTCTTCCTCATGGCCAAGGAAGTCTGCGCATGCCTTCTCCTCCAGTTCCAGCTTATGGAACAAAAGCTTCCGGTGTGTCTTGAGTTCTGGCGAGTCTGAATCTCCCGTTTCTGAGAAGACACTCCAAGTCTGGATGTACGAGAGAGTGAATCGTCCTCAATGGTACGGATGATATCTCCATTCCTTGCCCTGCGAGAAACCATGGCGAGGTCCGAGTGATCGAGCTCGCCCTGTACTCCTCTCGGAGATGTCCAAGTGCTCGATAGATCGCCACGCCCCTTCCGATGATCCAGTTGAACTCGGTGAACTCAAAGTTGATAGGCTCCGTGTGTCCTCCAAAGGTTCTCCACAGGATATGCACTTCAATCCTGGCGGGTGTCCGTCGGAAGTGCATTAGTGGGTTTCCGGTGATCGAGGGTAGAGCTATCTTCAGCTGCTTCACCATCTGGACCAGCTTTCTTCAAAGGGCATCGTCTCATCGGGCTGGCGTAACTCCGGTAGCAAAACTGGGTGAACTCGCGCCATCTAGAATGTTGCAAAGGGAGAAGAGTCGAGAATTGAACAGGGAGAATTATAGAATGAAAAGGGTTCAAAGTAAATGGTCTCTGCTTATGGCTTTCCGATCCTAGGGGTTACGATCCTACGGTCAGCGTGTGCTCGATACCATCTCTCAGAGCGACCTGACCCAAAATCGGTCAAATCTACGTATGCATACCATCCCAAGATCATCTTTGGTACTCACGAGACATCGATAAAGTAATCAAAGTTCAATCACACCTGAATATCATTAACGATTCTCATATAGAGTCTTTATTACAAGGGAATAAATTTGGCTCAAGGCCAACTCATGAGAAATAAACTACAAATGCTGCGGAAGCGTCGAAGGTAAGCGAGTCCATCCGACTCAAAGGGCAATCGCCGAAGCGAGCGTAGCCTCACTCTGATCGGAATATATCTACGCAACATAATACGTTGCAGCCATGTAGGTCAGCTTTTGGAATAAGTCGGCAAGTCATGAAGAATAACAATAATAAAGTTACTAACTCTATATGCATTTTGGCTGTGGAGCTCTAAGTTTCATCATTTTGCGAAAAGCAAATTTTATCCTACTACAGTGGACTTGCTTGCAAATTACTACAATTGTTGGTAGTTATTGAGATGGTTCCGCCAACCAATATCTCGTTCCCAAATTATTAAGTCATAAACCCCTCAAATTAATCCATTAATTTTAGTGTTGAGATATCCGAATACTTCCAAGTTCCAGAGGCTCAAATGTCCGTAACCGGGACACGGCTAATCGATTAGATCTTTAACTCTGCAGAGGGTTGCGACTTTCCCATAAGAATCATTCCTCCTTTAAAGTCTTCGCACTTCATGGTGTTTGAAGACGGACTAATGAAACAGGGTCTTCCAAAGAGTTCTTCCGCCACCGCGGTACCCATCCAATCCTACCGTTCGTCTACTTCTCGTAGTACCGTCCAGCCAGCGTCACTACTAGGGTCAACCCAGCCAGAGCCCATAATGGCTTGCGGCTGCACAGGTAAGCTTCCGGTCATGGGGCATCCATCCTTCTCTTCGTGGCTGGGTGAAGCTTTCCGCAGGATGTCATGGCGCTTCTCCATGCATCCCGCCACCACTGGTGCTCCAGGGTGCCCGTCAACCGTCCTCCACCCAGTAGTGATTTTCCGAAGTCCATCTTGATCATTGTAGTTCATGGGGTGTCATCATCATTGACTCTCACATCTTGCTTATGAATTTCACTCATCCCAAATCCCGTCTACGAGCATAGCAAAGTAACTACTACGTCCGGGGTCATGGTAACAAGGGATTGGTTCATCCTACCACATGATACTACTCAAGTTTAATGACTTCAAGATTTCACTACTGCATGCATGGTGGGGTGGTGACAACTACTAATGCACAAAAACATAGGTATAGAAATAACATGATCAAAACTTGCCTTGCTGATGATCCTCGTAAGCTAAAGAGTCGTAGTAGCAAGCTTCGCACTCCGGAAACTCTACCGAGACAAACAATAACACAATAAGCACAAAGCAATAGGATCACACAACATAACAAAAGTAACATAACACAACAAAACAATCAAAACCAAATCCAAAAAGAAAACTCAAAGAAACCAATTCAAGTTTTTCCCTACTCCAAACAATAACTAAAATAGTTTTTATATAACAAAAAATTCCTTAATATAACCTAATCATGCTTTTAGGTTAACTTAACAAAAAAGGTTTCACTAAGCAACTAGGAGCAAAAGAATTAATTAAAAAGCTATTATAAAACTCATATTAGGCCTAATCCAATTTCTATTAAGAAAATAATTTAAAACTTTTATTAATTATAAATAAAAGTTCATCTACTAGAGTGACAGAAACTAACCTAGAATAACTAATCACAAGTTAAAAATAAATTAATTTACTAATTAATTAATTAGGAAAACAGAACTAGTTAATTAATTAGGATTAATAGGATTCTGTCTAAAACTAATTATTTATTAATCCTAAAATACCCAAGTTACTTTCTAGGGTTTGGCAATGGCAAAATAAAGTGGTGACAAAAAGAATCATGCAAAATAATTTTTCTAACTAAAGTTATAGCAGATTTACTATTCTGACCAAAACTAAAATAAAGCAATTTTAATTATTTTTAACATAGCTAAATATATATTCTACAGAAACTACATACAATTTGCAATCCAATAAAAAAGAATCATCTAAAATATTAAACAGAATAAAAGATATAAATTTTGAAAACAGAAACTATTCGCTAAAACAGAAAATCAAAATAAAAGAAAAAGGCCTAATGGGCCTATCTTGTATACTGTGCGTTAGATAGCCTAACGGGCTCTAGGGTTAACTAAAACGAACCGACCTAAAATAAAAAAATAAAAACCTAACTAATACTAAACCGATTGGACCGGCCGGTTTTTCTAAATAAAACCTACCCCTTCGGGGGTTCTAATCCTAGCCATTGATCTAGGATCGGACGGGGGAGGGCGATGCCGGTGGCTTACCGGACTCGGCGGCGGCGGCGGCGGCGAGAGTCGTCAGGCGTCTGGCCGTCGGTGAGCTCCGCGAGTCGTCGGGAAGATCTTGAGAGCACGGGAGGGGTTCGGTGGTGTTGGGGGTGGTCGGGGTGGACTAGGGCGTCGACGGCGGCGACTTTGGCGTGAGGAGAGCTTGCTCCGGCGACGTCGAGCGGGGAGGAGAGGGTGGCGAGGTCTCGGGGAATGGGGTGCGGCGACTCGGCTTTTATAGACAGGGGTCGGCCTTGCTTGGGTCGATCAGGCGATCGGGGATCCGGATCCTTGGGATCCGTCGATCTCCGCGAGGTCGCTGCGTGGGCGAGGGGGGAAGAGGGCGGGCCCACGGGTCAGAGAGAGAGGGAGGTGAGGCGATCGGGTGGCCAAGCCTGGGGTTTCAAGCGAGGGGGGTGCGAGGGGGGGATTGAGCTGGGCTGGCTCGGTCGGTGGCTGGCTGATTAGGCTTGGCTTGGGCCAGCCAGGGGGTGTGTGCTGGCTGGGCTGGGTGGCCTAGCTGGCGCCGAGGGGTTTTTCTTTATTTTTTAAATAAAACAAAAACAAAAATAAAACAATATCTATAAATATTTTATATAGGGTATATATATACCAAAATGATCAGGGAATATTCCTTTCATTTGAACATTTTCCAAAGGCAAAATCCAAACTTCATAAAAATCTATTTTTTCAAATTCAAATAAATTTCAGATTTGAATCCAAATCTTTTGGCAATGTTTTCTTCTGATATTTTTGGAGTGTCATGTTTGCTCCTCTCATACTTTTGATCAAGTATTTATCGAGCTTAGTTTTTGAAATGTTTCCCACATGCCAAAGTTTGAAATTCAAATTCAAAACTCAAAATTCTCTGAAACTTCAAATGGCATTCAAATTCAAACAGGATGCATAGGATGCTTATCTATAATTGTAAAACATTCCAAATAGGAAATTTGGGATGTTACAACCTGACCTGGCGGTTTCGTTCTGAGCTGCCCAAGTTTTCAAACTCCACGACCAGGTGATATCCGTCCGGTTTATTTCAGCACATACTATTTTTTGTGTGAACAATTATTTTTGTTTGCAATACTTTTTGATGCAGTATAGTTGTTCATTACAAATGAGGTGTTGTATTGCGGATGCGGGGTATGCGATAGCAGCATTCTGCACCGGCGTTTCCTCTGTGTTATACCACCCGCGCATCTATCTGCTCCTGCGGCCGACTAGGCTGTGATTGATTTCAGCTTTACCGGGGTGATCATGTACTCCAGGTGGATAATTTCTAGCCTAACATATCAGGTGAAATCCATTCAGTATATTTTTATTATATATTGCTTTCTTTAAAAGAGCAATTACTCCGGCTTGCAAAGTTATGTAATGCAAGGACCCTAAACCGCCATATTGGTGCAAATTTAAAGGCCGTAAGAAAATTTCCGGCTTAAAAAGAAGGATTCCGGTTTAAAAATCTGGCTCAAGGGAAAGTTGTCTCCCACAAAGCTTTGAAGCTCTCAATATCCGGTTTAAGAATTTTCGGTTCAAAAGAATAATCTCTCGCAAGTTCGGGTTCTCAGGAAAAATTAAAGGGAACAAAGAGAGTTTGTTGCACAACACAACTCAAACATAGGCACCCGGCGAGCACAGCTCAGAAATATATCACTTGGGGGCTTCTGGCTTATTGAGCTAAGCTATGATTACCTTTTGATCCGGCTTATACGCCATGTTTACAAAAACACTTGGGGGCTTACTACCCATGTTAAAGGGACCAAAGAGAGTCTGTTGCAAAAGCACAACCCAAACATAGGCACCAGGTTACCCATTGAGCACAGCTCAAAATATTGCTTGGGGCTCTTTTGTTCTAAAAGAACACAATCTACAACCTTGTAATAGGCTATAAAAGCCAGGCTTGGAAGCCAGGTGTATTCACCTAAAACCCCGGGTTGTCCTGTCTTCTTAAGTAAGTAACTCCGCCCAGGTAATCCTGGTAAGACCCGTCGAACGTTTGACAAGTCAATCTTATACAGACCCTAAACGTGTCTTAGTTAAAATGACGATTGGTTAATGTGAGGTCCACCTTATAAGGCTTTGTAAAATGGTTTAACTCAGTGGCCTGGCAGCCCATGAAAAGCCTCGCTTCTTGTATGTTTTTCGCATTTTTTTCTTTCTGAGGTTTATTTGATAAGACTTATAAAGTTTTATGATTACAATTCACCTGTGTTTATTGACCCAGCCTGGCCTTTGACTATAAGTCACCAGTATGAAATAAGGTAACATCCGGTGTTTATTAACCCGGCCAGGCTTTCGACTATAAATCGCCTGTATATATTTGGATTGCGCCATTGGAATCATGCGCTTATAAGTCATTGGGTATATTATTCAAATCTTTAATAGCCAACATGGCTGGATTTTTACTATGGTTATCAACAACCAGTATTATGATTGAGGTTTTCAAAGTCGCTTTAGCGCAATGGATATTATTTCATCGATGGATATGATTTATTCTGCAATGGAAGGAATAGTCCCGAGTCATTGCAGGCTTACGACCCGACACTTGGGGGCTACATTATTCAAATTAAGATTACATCAAATATGCAAGTCCCATGTCACTGTCAGCATGCACCATGGCACTTGGGGGCTAATGCAAAGTCATTTTTCCATCACCTTATTGAAGACCCGACTCATCACATTGTAATGAGCCGGCCCTTGGGGGCTACCAATTGCTCCTGTCAACAATTCAAGGTACACAAGTTTTAATCCATTATATTGAAGGGTCCACTCCTCAGTTGGTAAAGCACAAAGCTCTTAACCTTGTGGACGTGGGTTCAAGCCCCATGATGGGAGTTACATCATATGATGTTATTTTCAATGAAGTATATATAAAGTCCCAGCTTAGTATTATCTTACTGAGCCGGCCCTTAGAGGCTACATGTTGCTGTTAAAATCTACATGATCATATTTTCAAAGTCCCTGCTCATTATTTGCATAATGACCCGACCCTTGGGGGCTACACTGGTTGAAGTTTTTATGAGCATCGGGCAATTACAAGTCCCAGGTTGCTGCAAGCATGACAATCCGATACTTGGGGGCTACATATATGGAATACTCAGTTCTGACTAGTGATTGAGATGAACAGCCTGGATTTCTTCAAGCTTGTGACATTTGAAGAAATTCTTAAGCTATTACTACGTTACCTTCTTAAGACTTGGGGGCTACAAGTGATAGGCATATAAGAGGTATATTTTCAAGCTTGATGTTAACTACAATTATAACCCGGTGCAATCAATATTTATAAACCGGCAAGTTCTACATCCTTAAACCGGCTGAAGATCAGATGAGTATTTCAAGGACCAATATTTCTGTTAAGCATTGGGAGCTGAGTAAAATGAATTATTATTCATAATATTTTTCTGTGAAAAACCAATGTCAGCAAATTGATTATGAAGCTGGCCTATTGACCCAGATTTTCTAGAAGGAAATGACAAGGATATAAGGATGCTCAGGATCAGTTTAACATGGATAAATCCAAATTAAACCGGGGGCTAATGTCGGGGATATACCCCGCGGTATGACCCGGCCGGAGTTATAACCCGGCTGGGACTTGGTAAACCGGCATGTGTTAAGTCAGATGATAACCCGGCAGGTGTTAAGTCAGATGACAACCTGGCAGGTGTTAAGTCATAACCCGGCAGACAATCATAACCTGGTACACAATCATAAACTGGTAGGAAGTCATAACACGGCAGACCATCATAAACCGGCAGAAAGTCATAACCCGGTAGACAGTCATAACCCGGTTGTCAGTCATAACCCGGCAGACAGATTCGCCTGGGGTTAGTAAGCCCGAGACGTTAAGAAGCCCATGAAGGGAAGTCAGAATAGTTTAAGTCTTAATCCGAGTTGGACTGTACATGTAACCCACCCCTTCAACATATATAAGGAGGGGCAGGGCACCCCAAGAGGGAGGAGAAACGATCTTAGGGCTAGACATAACTAGGAGAGCCGGTTTATGACGACTCCCTCGTGAGGATAATGAGACTTAGCCACAAACAGCATGTAGGGTTCTTACCGGATGATGTTTCCCTGGGCCCAAAGCTGTCTAAACCCTTGTCTTGTGTTGCGTTTCTCGATTCCGCTCAACCCCTCTCAAGCTACCACATAGATGCGTTGGCCTCACGACTAAGTCCTCACACTAGGATATCTGCCGTGACAATTCCACGACAGCCTCCAAGTGCGGAGTTTTGTAGGACAGTAGCAAATTTCACTCAAGTGGATGACCTAAGGTTTAGCAATCCGTGGGAGGCGTAGGATCAAGATGTTCTCTCTCAAACAACCCTGCAACCAAATAACAAAGAGTTTCTTCTGGCGCCAACACACCCAATACAATGGCAAATTGTATAGGTGCACTAGTTCGGCGAAGAGATGGTGATAAATGTGTAATATGGATGGTAGAAAAATATTTTATAATCTGAATAAATAAAAATAGCAAGGTAGCAATCGATAAAAGTGAGCACAAATGGTATTGCAATGCTTCGAAACAAGGCCTGTTGGCATGCAATTTCAAAAAAATTCCTACGCTCACGCAAGATCTATCTAGGAGATGTATAGCAACGAGAGGGGGAGAGTGTGTCAACGTACCCTCGTAGACCGAAAGCGTAAGCGTTTGACAACGCGGTTGATGTAGTCGAACTTCTTATCATTCCGACCGATCAAGTACCGAACGTACGACACCTTTGGGTTCTGCACACGTTCAACTCGATGATGTCCCTCGAACTCTTGATAGAGCAAAGTGTCGAGGGAGAGTTCCGTCAGCACGACGGCATGGTGACGGTGATGGTGAAATGATCCGTGCAGGGCTTCGCCTAAGCACTACGTGAATATGACCGAAGGCGTAAACTGTGGAGGGGGCGCTGCACACGGCTATGAATCAATGTTGTATGTTCTAACGGTGCCCCCCCTCATATATATAGATTGGAGGGGAGGAGAGGCAGCCAACGGGGCGCCCCAAGTAGGAGGAATCCTACTTGGGCGCCTCCTAATTCGGCCTCCCCCTTCCATATTCATCCAGAGGGGGAAGGAAGGAGGAGGGAGGAGAGAAGGAAGGGGGAGGCCGAATCCCTCCCCTTCCTTTCCCTCTTCTCTTCTTTCCTCCCCCCTTATTTTGGCTTACATGGGGCGCAGGGGGCTGGTCTGTCCCCTTCTTGGCCCATTAGGCCCATGTAGTTGTCGGGGGGATGCCCGGAACCCCTTCTGGTGACCCGATATATACCCGGTAACCCCAGAACACTTCTGGTGTCCGAGTACTATCGTCCTATATATGAATCATTACCTATCGACCATTTCGAGACTCCTCGTCGTGTTCGTGATCTCATCCGGGACTCCGAACAACATTCGGTCACTAAATCACATAACTCATATAATACAAAATCATCATCGAACGTTAAGCGTGCGGACCCTACGGGTTCGAGAACTATGTAGACATGACCGGGAAACCTCTCCGGTCAATAACCAACAGCGGAACCTGGATGCTCATATTGGTTCCCACATATTCTACGAAAATCTTTATCGGTCGTACCGCAATGACAACATACATTATTCCCTTTGTCATCGGTATGTTACTTGCCCGAGATTCGATCATCGGTATCTTCGTACCTAGTTCAATCTCGTTATCAGCAAGTCTCTTTACTCGTTCCGTAATACATCATCCCGCAACTAACTCATTAGTCACATTGCTTGCAAGGCTTATTATGATGTGCATTACCGAGAGGGCCCAGAGATACCTCTCCGATACTCGGAGTGACAAATCCTAATCTCGATCTATGCCAACCCAACAAACACCTTCGGAGATACCTGTAGAGCATCTTTATAATCACCAGTTATTTTGTGATGTTTGATATCACACAAGGCATTCCTCCGGTATCCGGGAGTTGCATAATCTCATAGTCGAAGGAATATGTATTTGACCTGAAGAAAGCAATAGCAATAAAACTGAACGATCAATATGCTATGCTAACGGATGGGTCTTGTCCATCACATCATTCTCCTAATGATGTGATCCCATTTATCAAATGACAACACATGTCTATGGTTAGGAAACTTAACCATCTTTGATTAACGAGCTAGTCTAGTCGAGACTTACTAGGGACACGGTGTTTTGTCTATGTATCCACACATGTATCAAGTTTCCGGTTAATACAATTCTAGCATGAATAATAAATATTTATCATGATATAAGGAAATATAAAATAACAACTTTACTATTGCCTCAGGGCATATTTCCTTCAGACTCCCACTTGCACTAGAGTCAATAATCTTGTTCACATCGCCATGTGATTTAACACCAATAGTTCACATATTTATGCGATTAACACTCATAGTTCACATCGCATGTAACCAACACCGGAAAGGTTTACTAGAGTCAATAAGCTAGTTCACATCGCTATGTGATTAACATCCAAAGAGTACTAAGGTGTGATCATGTTTTTCTGGTGAGAGAGGTTTGGTCAACGGGTCTATCATATTCAGATTCGTATGTATTTTGCAAAGTTCTATATCTACAATGCTCTGCACGGAGCTACTCTAGCTAATTTCTTCCACTTTCAATATGTATCCAGATTGAGACTCAGAGTCATCCGGATTAGTGTCAAAGCTTGCATCGACGTAAACCTTTACGATGAACTCTTTGTCACCTCCATAACCGAGAAACATTTCCTTAGTCCTCTTTAGGTTCCTAAGGATAATTTTGACCGTTGTCCAGTGATCTATTCCTGGATCACAATTGTACCCCCTTGCCAAAAACATGGCAAGCTACACAATAGGTCTGGTATACAACATGGCATACTTTATAGAACCTATGACTGAGGCATAGGGAATGACTTTCTTTCTCTCTCTATCTTCTGCCGTGGTCGGGCTTTGAGTCTTACTCAACCTCATACCTTACAACTCAGGCAAGAACTCCTTCTTTGACTGATCCATTTTGAACTCCTTCAAACTCTTATCAAGGTATGTACTCATCAAAAGTCTTATCAAGCGTCTTGATCTATCTCTATAGATCTTGATGCCCAATATGTAAGCAGCTTCACCGAGGTATTTCTTTGAAAAAACTCCTTTCAAATACTCCTTTATGCTTTCCGGAAAATTCTACATCATTTCCGATCAACAATATGTCATTCACATATACTTATCAGAAAGGTTGTAGTGCTCCCACTCACTTTATTGTAAATACAGGCTTCACCGCAAGTCTGTATAAAACTATATGCTTTGATCAACTCATAAAAGAATATATTCCAACTCTGAGATGCTTGCACCAGTCCATAGATGGATCGCTGGAGCTTGCGCATTTTGGTAGCACCTTTAGGATTGACAAAACCTTCTGGTTGCATCATATACAACTCTTCTTTAATAAATCCATTAAGGGATGCAATTTTGATATCCATTTGCCACATTTCATAAAATGTGGCAATAGCTAACATGATTCGGACAAACTTAAGCATTTCTACGACTGAGAAAATCTCATTCTAGTTAACACCTTGAACTTGTCGAAAACCTTTTGCGACAAGTCGAGCTTTGTTGATAGTAACACTACCATCAGCATCCGTCTTCCTCTTGAAGATCCATTTATTCTCAATGGCTCACCGATCATCGGGCAAGTCAACCAAAGTCCACACTTTGTTCTCATATATGGATCCTATCTCATATTTCATGGCCTCAAGACATTTATCGGAATCTGGGCTCATCATAGCTTCTTCATAGTTTGTAGGTTCGTCATGGTCTACTAACATGACTTCCAGAACAGGATTACCATACCACTCTGGTGTGGAACATGCTTTGTTCGACCTACGAGGTCCAGTAGTAACTTGATATGAAGTTTCATGATCATCATCATTAGCTTCCTCTCTAGTTGGTGTAGGCATCACATGAACGGATTTCTCTGATGAGCTACTTTCCAATTCGAGAGAAGGTTCAATTACCTCATCAAGTTCTACTTTCCTCCCATTCACTTCTTTCAAGAGAAACTCCTTCTCTAGAAAGGATCCATTCTTAGCAACAAAGATCTTGCCTTTCGGATCTATGGTATAAGGTGTACCCAATAGTTTCCTCAGGGTATCCTATGAAGACGCACTTCTCCGCTTTGGGTCGAGCTTATCAGGCTGAAGCCTTTCGACATAGGCGTCACATCCCCAAACTTTTAAGAAATGACAGCTTAGGTTTCTTGCCAAACCATAGTTCATACGGTGTCATCTCAACAGATTTAGACGGTGCCCTATTTAACGTGAATGCGGGTGTCTCTAATGCATAACCCAAAAATTATAGTGGTAAATCGGTAAGAGACATCATATAATGCACCATATCTAATAAAGTACGGTTACGACGTTCGAACACACCATTACGCTGTGGTGTTCTAGGTGGCGTGAGTTGTGAAACTATTTCACATTGTTTTAAATGAAGGCCAAACTCGTAACTCAAATATTCGCCTCCGCGATCAGATCATAGAAACTTCATTTTCTTGTTACGGTGATTTTCTACTTCACTCTGAAATTCTTTGAACTTTTCAAATGTTTCGGACTTGTGTTTCATTAAGTAGATATACCCATACCTACTCAAATCATCTGTGAAGGCGATAACATAACGATACCTGCCGCGTGCTTCAACACTCATCGGACCACATACATCGGTATGTATTATTTCCAATAAGTCATTAGCTCGCTCCATTGTTCGTGAGAACGGAGTTTTAGTCATCTTGCCCATGAGGCATGGTTCGCAAGTATCAAATGATTCATAATCAAGTGATCCAAAAGTCCATCAGCATGGAGTTTCTTCATGCGCTTTACACCAATATGACCTAAACGGCAGTGCCACAAGTATGTTGCACTATCATTATCAACTTTGCATCTTTTGGCATCAATATTATGAATACGTGTATCACTACGATCAAGATTCAATAAACCATTTTCATTGGGTGTATGACCATAGAAGGTTTTATTCATGTAAACAGAACAAAAATTATTCTTTGACTTAAATGAATAACCGTAGTGCAATGAACATGATCCAATCATATTCATGCTCAACGCAAACACCAAATAACATTTATTTAGGTTCAACACTAATCCCGATGGTAAAGGGAGCATGCAATGGTGATCTAATTAACATTGGAACCACTTCCAACACACATCGTCACCTCGCCTTTAACTAGTCTCTGTTCATTTTGCAACTCTGGTTTCGAGTTACTAACCTTAGCAACTGAACCGGTATCAAATACCCAGGGGCTACTATGAACACTAGTAAAGTACACATCAATAACATGTATATCAGATATACCTTTGTTCACTTTGCCATCCTTCTTATTTGCCAAGTATTTGGGGCAGTTCCGCTTCCAGCGACCATTTCATTTGTAGTAGAAGCACTCAGTTTCAGGCTTGGGTCCAGCTTTGGGATTCTTCATGGGAGCGGCAACTTGCTTGCCATTCTACTTGAAGTTACCTTTCTTTCCCTTGCCCTTTTTCTTGAAACTAGTGGTCTTGTTAACCATCAACACTTGATGCTATTTCTTGATTTCTACCTTCGCCGATTTTAGCATCACGAGAGCTTGGAAATCGTTTTCGTTATTCCTCGCATATTATAGTTCATCACGAAGTTCTAGAAACTTGGTGATAGTGACTAGAGAACTCTGTCAATCACAATCTTATCTGGAAGATTAACTCCCACTTGATTCAAGCGATTATAGTACCCAGACATTCTGAGCACATGCTCACTAGCTGAGCTATTCTTCTCCATCTTGTAGGCAAAGTAATTGTCAGAAGTCTCATACCTCTTAACATGGGCATGAGTCTGAAATATCATTTTCATCTTTTGGAACATCTCATATGCTCCATGGCGTTCAAAACATTTTTTAAGTCCCGGTTGTAAGCCATAAAACATGGCGCACTAAACTATCAAGTAGTCATCATACCGAGCTTATCAAACGTTCATAACATCTGCATCTGCTCCTGCAATAGGTCTGTCACCTAGCGGTGCATCAAGGACATAATTATTCTATGCAGCAATGAGGATAATCCTCATATCACGGACCCAGTCCGCATCATTGATACTATCAACTTTCAACTTATTTTTCTCTAGGAACATATCAAAAATATATAGGAGCTATATCGCGAGCTATTGATCTACAACATAGATATACAAATACTATCAGGACTAAGTTCATCATAAATTAAGTTCAATTAATCATATTACTTAAGAACTCCCACTTAGATTGACATCCCTTGAGTCGTATAAATGATCACGTGATCCAAATCAACTAAACCATGTCCGATCATCACGTGAGATGGCGTAGTCTTAAATGGTGAACATCTCTATGTTGATCATATCTACTATATGATTCACATTCGACCTTTCGGTCTCCAGTGTTCCGAGGCCATGTTTGCACATGCTAGGCTCGTCAAGTTTAACCTGGGTATTCCGCATGTGCAAAACTGTCTTGCACCCATTGTATGTGAACGTAGAGCCTATCACACCCGATCATCATGTGGTGTCTCAGCACGACGAACTGTCGCAATGGTGCCTACTCAGGGAGAACACTTATACCTTGAAATTTTAGTAAAGGATCATCTTATAATGCTACCGCCGTACTAAGAAAAATAAGATGCATAAAAGATAAACATCACATGCAATCAAAATATGTGACATGATATGGCCATCATCATCTTGTTCCTTTGATCTCCATCTCCAAAGCACCGTCATGATCTCCATTGTCACCGGCTTGACACCTTGAACTCCATCATAGCGTCGTGGTCGTCTCGCCAACTATTGCTTCTACAACTATCGCTAACGCATAGTTATAAAGTAAAGTAATTACATGGCGTTTGCATTTCATACAATAAAGCGACAACCATAAGGCTCCTTCCAGTAGCCGTAACTTCTACAAAACATGATCATCTCATACAATAACATATATCACATCATGTCTTGACCATATCACATCACAACATGCCCTGCAAAAACAAGTTAGACGTCCTCTACTTTGTTGTTGCAAGTTTTACGTGGCTGCTACGGGCTTCTAGCAAGAACCGTTCTTACCTACGCATCAAAAACACAAAGGTGATTTATCAAGTTTGCTATTTTAACCTTCAACAAGGACCGGCCGCAATCAAATTTGATTCAACTAAAGTTGGATAAACAGACACCCGCCAGCAACCTTTATGCAAAACTAGTTGCATGTCTGTCGGTGGAACCGGTCTCATGAGCGTGATCATGTAAGGCTGATCCGGGCCGCTTCATCCAACAATACCGCCGAATCAAAATAAGACGTTGGTGGTAAGCAGTATGACTATCAGCCCCGAACTCTTTGTGTTCTACTCATGCATATCATTTACGCATAGACCTGGCTCGGATGCCACTGTTTGGAAACGTAGCATGCAATTTCAAAAAAATTCCTATGCTCAAGCAAAATCTATCTAGGAGATGCATAGCAATGAGAGGGGGAGAGTGTGTCTAAGTACCCTTGTAGACCAAAACCGGAAGTGTTTGACAACGCGGTTGATGTAGTCGAACTTCTTCTCGTTCCGACTGATCAAGTACCAAACGTACGGCACCTCCGAGTTCTGCAAACGTTCAGCTCGATGACGTCCCTCGAACTCTTGATCCAGCAAAGTGTCGAGGGAAAGTTCCGTCAGCATGATGGCGTGGTGACGGTGATGGTGAAGTGATCCGCGCAGGGCTTCGCCTAAGCACTACGTGAATATGACCGGAGGCGTAAACTGTGGAGGGGGCGCCGCACACGGCTAGGAATCAATGTTGTATGTTCTAGCGGTGCCCCCCTCATATATATAGGTTGGAGGGGAGGAGAGGCAGCCAAGGGGGCGCCCCAAGTAGGAGGAATCCTACTTGGGCACCTCCCAATTCGGCCTCCCCCCTTCCATATTTATCCGGAGGGGGAAGGAAGGAGGAGGGAGGAGAGAAGGAAGGGGGAGGCCGAATCCCTCCCCTTCCTTTCCCTCTTCTCCTCTTTCCTTCCCCCTTATTTCGGCCTACTTGGGGCGCACCAGCACCCTAGGGGCTGGTCTGTCCCCTTCTTGTCCCATTAGGCCGACGTAGTTGTCGGGGGGATGCCCGGAAACCCTTCCGGTGACCCGATACGTACCCGCTACCCCCGGAACACTTCCGTGTCCGAATACTATCGTCCTATATATGAATCTTTACCTCTCGGCCATTTCGAGACTCCTCGTCATGTCCGTGATCTCATCCGGGACACCGAACAACATTCGGTCACCAAATCACATAACTCATATAATACAAAATCGTCATCGAATGTTAAGCGTGCGGACCCTACATGTTCGAGAACTACGTAGACATGACCGAGACACCTCTCCGGTCAATAACCAACAGCGGAACCTGGCTGCTCATATTGGTTCCCACATATTCTACGAAGATCTTTATCGGTCGTACCGCAATGACAACATACTTTATTCCCTTTGTCATCGGTATATTACTTGCCTGAGATTCGATCATCGGTATCTTCATACCTAGTTCAATCTCGTTATCGGCAAGTCTCTTTACTCGTTGCGTAATACATCATCCCGCAACTAACTAGTCACATTGCTTGCAAGGCTTATTATGATGTGCATTACCGAGAGGGCCCAGAGATACCTCTCCGATACTCGGAGTGACAAATCCTAATCTCGATCTATGCCAACCCAACAAACACCTTTGGAGATACCTGTAGAGCATCTTTGTAATCACCAGTTTTTTTGTGATGTTTGATATCACACAAGGCATTCCTCCGGTATCCGGGAGTTGCATAATCTCATAGTCGAAGGAATATGTATTTGACCTGAAGAAAGCAATAGCAATAAAACTGAACGATCAATATGCTATGCTAATGGATGGGTCTTGTCCATCACATCATTCTCCTAATGATGTGATCCCATTCATCAAATGACAACACATTTCTATGGTTAGGAAACTTAACCATCTTTGATTAACGAGCTAGTCTAGTCGAGACTTACTAGGGACACGGTGTTTTGTCTATGTATCCACAAATGTATCAAGTTTCCGGTTAATACAATTCTAGCATGAATAATAAATATTTATCATGATATAAGGAAATATAAAATAACAACTTTACTATTGCCTCTAGGGCATATTTCCTTCAGACTCCCACTTGCACTAGAGTCAATAATCTTGTTCACATCGCCATGTGATTTAACACCAATAGTTCACATCTTTATGGGATTAACACTCATAGTTCACATCGCATGTAACCAACACCGGAAAGGTTTACTAGAGTCAATAAGCGAGGGGAAAACATTGCACGTTGAGGGATGGTTATATGATCCAATAAAACGAAATCTCAAAGGGAAAACTCAATTCATCACAAGATAGAGAGGGGAAAACATCATATGATCCAACTATATTAGCAAAGCCCGCGATACATCAAGATCGTGACATCTCAAGAACACGAGAGTGAGAGAGATTAAATACATAGCTAGTGGTACAAACCCTCAACCCCAAGGGAGGACTACTCCCTCCTCATCATGGTGGCCGTCGGGATGATGAAGATGGCCGCCGATGATGATTCCCCCCTCCGGCAGAGTGCCGGAGAAGGGCTCTAGATTGGATCTCGCGGTTCTGGAACTGGCGGTGGCTGGAACAAAATTTTGTCGACTCCCCTAGGGTTTTTGGAATATTTGGGCATTAATAGAGCGAAGAGGCGGTGCAGGAGGCCACCGAGGTGGGCACATCCCACCTAGGTGCGCTTGGGCCCCCAGGCGCGCCTTGGTGGGTTGTGCCCCCCTCGGAGCACCCCCCCCCCCAGGTGCTTCTCTGGCCCACTGGATGTCTTCTGGTCCAAAAAGATCTCCAAAAAGTTTCGCTGCATTTGGATCCGTTTGATATTGGTTTTCTGCGATGTAAAAAACAAGCAAAAAACAGCAACTGGCATTGGGCACTATGTCAATAGGTTAGTCCCAAAAAATGATATAAAGTTGCTATAAAATGATTGTAAAACATCCAAGAATGATAATATAACAGCATGGAACAATAAAAAATTATAGATACGTTGGAAACGTATCAGCATCCCCAAGCTTAATTCCTCTCGTCCTCGAGTAGGTAAATGATAAAAACAGAATTTTTGATGTGGAATGCTACCTATCATGTTCATCACATATTCTTTTCTTTTTAGCATGGACATATAGAATTTTAGATGGTTCAAAGCAATAGTCTAGTTTTGACATGAAGATTTCAATACTCAAGCATATCAACAATCAACCATGTCTTTCAAAATGTCAATACTAAAGCAAGTTATCCCTAGCCCATTATGCTCAATCATTGATCCATTCATGAAACACACTCGCATATTAGGTACACCAAATGATCAAGTATGATCATAGTGCCCCTTAGTTGGTGCTTTATAAGAGAAGATGGAGACTCAAATAAAAATAAAAATTGCATAAAGTAAACAGAAAGACCCTTCCCAGAGGGGAGTAGGGATTTGTAAAGGTGCCAGAGCTCAAAGCAAAAAGATAGAGATAAAACATTTTGGGTGGCATGCTTTTCCTGTCAACGAAAACGATCGAGTAGTTCCCAATAATTTTCATGCTAGATATATCGTAGGAGGTTCCCAAACAGAAAATAAATTTTATTACTTTTTTCCACCACACTTTCACATTCCACGGCTAACCGAATCCACGGGTGCCATCCATACCAACACTTTCCAAGGAATTTATTATTTGACAAAATAAAGTAAATTCATTTTTCATTTCGGAACTGGGCATCCCTAATACCTTTGTCGTACTCTTGTGCAATGACAAGTGAATAAACACTAGTCTTGAGAATAACACATCTAGCATGGAAAAATATCAGCCACCCCCTACCGTTTCATGAGCGGTACGAGCACACAAAAGAGAAATTTATTTTGAAATTTAGAGATGGCACATACAAATTTGCTTAGAACGGCAAAAGAATACCGCATATAGGTAGGTATAGTGGACTCATGTGGCAAAACTGGGTTTAAGGATTTTGGATGCACAAGTAGCGATCATACTTAGTGAAAGTGAAGGCTAGCAAAATATTGAGAAGCATCCAACCAAGAAACAAAAAATCTCATAAGCGAGCATTGGCAAAACTAACACCGAATAATGCACCACAAGTAGGATGTAATTTCATTGCACAACTATTGATTTTTGTGCTTGCATAGGGAATCACAAACCTTAACACCAATATTCTTACTAAAGCATCATTACTCATCAACATCACTCACATATCACTATCATCATATCTCAAAACTATTACAAAGAATCAAGTTTATTTTGTCCAATGATCTTCATGAAAGTTCTTATTATATCCCTCTTGAATATATATCACTTTGGGACTAGTTTCATATGTTGCAATTGCTTTTTGACAAGCTCAAACAAATTTAAGTGAAGAACATGAGCATAAAAAATTTCATCTCTCAAAATAATATAGGTGAAGCATGAGAGAATTGACAAACTACTCCAAAAAGATATAAGTGAAGATCAAATGAGTAGTTAAGTAAATGGGTAGCTATTTGGGGACTCTATCTTATTAAAAGTTTCAGATCTAAGTATTTTATTAAAACAGCAAGAAAAAAATGACATTCCAAGGATAGCACACATCATGTGAAGAAGAAAAAACTTAGGCTCAACCGATACTAACAGATAATTGTTGAAGAAGAAAGGTGGGATGCCTACAGGGGCATCCCCAAGCTTAGATGCTTGAGACTTCTTGAAATGTTAATTTGGGATGCCTTTGCCATCCCCAAGCTTGAGCTTTTGTGTCTCCTTAATTCCTCTCATATCACGGTTTCCCTAAATCTCAAAAACTTCATCCACACAAAACTCAACAAGAACTTGTGAGATAAGTTAGTATAAATCAATGCAAAATCTTATCATTCTCTACTGTAGAAAATCACTAAAATTATTATTTGACATTGCATACTAAATGCGTCTTCATATTTAATACTCCTATCCTCAAATAGAATTATTAAACAAGCAAACATATGCAAACAATGCAACCATAACAGCATTCTGCCAAAACAGTACAGTCTGTAAAGAATGCAAGATTCATCATACTTCCCTAACTCCAAAAATTCTGAAAAATTATCACACTGTAGAAAATTTACTATAGCTTACTATGCAAAAAGTTTCAACATTTTATCACAAATCTGACTTTTCTCAGGAATTTTTGCAACAGCGATAAACTTTCTATTTTGAAACACCAACTCATATACTTGCAAAATAAGCATGGTAAAGGCTATCCTTGACATTTTTATTGAAAAGAAAGGTGCAAAACATTATTATAAATAACATCAAGCAAATCCTAACAAAATAAAATGACGCTCCAAGCAAAACACATATCATGTGACGAATAAAAATGTAGCTCCAAGTGAGGTTACCGATAATGTTGGAGGCGAAAGAGGGGATGCCTTCCGGGGCATCCCCAAGCTTACTTGCTTGGATCATCCTTGAATATTACCTTGGTGGTGCCTTGGGAATCCCCAAGTTAAGGGTCTTGTCACTCCTTATTCTCCTCATATCGATATCTCACCCAAAACTTGAAAACTTCAATCACACAAAACTTAACGGAACTTCATGAGATATGTTAGTATGATAAAGCAGATAATTCACTTTGGTACTGTCAAAGACAAGATTCATAATTGTTCTCACACAATTCCTACTGTACCTTATCATTTCCATAATTTATATTGAGCAATATAAGCCATAGAAACTAGGAAACAAGCAAACTATGCATTGAAAACAGAATCTGTCAAAAACAGAACAGTCTGTTATGATCTGGAAAACAACCATACTTCTGCTACTAAATAATTTCTGAAAAATTAGGACAACGTAGGGAATTTGTATATTTATCACCTGTAAAAAATTCAGATCAAAAGCACATTCCAATGAATTTACAAAATTCATGTACTGAGCGCAAAAGTTTCTGTTTTTGTATAGATTTAAGTCAACTATCATCCACACTATCACAAATGCTTTACATGGCACTTTATTGAAACAAAAGCAATAAAACATGATTACTACAGTAGATTAATCATGTTAACACACAAAAACAGTAGGGGTAAATATTGGGTTGTCTCCCAACAAGAGCTTTTCTTTAAAGCCTTTTAGCTAGGCATGATGATTTCAATGATGCTTGCATAAAAGATAAGGATTGAAACATAACAAGAGAATCATGAATCATAAGTTCCTCTCTCATTATAATTTTCATTAGCATCATGAATATATTCATCAATATAACCATCACATAAAGCATTCTTTTCATGATCCAAAATCATAGAAAATTTATTACTCTCCATATAAGCAATTTTTATTCTCATTCACAATAGTGGGAGTATCATGTGAAACTCGAATACTAAAAATTGTTTCCACATTAAAAGAGTAATGTTCAGTAAAAGGATATTCAAAATTATGACAATAATTATCACTACTTTTTATGACATAAGTATCATCACAATAATCATCATAAGTAGCAACTTTGTTCTCATCATAGATAGGAGGCACGCAATCATCATATCAAATTTGCTCATTCGAAGTAGGGGGACTAAAAAGATCATCTTCATTAAGCATATCACCCCGAAGCTTGGCAAAAACATTAATTGCAGCAAATAAATTCTCAAACATATCATTCTCATCAAACATAGCATCCCCAAGCTTGTGGCTTGGCATATCATAAGCATTATCAGTCTCATCATTAATAGTATGAATAGCACCAACCGTATAACAATTGCTATCATCATAATTTCCCAAGTTGGTGCCAAAAATATTTCCAAGATTATAAGAAGTATCATTATCTTCCCAATCAGAATCATCACAACAAGCAATAGGCATAACAAAATCATCAACAATAGTGATCTTGGACGTTGTGCCATAAGACATAGAAGCAATATCATCCTCAAGTGCATCATATTCCACAATTATTCTTGATTCATTTTCATGAGGCACAACAATAATAGGAGCAACACTATTTGGGAGAGATACCTTTTTACCTCTATTCTTTATTCGTTTCTTCTTCTTCACCACATCATGTGTGGGTTTAATTAATTTTTTCGAGCTTCTTATTGATGAGATTGATTGAATAGGGAGCTCCTCCTCGTCACCTATTTCATCATGAGAGACAATAGGAGGGAAAGTGGAAATCTTTACCCTTTCATTAGTATTCCTTTTATATTCTATTGGTTTTCCCATCTTTCTATAGTTGGCAATATAAGCATTCTCATTGCAATTTACCATGCAAAACATATAGATATTTTTTAGATTAGTTTCAATATCGTCCGTGAGAGTGAATACTTCAAACCAACTATTTTTATGTGTCAATTCTTCACTCCCTAAAAATAGACAATGCTCATTATAAATTTCAAGGGTGATCAAGTGATTACAATATTTTGCCATGATTCGATCATGAAAAAGTTTGCATTGGAAATTAAGATGACCACCCTTATTGCAAAGTTCACAAGTAATAGGACAAAGAGAACATAATTTTGTAGCAAATTCATCTATCACTTTGAGCAAAAAAATTTTCCTATCATGCTTATGATTCTTACAAAATCTATCTTCCCTATAAGGCACGTCTTCACAAAGTCTTTCCACTCCACAAAAATTGACATGCTTATAAGAAACATTTTTGTCATGACTTGTGCAATCATAGAATTTTGGATATTCAAAGAGTTCATACTAACAACATTGCAATCATGCTCATCATTCAAAGATTCTATGCCAAACATTTTATTGAATTCTTCTTCTATCAATTGAGCACAATTTTCCTTCCCATCATTTTCAAGAAAGACATGATAAAGACGAATAATATGAGACCACCTCAATTTCGTTTCTTGTAGTTTTCTTTTGTGAACCAAACTAGTGATAAAACAAGAAACTAAAAGATTTGATTGCAAGATCTAAAGATATACCTTCAAGCACTCACCTCCCCAGCAACGGCGCCAGAAAAGAGCTTGATGTCTACTACACAACTTGTTCTTCTAGACTCGTGCTGGGCCTCGAAGCACAAAATTTTGTAGGACATTAGAAAATTTCCCTCAAGTGGATAACCTAAGGTTTATCAATCCGTGAGAGGTGTAGGATGAAGATGGTCTCTCTCAAACAACCCTGCAACCAAATAACAAAGAGTCTCTTGTGTCCGCAACACACCCAATACAATGGCAAATTGTATAGGTGCACTAGTTCGGCGAAGAGATGGTGATAAATGTGTAATATGGATGGTAGAAATATATTTTTATAATCTGAATAAATAGAAACAACAAGGTAGAAATCGATAAAGGTGAGCACAAACCGTATTGCAATGCTTGGAAACAAGGCCTAAGGTCCATACTTCCGCTAGTGCAATCTCTCAATAGTGCTAATATAATTGGATCATATAACCATCCCTCAACATGCAATGAAGAATCACTCAGAAGTTCCTATCTAGTGGAGAACATAAGACGAAATTGTTTGTAGGGTCGGAACCACCTCAAAGCTATTCTTTCCGTTTGATCTATTCAAGAGTTCGTACTAAAATAACACAAAGCTATTCTTTCCGTTCGATCTATCCTAGAGTTTGTACTAAAATAACACCAAATCAAATTCAGATTCATAATACTCTATCCAACTCAAAGAACCTCAAAGAATGGCCCAAGATTTCTACCGGAGAAACAAAGACAAGAACGTGCATCAACCCCTATGCATAGATTACCCCAATGTCACCTTGGGAATCCGCGAGTTGAGTGCCAAAACATATATCAAGTGAATCAATACGATACCCCATTGTCACCACGGGTATTCATAGCAAGACATACATCAAGTGTTCACAAATCCATAAACGTATTCAATCTGATAAAACGAATTCTCAAAGGGAAACTCAATTCATTACAAGATAGAGAGGGGAAAACATCATATGATCCGACTATATTAACATAGCCCGCGATACATCAAGATCGACATCTCAAGAACACGAGAGAGAGAGAGAGAGAGAGATAAAGAGAGATTAAACACATAGCTACTGGTACAAACCCTCAGCCCCGAGGGAGGACTACTCCCTCCTCATCATGGTGGCCGCCGGGATGATAAATATGGCCATCGATGATGATTCCCCCCTCCGGCGGAGTGCCGGAGAAGGGCTCTAGATTGGATCTCGCGGTTATGGAACTGGCGGCGGCTGGAACAAAATTTCGTCGACTCTTCTAGGGTTTTTGGAATATTTAGGCATTTATAGAGCAAAGAGGCGGTGCGGGAGGCCACCGAGGTGGGCACAACCCACTTGGGCGTGCCTGGGCCCCCAGGCGCGCCCTGGTGGGTTGTGCCCCCCTCGGGGCACCCCTGGGTGCTTCTCTGGCCCATTGGATGTCTTCTGGTCCAAAAAAAATCTCCAAAAAGATTCGTTGCACTTGGACTCCGTTTGATATTGATTTTCTGCGATGTAAAAAACAAGCAAAAACAGCAACTGATGCTGGGCACTATGTCAATAGGTTAGTCCCAAAAAATGATATAAATGATTGTAAAACATCCAAGAATGATAATATAACAGCATGGAACAATCAAAAATTATAGATACGTTGGAGACATATCACCCCACCCTTGTGGGCCCCTCGTGTACCTCCTGACCTAATTATTTCGCCTATATATTCCCATATATCCCCATACCACCAGAAGCATCCACGAAAACACTTTTCCACCGCCGCAACCTTATGTACCCATGAGATCCCATGTAGGGACCTTTTGCGGCACACTGCCGGAGGGGTATTCGATCACGGAGGGCTTCTACATCAACTCCATTGCCCTTCCAATGAAGCATGAGTAGTTTACCACAAACCTATGGGTCCATAGCTAGTAGAAAGATGGCTTCTTCTCTCTCTTTGATTCTCAATACCAAGTTCTCCTTGATGTTCTTGGAGATCTATTCAATGTAATACTTTTTTGGGGTGTGTTTGCCAAGATCCGGTGAATTGTGGATTTATGATCAGTTTATCTATGAATATTATTTGAATCTCCTCTGAATTCTTTTATGCATGATTTGATATCTTTGTAATTCTCTTCTAACTATCGGTTTGGTTTGGCCAACTAGATTGGTTTTTCTTGCAATGGAAGAAGTGCTTAGCTTTGGGTTCAATATCGCGGTGTCCTTTCCTAGTGACAATAGGGGCAGACACGTATTGTATTGTTGCCATCGAGGATAAAAAGATGGGGTTTTCATCATATTTCTTGAGTTAATTCCTCTACATCATGTCATCTTGCTTAATGCATTACTCCGTTCTTTATGAACTTAATACTCTAGATGCATGCTGGACAGCGGTCGATGTGTGGAGTAATAGTAGTAGATCCAGAATCGTTTCGGTCTACTTGACACAGTCGTGATGCCTATATTCATGATCATTGCCTTAGATATCATCATAACTTTGCGCTTTTCTATCAATTTCTCGGTAGTAATTTGTTCACCCATCGCATTATTTGCTATCTTGAGAGAAGCCTCTAGTGAAGCCTATGCCCCCCGGGTCTATTTTCCATCATATACGTTTTCGATGTACAATATGAGTTTCCGATCTACTCTATTTGCAATCGTTTACTTTCCGATCTATAAACCAAAAATACCAAAAATATTTACTTCATCGTTTATCTCTATCAGATCTCACTTTTGCAAGTAACCGTGAAGGGATTGACAACCCATTTATTGCGTTGGGTGCAAGTTTGTTTGATTGTTTGTGCAGTTATTCAGTGATTTGTGCGTTGTCTCCTACTGGATTGATACCTTGGTTATCAAACTGAGGGAAATACTTATATCTACTTTGCTGCATCACCCTTTCCTCTTCAAGGAAAAAACCAACGCAAGCTCAAGAAGTAGTAGTATCCTACCCTATAAAATATTGTACAACGGAAAGAGGCTTTCATCAGTACAATTCTAGGATCAGTTACCTTAAACATTCAATTAAGAAGATCACTTCTGGATGAGTGATTGGATAGATGGCTGCATCTCGTGCGCAAGTGGATGGAGGTCAACATATCAGATTAGTCAGATACACTACAATAGAGATTGTCGGAGTCAGGGGTATTCTCAGTAAAGTCAAGCATATTGAGTTGAGAAACACTGGGCAATCCCAAAATCGCTACACATTTAGAAAATTAAGGTGCCTCTAAAGATAAAAGTTTTTAGGTGGTTTGTTCACAAGAAAGTGATCTTGACCAAAGATAACCTTGCAAAACATCATTGGGAGGGTAGCAAACGTTGTCGCTTCTATGATCTTGATGAATCGATTCAACACCTATTCCTTGAATGCCCACTGGCCAGACTACTGTGGCACACCGTGCATGTGGCCTTTAATGTTAGTCCACCTAATAGCATAGACACTTTATTCGGGACTTGGCTAAATGGGGTGGAGCCTAAACTAGCGGTGTATATTCGAGTCGGAGTGTGCGCATTACTTTGGGTAATATGGAACTGCCGAAATGACATCATTGTTAACAGACAGAATATTACAGCAGAGCAACTTCCTAGATCTGTACGTGGTCGTTACTCAGTCGTGCAGAAGCCAAGGAGCATATGCATTATGGGTGCAACAATTGGGAGACAGTAGCATAGAATACGTACAACCGGTTTGGGTGACGGTCCAACAATAAGATAGGCGTATAGGCATCTAGTCTTAATTTTGCCGGTTGTGGCCTTGTTTATCTTTTTTTCAATATCTTTTTCAGACTTTGTACTGCACTACACTACGTACTTGTTGGATATTTCATTAAATAATATGGTTGCATGCATCATTGTGATGCAGAGGCCGGGGGCATTCCTCCTTTAGAAAAAACACATATGATTCATGTGATATCGATACATGTTGGTGCTAAGCTTATTGTTTCCTTTGGTGCACGCGGTTTTCTAAATGGCATGCAGTTTATTAAAATGTTCAGTTTCTAAGAAACTGCATATATGATTCAGCTAGTTAGAAAGGAAACCTAACAACAATATGATGCATACATGTTGGCTATTACATCTTACAGTCATAGCACACACAACAAACTCGTTACTTTAGTTGCCTAGTCATGTTGGCATTGGGGCATGTCCCGAGCTTGATGAGTTCTTATCTCATACATGCTGAAGTGCGATGACATTAAGAACATCCTCTTGGTTCCTTCCTTTCCATAACTCCAACCACAAGAACTCTTAAGGGATAATAAATCCAACCTCTACAGTAAACGCATAATTTATTTAGAACACGTGATCAGTTGGGTGCGACTGCCATCGATGCATGTTGTAGGGTGTCCAGGATTGAGCTGCAAAGCTTACTATATCATCCTAGAACATTTTCTCCTTTTAATTTCTTTTTCTATGATTGTTTCTCAAGAAAACTCAGCGAACTCCCTTGTCTATCAATGGGAAAGCCTGGAGATGAACAAATCATTGGCGTCAGCCAGTCCTTCTATCATGCCTTGTTTTTAAGGTCACCTGGGGGAAAAGCCCACCTAAACACTTCATTATATACCGCCAAATAAATTTTGCAAGATCAGTTGCAGACTACTTGAGGTGGCACGCGTGACGAAAATACATTGAAGGGGGGAGGCCAAAAAGGGGACATTAAACCAAAATGGGAAGAAGGGGGTTAGCCAGAACACAAGCGGCCCCACCACACAAAACAACCAAAGAACTACCAAGTTGAGACCCCACCAAAAACATTGTTGCAATATCCAGGCAGTCAAAAACATAGCTCAGGTCAAACATCACTGCGCAAGAGAACAAAACGAAACCACAAGCCTCATAATCCCGTCATAAATCTCAATCCCTAAGCAAACAACATAGCACCATTGAGAATGTCAGAACACCATAGGCAGGAACCACTAGGACAAGGCGACATGAGTAGCGAAACCCTAGCCCAGTCACTCGCCGCCACCCCATCTGTCATTTCCCTCATAGGAGACGATGATCGTTGGGCAACGACGGAGAGTGGTAGTGGACCTTTCGCTCTCATGCGCGGCGCGGAAGGATTTGGAAGACGCCTCTAAAAGAGAGGAGATTGTACTTCCATATTTTGCCTCAGAAAGAGGCAAAGTCCTAGCATGATACAAAAAGAAATAATGGGCAAGGGTGGGGAATGATGGGTTCATAGATGTGGAGTAATCGGTTCTTCATTTGAAGAGTTAGTTGGCTGGCCTACCGACCCACAGATGTAGAGAGGTTGCCCCACCATTCTCTTGAACTATGAAATCAATGAAAAAACCATCAAGCTTTCTTCCATCCTTCCTAGCTTCTCGAGCTTGCACCCGCTCGATGCCTTTTTCATTGTTCGTTCTGAGGTGGATTCAAACCACTCTCCCGTTTGGATTTCGAGTCCAAAAGGCTCGGCGAAAAGAAAAGCTGATTCCAAATTTTCTATTTCCCGACAAGTCCATGAGAGTCCTATTACGGATCCTCTGATCTTTAGCTTGAATGGCTGTGTTTTTATATAATTAAGTCTTCCTTTTGAGCTCTTCTATTACAGTACGGAAAAATCGAACCTATCACTCTCAAAGAATGGGTCTAAGGAATTCAAGCTAGGGGAGCCTACACTCTCTAACAACCTATACTAGTCCGGAAACCCTCGGGGAAAATAATACCATAAACAACGGAATTATACAGTACGAAATAGCAAAAAAAACTAATTCAATTCTAAAAAATGATAATAGATATTTTATTCTTCTCAAATTGTCCTGACAAGGAGAGATATTCAATATTTGAACCAGATTGGATTTCGTAGTATACCAATGTGAGCCAAACTATTACTATTTCATCTAACTTGAATAACCAAGGACTGAATTTGACTATGGATTCTGTTAACTTGAGAAGTTTTTATTTGGTTATGATCTAGAAATCCGGACACTAGCAATCCTTAAACATTTTTGGAAACCACAATGGATCAGTATAGCAGTGCTTGTCAATCATTTCATCCCCTACAATATCGACAAGTCCATAGGCTTTGGCTTCGTCAGCTGACATAAAAACTTCTCTTTCCATGTCTTCAGATACAACCCAAAAAGGTTAAACCCTAATTTATGTGCTATTTTTTAAGGGGCGATTTGGATCCATATATTTCATGCTATGGTTAGACTTATATTAATTCTTCTTTCATAGTTGCGGATGCTTGTGAGATAGGGCAATCATAAGTGGGTTGTTTGTTCAAGTAAGAATAACACCCTAGAACCGGTCCACCCACATACCAATTTATCAAAGTATTGCACCGGACCACCTGTTGCACTTGCTGAGGGCCACGCTACGATGGCCAAATGCGACACTTGCACTTCTGGGTGCAACCCTATGGTTCCTATTTCCCATGTTCTGTGGTGAATACCATGGAAACACGCAGCCATGTGGTCTCTATGTTTTATATTGGGTCGGGCGAATAGGCTTGTACGAGAAACTCTCTATTTCGGTCTTGGAAAGGTTCTAGGTATTCTTTGGGCCAATCCAAGTAGCTCATTTTCGGGGAATGCTGTAGAATCATCCCATACCCTTTTTGTGTGTTTTCCTTTCTGTTTTTTATTTCTTTCATTTTCTTCATATTTTCTTTCCTATTTGATTTTATTTTTTCCCTATTTTTCATGTTGATTTTCTATTCTTTTTATATTTCAATTTTATTTTATCATTTTCACTTTTTGCAAGCATCTTTTCAAATTCACGCATATTTTCTTAAAATTAATTACATTTCTCATATTCGTGAACGTTTTTTTGCATATTTGCCAACACTTTAAAATTATGAACATTTTTACAATTCTCGCACAAGTTTTACAAATTTGTGCACATTTTCAAAAATTGGGAACATTGTTTTGACACTCATGAACTTTTTATTAATCAGCTATTATTTTTTAATTGATGATTTTTTTTTAAATTGGCGAACATTTTCTGAAATTCATCAACATTTTTTGAAATGCCTGAACCTTTTCGAATTCATGAATATATTTTTTTGAATAAGAGAATATTTACCGAATCGATGAAATATTTTTGAACTCACCAACATTTTTTGAAATTTCAGAAATGCTTTTCTATTTCCCCAACATTTTTTAAAACCGCGTACTTATTCTGAATATGTGAACATTTTTAATAATCACAAAAAAAATCCATGAATATTTAATCATGTCTTGAATAATTTTTTTCAAAATTCAGACTTTTTAAAATCCCTTGTTATTCTAGGAAAAATAACAGAAAAAACAAAGAAATAAAAAACAAGGGCATCCGGCTCCACACATGGGCCGGACGAAAAGGGCGTTCATGCTGGCTGGTTCGCGACCCGCAAGGCATTTCCAAAACGGCGCACGCACCTGTTACTATTGGTTATGCAACCAGACACACATCTCATCTTACGTGCTGGGCTGGCCCATGTTAATTTCCTTTCTGTTTTAAACCGCATACACTACGCGTCTGCAGTGATTCGAAGCGGTAACGTACTGATTCAATTAAGGGTCTACTGAAACATCCGAACCACCTCAACTGATTTGATTTGTTACATAGTCTTCCTCCTTTTCTTCTTCCTTCCTTCTTCTTTCCTTTTTTTCTTTTTGTTGGAACGACTTTGTTCGGTTTCTTATTTCTTTCTTTTTTGCATTTTGTCTTCTTTTACTTTTGCTAAATGCTGAACTGTTTTCAAATTCGTGAACTTTTCTCAAAATCATTGATTTTTTTCAAATTCAAGAACTTTTTTCAAATTTGATGATTCTTTTCCCAATTTAATTAACTTTTCTTCAAATTTGATTAATGTTTTTCAAATCGATGAACTTCTTACATAATTCGTGATTTTTTTGTGTGATTTATTTTCAATTTAATGAACTTTCTAAAGCTGACAAATATTTAATAAATCCATGAAAATTTATTTTAGTTCAGGAACATATTAAAATTGCTAAATCCGGAGGCCGGTTTTTTCTGAAACCAACAGTACAACACACCCGAAAAAATGCGAGCAAGCAAGTTGATCGAGCGAACGAACATGGTGTGAGCGTCGGGGCAATAGTTTAATCTGCCAGGCCATGAAGGGGCCGCGTGGGCGCCGTTTCCTCGAAGTGACGCTTAAGTTGCCACTTAGGAGCTCCCACAGTGTAACCCGTTAAATAGGAGTTCCCATTCTAGAAGCTTCCCAGGTCGGTTTTTCTGTGTTATTTGGAGGTTAATTTTTGAAATTCCGAACATTTTTCCAAGATGGGTGTATTTGAATGAAAGTGGTGCACATTTTTGCGAACTCACAAACAATTTTTGAAATTCTTGAATATTTTTTGAATTTGTCAACATTACTTGAATTTTTAATTTGTTTTTAAAATATATAAAACAAGTTCGAGCATGAAGAATATTTTTGAAATTAGCAAACATTTTCTGAGCTAAACATATTTTGAATTTGTGAAACTCTTTTGAATAATGTGCATTTGTTTAATACGATTTTTGAATTCATAATCATTTTTTAATTGTAACATTTTAAAAGTGTACAACATTTTTAATTTTTGAAAAATATTTTAAATTGAGGAACAATATTTCAAATTCATGAACATTTTTGAATTCGAAACATGTTTGGAAATCCTAGAATAATTTGGAAATTCATGAACTTTTTAAAAATCAAGAAACAATTTTCTAATTTGTGAAATTGGTCTTTTTAAATCCCAATTTCTTCGAAATTAAATAGAAAAAGAAACAAAAAGAAAAACGAAAAGGAAAAATAATATAAAACATGAAGAAAATTACCAAGGCGGCACGCGCCCATACATGGGTCGTTCCAAATCGTGCAAGGGAGGAGGGATGGGGGTGCACATTTGCACGTCACTTAGCGTGTTGTCCGCTAAATAGAAGGACCCGCCCCCTTCATTCGAGTCCAACCCATCCCGACAGAGCTGGTGTCTCATGCATGGGTGAGGCATTCATGCATTGGCCGAATTAGGATTTTCGCCATGTGGTGCCACGATTTACATAGACTATCATAAGCAATATAGTTTCAATAGACTACTTCAAAGTCCTTTTAAAAGAATGCACTACAATTGGTATAGTTTGGCCTAACTGTCATTGCAATTATAATATGTAGTCATGAAAGTTGTTAGACAACTGGAATATGGGAGGCTACCAGATAATCATTGTGATTAGATTTCTTTAATTCATTACTTTCATTTGCATCATTTACTTGCACGGCCACGGTTGTTTGTTGCTTTCACCCATTCTTGTATTCTTGTAGAACAAGTCCTTCCAAGACGACAAGCCGTTGTCTATGGCCACTTGATGAGATTTTTCCAAGGTAGCGCAATGTGAAAAGTGTTCTTCAGACCTCCACGAATCGACCAAAGTGATACTTGGGATCTATTGTTAGTTGCCACTGCACTAGGGTTAAGGATCGGGGGACATGGAGGTGATTCTTGTGCTCTACTTCTCCTTGCCGCTGCACTAGGATTAAGGATCGAGGGGCATGGAGGAGGGCTCATAGTTATTGTTGCACAGCAGGTCGGTGTTGTAATTGTTGAACAATTGGGAGATGGTGGAGTAACGAATGAGCAACCGTGTTGTGTCGTGGTGCCCCGGCGGCACCAACTTTGTTGTGCAGAACCCCCTAGACTTCTCATAGGACATGGTGCCCAAGTACTTGGAGCTTCATTGGGAAGCTCAGCACCTATGTCATCTATGCTGCCACCTCAAACGACTTCTCCAGAGGCTTCACTAAGCCTATGCTTATATGTAGTCAGCTACAAGATATGGGTTAGGTCGCAAACATTTTACCGACACCTCCCACACCCATGCTTACACTATACACTAATTTTGCCCTCGGCACCTCAGGTTAGCTTTGTTGTATTGTTCTTCTTCTCTTAGCCTATAGACCCATCGCTGTCTAGGAGCTTTATATGTAGCCGCCAACATTACATTAGATCACAAAATGGCGAGGAGATCGTTGCACCCGTCGAACCGATGTGAGCAAACGAGTGAGTGGGCCACATTAACATCTACACTAAGTATTGTAGTCAAGTAGAGTGCAACAGTGTCACCATCTTTCTCTGTTGTCTGTTAGCTCTACTAATCAAACTGAAAACAAAGCAACCAGTCCTAAATAGTGTGTACACAAACCAGTAAACACATATGATCTGATTTGATTTGGATATCCGCACCAAGTGCCGTATTCAATTCATGAGATTCTTACACACTGCTCCTAGTTATGTCTGGATTGAGAGTATGAGACAATTACATTGGTATATCCTTACTTGGTACAATGAAAATTCAAAAGAGTATAGTAGATGGGCCGGTTGGCGCAAAGGAAGGTTGTGGCTTTTGTACACACACTACACTTTGGTAAAGGTCTAGCGAACTGTGCTGGCAAATTTCCTTTCCGGGGTTTAGTAGCAAATCAACGACTCATTGAAATCTTGCATGCAATATTGCAACCCAATTTAATTTGTATGTCAGAATTCGTCATTTAGCGCATCCCCTACATGTCGGAGGATTGTTTGGATTGCTCAAAGAGGGATATTAATTTGTCGAGAATGCCCAATACTTTTCTACAGCCTCCCTTCCTACCCGAAAGAACTAAAATCTCATCGATCTCATCATCAACTACCCCACACAACTGGAGTCGGCACATTTCTATACACAAAACTTAACGAAGCTAGATGTATATTTGTACCTCCACAGTATGCAAGAGATCATGAGATCCTTTATTTGAATTGAGCATTTAAACTGATGATTGACAATAATAAACCCATCGGCTCAATGTCATATCGGTACATGTTGGTGCTAAGATTGTTGCCTTCAGTGCATTATATTTTTTAGATATCAGATATGCTTTACTGAAATGTTCAGGTTCTGAAAAGCTGCATATATGGTTCAACCAATACAAGAAAGAAACCAAACAACAAATTATACACACTCGGGATTGCATCTTACGATCATATCTACAAACAAACTTGCTACTAAACTCACCTACTCCTCATGGTGTTGGCACCCATATGAAGCTTGGTGATTCTTAACTCATAACTAAGCGGGATGATACTAAGAACAATCTACCCGGTTCATTCCTTGGCATAACTCCAACACTGTAGAAAATGCATAAACATTCAGCACGAGAAATCAGTTGGCAGACAAGCTACCTTATGTTCAGAGAGAGAGAGAGAGAGAGAGAGAGAGAGAGAGAGAGAGAGAGAGAGAGAGAGAGAGAGAGAGAGAGAGAGAGAGAGAGAGAGAGAGAGAGAGAGAGAGAGAGAGAGCCCAGGATTGAGCTACAAAGCTCATTCGTATCATCATATAACTATTTCTTATTAAAAATTGTGTGAGTAGATTCTTTCTCAAGTAAACACAACAGACACTTATGTTGCACCTAGAATGACCCGGGAGACAAACAAACCCTAGCCGCCAGTCACCTCTTCTATCACGCCTTGTCATGGCCCTAACATTACCAAGTTGTTACAACCATAATTATTAGAGTTTAGGATTGATTTAATGGCTCCTTTTGAAAAAGGGCATTTTTTTGCTCACAATATAGCATCAAGGGGATATATGCATAATGAGCACACACGGTTGGGAAAATATACACTAGACTTCTCTTCCTCGGTTCCTTCTTTGTTATAGTTGTGAGAAGGAAGTATTTCGTTTCTTGTTGCAAAATATACTATTATTTTGGTAATTCCTTAGTGTATGACTTTCACTTTCTCTTCTTGTGTGTTTATTCCTTGCTTTCTCCTTATCCAACATTTCCTGCATTTCCCTCGGATCGAACTCTATCTATGTAGCTCCATCCATACCACTCTTCCACTTCCTCTTACATACGAATCACCCATAAAAAAGTATCGACTGAATAATCTAAATATATTGATTGAATGAAAATGCCCTTTATCGTCTAGCCCGGTGTAGTTGTGTGACTTGTGTCATCTCGATAAATCGATGGAACTAAAATGTCCTTGAAGGAAAAAAACATACGGCAGGGTACCATATGAATCACCCAAATAAATTAACATCATGTCATCTCCATGGTCGAGTAAGGAATCACGTGACATCACAACAAAAGGTACTCCCTCCATAACGAAATAGATCACTACTTTAGTGATCTAAATGCTCTTATATTTCTTTACGTGAGAGTAAGAAATAGTACATGTGTCAAATTTTCAGTTGACATTGTCGGCATAAAACAATCGACGCGGGATAAAAAAAACATACGGCTCCTGGGGATTTCACATCCATTCCTTACAAGTGAGTTGCATTGCTTGGCTCTTGGGGGCAAAGAATTTCCCCCACCTGCACCATGGAAGGTTCAAACAAGTTAAACACACCTAGTGGTGATGTTTCCACGAGCCTAGTCATGACAGGGTGAACACTCTTGCATGGGAAGGTAGACGTTTGATTAAGCTCACACACGCGTTCATGGAGACTTATTGACTATCTTGGTTTGTTTTTTTCATTATTTTTCTTCTGTAGCTACTAGTACAATTCTGGTGTCATACACTTTGTATTACGACGACCGTCAGACTATCACGACTGGGAGCATTCTAGGATACGCCACCGTGTGTCCAAGGAACCGTGATCTATATTTATCGGTCGGGTATCACAGGCAGCCACCAGCCGCAAGATAGTCGTCCATGCGCACCAATGATGCATTTTTTACGTCGCCCGCGTTCCAGCGGTGACGTCGCCCGTGTTCTGTCGCAACCCATCTTCCTCTGTCGCCAGCAGTTCCATCTCCTCAGACTGTAGAGTCTTTGTTTGCTAGCTGCCTAGAGCACGCCTCAAGCTAGTACAGATAATGTGACCGACTCGGCTGAATTACAAGTAGCAACCAGAGACCTTGCCGTTGTTCGACTATTTCTTACGGCAGGTGAGGTGATGCGTCCACGAAGACATGGCACGTGTGACATGCAATCCAGGACCATATTTCTTATCCAAGAGGTTCCAGCCAACGTATTTCAGCTATGCGCTCGGCTTGGACACAGACAGTTGGTGGCCAACATCTTACCGACACCTTCCACTCCCATGCTTACACTTTGCACCGCCCTTATTCTCGGCATTCCACTCACAGTGTACTATTGTGTGGCTTTGGTTTTCTTCTCTTGGCCTAGGGGATCCAACACTACCTGTTAGCTTTATATGTAGCCGCTTATATTGCAGTTATTAATGCAATCCGGCACAAGACAGTGAGAAGAAGTTGTTGCACATGTTGAGATAAAGTAAGCAAATGATTTGGTGAGCCAGATTAATACCTACACTCAACTAGCCAGCTCAAGTAGAATGTAACTGGATCATCACTCCTTTTTGAACACTAAACAAGCATTTGTAAGTAATATGTACTTGATACCAAACACATATGATCTGATGTGGTCTCGGTATCCACACCAAATCTATTGCGTTCAAGGAATAAGGTTTCTTAAATATTGTCAGGGGCACGTCCTAGAGCTAGTCGAGACATACAGACTTTGCTCAACGAGTGGTCTGAGGAAACAATGAGACCGAGACGAACACTTTGGTGAGGAAGCGCTTTAAGATTTGTTCAACACATTTAGAAGAAGTGCCGGATTGATATGCCATATCTGTGAGGGCAAGTTAACTCCGCCGACAAGGGGATCATGTCACATGCGGTCTAGTTCGATGAAGCCACAACAAATTCCACACATTTAAGAATTCCGATTCTAGGCACGTACACACGGCATGGGTCATGCACTGTTCACGCACACACGAAAATTTGGAAACAAAGCGTTTCTTTGCTTATATTTATGGGGTGAAATGTAGTGACCAGACCCGAATGGATCAAGTCTCTGTGCTCAGTGTCATCCCTGGATCAGTAATGCTGACACCACACAGTACTTCGAAGGATTTATAGCAGAGTAGCAATCACACACTTATTACATCGTTGTCCACAAGGGAACTTATTACAATAATATGGCTTAAGGCCATCTAATAAAAAACAGCGGAAGGCTTGGAAGATAAGCGAGTCCATCAACTCCATCGGCATCACTGAGTATAGAACCACGACCTAACACCTTACTCGTCGTCTGAAAAGTCTGCAACGTGAAAGTTGCAGCCCGAAAACGGGTCAGCACATGGAATATGCTGGCAATGTAACACATAAAGAGCAATGAAGGAATAAGCCTATACTACATGCATATTGGGCTGGTGGTAAGGCTCTACGGTTACATTTGCATAAAGCTGATTTTTCCCTACAACAAAGGAATAAATTTTATTTAACTATCATGGTGGTTGTTAAACATTGAGAATGGTTGACAGCATCCTCAATCCCAATTAAAAGTACTCATCAAAACCCAATAACTTTTATTTAGAAGTAACATGTTGAGATTCACATGATATTCAATTACCAGATACTCAAATTGTCCATAACCGGGGACACGGCTAATCATGATTAGTTTATACACTCTGCAGAGGTTTATGACTTTTCCCCACAAGACTCGATCGCCTCCGCTTGGTTCTCGACTTCATGGTGTTTGAGAAACGGATGACCGAGACATAGTCTTTCAGAAGCGCTAGCACCTTACATGTGGGTAGACCGTACCAACCTACATCCCCTACATCAGCTAGCCTACCCGTAAGAGTTCGCACGACTTAGTCAACTACGCCAGAGCCCATAATTGGCTTGTGGCTGCACACGGAAGTTTCCAGTTTGAATAATCTTATAATCCCTTAGAGCCCGGGTGGCGGTCCAAGAAATACAGAGCAAGTCTGATGGAAACCAGTGCCTCAATCCACCCAGATGTGTGTTTTGGTTGCCACCTTAGATAAACCATTAATTAACAATCTCACATCTGTCATGGATATTCACTCACCCAATCCACGTCTACTAGCATAGCATGGCATAATAGCAAACGAGAAGTAACTCCCAAGGTTTCATAAGTAAAACAGTAATAGGTACTACCTCAATCTACTTCCCAAACCCACAATTTAATTTGATCCTAAACATGCAAGTGTTTGAGGTTTGATCTAATGCAATAAAACTGGGTAGTAGAAAAGGTATGATCAAAGTGTTACTTGCCTTGTCGATGATCCGCGAGATCTAGAGATTCGAAGTAACAAGCGGCGCACTCCGGGTGATCTAACGCAGACAAACAACAAGCATACAATAAATACTCATCTAATGCACGGGGAAATCTCGAATAAAAGATCTAACCAGAAAGTTCAACTTAAGAACCCTGGTTGCAAAAAGAATCGAATCAAATAAAGCATCGGAAGTCGAAACTCGAGAGAGAACGACTCGGTTTTGCAATCTGAAACTAGGTCAAAATTTCACAGTAGCAAAACTCTGTGAAAGTAGGTTAGTCGGAACGGCGGTTTCGTAACGAAACTCCAGGCGCTTGAATCACCTGATTCCGATAAACGAGCAAGAAATAAAACTGATTTGAAAATCGGATCGGAAATCGAATCTGAAAAATAACGGATTAAATCCGATTTAAAAGAAAACGACGAACGGATTAAATAACGGACGTTCGTTAACAGAACTAATTCAACGAACACGTTCATTGAAACGGACGGTTCGGTGAACGTTCGTTAATTAAGAAAACCAAAAAACATAAAAACCATCTAGGGTTTTTTTAAAAACCGAACATCACAAAAAAAAACCGGATCGGGTTTTTCTAAGAAAACCGGATCGGGCGGCGGGCGGCGGCTACCTCCGGTGGCTCTCCGCCGGGGCTCCGGCGGGTCGGGAGGGCGGCGGGTCGGCGGCTGGGCGGTGGGGTGCTCCGGCGACGAGGGGCGGCGACGGCGGGATCGGCGGCGTCCTCGGCGGCGCAAGGGGCTCGGTCAGGCGGGGCGGTGGCGGCGGGTGAGGAGAGAAGGGGGGGCGCTGGTTTTAAGGAGGGGGCGAGGGCGGCTTGGAAGGGGCAACCGAGGCGGGCGGAGCGGACTCGGCGGCGGGGACGGCGGCGGCGGCGGAGTCCGCCCGGCGCTGAGGAGAGGAGGCGGGCGCCGGGCCGGGCTGGCTGGCTGGGCAGGCTGGGCCTTGGCCCGAAGCGTTTTTTTTTAATTTAAACCAAACGAATTAAAAAATATCAAATGAACTCCGATTTTAATAAAACAATTTTCCCGACTCCTAAAAATGAGTCGAACAAAATGAACTTTAAAACGGCAAACATGCATATATTTTAAAATGCTCATTTTGCCTAAGCAAAATAAATCTTTCAAAACCAATTTTTTTTATAATATCTTCATTTTTCCTAAATGTTGGGAAAGTCATATTATTCCCTCTCTTAACAAATTTTTATAGGAAAAACTTTGTGAAGATAATTAAGCAAATCCAAATGATCCCATTTTCAAATTTGAGAAATCCCAAATATGAAAATTATGAAACTTCCAACTCTCTCCGAGGGTCCTTGAGTTGCGTGAAATTTTCTAGGATCGGAAAATGCGAGAAAAATATGATATGCATGATGGCCTAATGTATAACATTCCAAATTGAAAAATTTGGGATGTTACAAACCTACCCCCTTAAGATGAATCTCGCCCTCGAGATTCGGGTTGGCTAGAAAATAGGTGAGGGTGGTCCTTAAGCAAAACTTCCTCTCTTTCCCAGGTGGCTTCATCCTCAGTGTGGTGGCTCCACCGAACTTTGCAAAACTTGATAACCTTGCTGCGGGTAACTCTGCTGGCATAATCGAGAATCTTAACTGGTTTTTCCTCATATGTCAAGTCATCCTTCAACTGAATTGCTTCCAGTGGCACTGTGTCTCTTAACGGTACCTCTGCTATCTCGGGGTGACATTTCTTCAACTGAGAAACATGGAATACATCATGAACTCCTGACAGTCCTTCTGGCAATTCCAACTTATACGCAACTTCTCCCATGCGTTGCAAAATCTTATATGGTCCAACGAAACGGGGTGCTAACTTTCCTTTCACTCCAAAACACTTAACTCCTCGAAGCGGGGATACTCTAAGATATACTCTGTCTCCAACTTCATACTCAATCGCTTTGCGCTTTGAATCGGCATAGCTCTTCTGTCTGGACTGGGCTACCTTGAGCCTGTCTCGAATTAACTTAACTTTCTGTTCAGACTCCTTAATCAAATCTGGTCCAAACAACTGACGATCTCCAGTTTCGTCCCATGACAACGGTGTCCTACACCTTCTTCCATACAGAGCCTCGAAAGGTGCCATCTTTAAGCTGGTTTGGTAACTGTTGTTGCAGGAAAATTCTGCATACGGCAAATTATCATCCCAGCTGGATCCATAATCTAGTGCACAAGCTCTCAGCATGTCCTCCAAAATCTGATTGACTCTCTCGGTCTGTCCATCGGTCTGTGGGTGGAAAGCTGTACTGAATTCTAGTCTGGTTCCCAATGTTTCGTGCAACTGGTTCCAAAATTTCGAGGTAAACTGGGTTCCTCTATCCGATACGATGCTCCTTGGAACTCCGTGTAAACACACAATTCTGGTCATGTATATCTTTGCCAACTTAGCACTGCTATAGGTAGTCTTGACTGGAATGAAATGAGCTACCTTGGTCAAACGATCGACTATGACCCAAATCGAGTCATATCCTGAACGAGTCTTTGGCAAACCTGTGATGAAATCCATGCCTAGTTTATCCCACTTCCATTCGGGTATCGGCAACGGTTGTAACAATCCTGCTGGCTTCTGATGCTCTGCCTTTACTTTCTGACATACGTCGCAAATTGCTACATACTCCGCAATATCCTTCTTCATTCCGGTACACCAGAAAATATTCTTCAAATCCAAATACATTTTGGTATTTCCTGGGTGAATCGAATAAGGTGAATCATGGGCTTCTTGTAAAATCAACTTCCTGATCTCTGGGTCATTAGGCACATAAACACGGTCTTCAAACCATAGGGTATCGTGCTCATCCTTACGAAATCCTTTAGCTTTTCCTTTGCCCATTTTCTCCTTTATAGAGGCAACTTCCTTATCTGCCTTTTGGGCATCTCTGATTTTGTCCATTAGTGTCGACTGAATCTCCAATGCTGCTACATAGCCTCTCGGAACTATTTCCAAACATAGTTCTCGAAGGTCCTCGGCTAACTCATTGGGTATTCTTCCCATCATTAGGGTATTGACGTGGCTCTTACGGCTCAATGCGTCTGCTACGACATTAGCCTTTCCGGGGTGATAATGCAATCTCATATCATAATCCTTGATTAGTTCTAACCATCTCCTTTGTCTGAGATTCAATTCCTTCTGTGTGAAGATGTACTTCAAACTCTTGTGATCCGTGTATACTTCACAATGATTTCCAATGAGAAAATGTCTCCATGTCTTCAAGGCATGCACAACGGCTGCTAACTCCAAATCATGAGTGGCATAATTCAACTCATGAGGCTTAAGTTGTCGTGAAGCATACGAAACAACTCTTCCTTCCTGCATAAGCACGGCTCCAAGTCCTCGACGTGAAGCGTCGCAATACACCTCATAATCCTTAGTCTGATCTGGCAATATCAAAACTGGTGAGGTAACCAATCTTTTCTTCAACTCCTGAAAACTTGCCTCGCAGTCCTCAGTCCATATGAATTTGTTTTCCTTCTTCAACAATTCTGTCATAGGCTTTGCAATTCTTGAGAAATTCTCAATGAATCTTCGGTAGTATCCTGCGAGTCCAAGGAAACTCCGAATCTCTCCAACTGTCGTTGGTGCTTCCCATTTGGTTACGGTCTCAACTTTTGTGGGGTCAACTGCTATCCCTTCTCCGGATATAACATGTCCGAGAAATTCAACTTCCTTTAGCCAAAACTCACATTTGCTGAAACTTGGCATACAACTGGTGTTCCCTCGGTTTCTCCAAAACCAATCGCAAATGTTCCTTGTGTTCCTCTTCATTCTTCGAGAAAATCAAAATATCATCAATGAACACCACGATTTAACTTATCCAAAAACTCCATAAACACTTTGTTCATCAGGTTCATGAAATAGGCTGGTGCGTTAGTCAGTCCAAATGACATAACGGTATACTTGCATGATCCATATCTCGTGGTAAATGCGGTCTTGGGTATGTCTTGCTCCCGAATCTTCAATGATGGTACCACGATCGCAAGTCGATCTTAGAAAACACTTTGGCTCCTTGCAAGCGATCAAACAGATCATTTATCATAGGTAGTGGGTACTTGTTCTTGATTGTTACTTCATTCAATCCACGGTAATCAACAACCATTCTCAACGATCCATCCTTCTTCTCCACTAACAAAACGGGTGATCCCCAAGGTGAAGAACTTGGGCGAATAAAACCTTTATCCAATAGTTCCTTAATCTGTTTCTTGATTTCCGCCAAATCCTTTGCGGGCATCCTGTACGGTCGCTTCGATATCGGGCCTGTTCACGCAACAGCTCGATCAAAACTCAATGTCTCTATCCGTGGCATTCACGGCAATTCTTCCGAAATACATCAGGATAATCCTTTACCACTGGTACTTCTTCCTGTACCACTCCTGATAAGCAATTAACTTGTGCTCTCCTCGGCTCGTGCCGTGATACATACTTAATCCTCCTTCCTTCTGGTGTGGTGAGCAAAATTGACCTTGTGGTACAATCTATGTTTCCTCCATACTTTGATAACTAATCCATTCCTAATATCACATCCAATCCTTGGGATTCCAGAACTATTAGGTTTGAGGGAAAACATAGTGTCCAATCCTTAGTGGCGGTCGATCACACCATTTACTAGCCATGTATTCTGCTCCGGGTGAGGTTACTAGCATGGGTGACCTAAGGGCTTGGGTCGGTAATTTGTACTTATCCACAAATCCCTTGATATGTATGAATGCGATGCACCAAGATGTCGAAAAGAACAACTGCAGAAATGACTTAACCAAAACTTACCGACATCTTGCATCGGGCTGATCTTCAACCTCCTCCACATCAATGTGGTTCACCGTCCCCTGTTGAAAGGGTTTGGCTTCTTTCCGAGCTTCCATTGCCATTTCCATTCGGCCTTCGGGATAGTCATTTGCATAGTGCCCAGTCTTGCGGCACTTAAAGCAAGTAATGTGACTCAGTCTACCTTGGATGGTGTTGACGGGTTGGTGCGGTTCTGTCCATTGCTTCCTCCATTCCCTTCCCATTCTTGGTGCCATTGTGGTTGTCGAATTACCTCCTCCATGGGTATGCTGAAACTGAATTCTGATTTAGGGGTATAACGAGGCTTCTGGGATCCAGAGTTATACTTCCCTTGTCCATACTTCCGCTTGCAGTTCTCAATTTGTCGCTGCTTTCCTTCAATCATGAGAGCTCGGTCTACTAACTCCTGGTAGTTGTTGAAACTTGCTACCATCAACGGCATGCTGAACTCATCATTCAGTCCTTCTAGAAACTTCTCCTGTTTAGCTGCGTCAGTAGTAACGCTATCCGGGGCATAACGTGCTAACTTGCTAAAGTCATCCACGATCGCCAACAGTCCTTCCTCCTTGGCGTAAGTTGCGAAACTCACGCTTCTTCATGGCCATGGCTCCTGCTGATACATGGGCAGTGCGAAAAGCTTGCTGAAACTGGTCCCATGTGACAGTGTCTACCGGGTAAGTGGCTGTGAAATTCTCCCACCATGCTGCTGCGGGTCCTTCAAGCTGATGTGCTGCAAACTTCACTCTTTCACCATCTGTGCATCCTGCAGTGGTCAGCTCCCTTCCTATCTTGCGGAGCCAGTCATCTGCTACAATCGGCTCGGTGCTACTGGAATACACCGGCGGGTTCAGTCTAAGGAAACGAGTCAGATGATCCGCAGGTGGTGGTGGTGGCGGTGGGTTGTTGTTGTTGTCGTTGTTGCCCTGGTTCTGCACCAATGTTTGAATCAGGGTATTCTGCTGCTGGATCAATTGGGTGATCTCTGGCGGGAAAACGAATCCGGGGTCGCGTCTCGGAGGCATCTGATGGGTTTAGAAAAGAAGAGAAATGTAGAATAGAATGAGGTCTAAGGGGAATCACTACCCAAATGCACATGAGCAAATGCACACAAAATCACTTCATTCAATCAAACAAGGGCTTACAACAATCTAACTATCGCAAAAGTGCGTGTACTATAATGTTTACATGGAGGGAAATACTACTAATATGTGGGGGACTTCTACTAATTTGAACCGGTGGAAGACTCCATGATGTCTGCTCCAGCTTCGTCTTCAAAGTCGGGTTCACTTGGATCCGAATCGGTGTCGTCGATGTTAATGTAGTCGCTTGGGTATTCGACATACTGGTCTTCATTCCTGAGCGCCAACTTCTTCTTGAGTTCTTCGATCTCGTACTTAAGATCGTTATTGTGTCTTGCCAGAGCTACGATCTCGTCCATGTAGTCCTTGCGTGTAGTCTTTAGTTCTCCTTCCAGTTCGATGATCCTTCCCTTTGCATTCTGCAACTCCAACATATCATTGCACATTTGGTTCTCCTGGCGTCGAATGTGCTGATTTAACTCCTGGATGAACGCTGCAATGGACCTATCCTTCTTGGTGCTGACGACGTCCCAGTTGTCATCTCGGCGTCCGCAAATCTGGTAGATGGTGTCCTTGAGGTCTTCTTGATAAACTTCTCCAATGCGTCCCATGGTAATGTGAGCTGCCATGCTCTTTCCCAGACTCCAAGTTGGTGCACTGAAAACACTATCTATAGGCTTGGTGATTGGGGCGAATGTTCTTCCTGGAACGTGAGCGTGAATCTTCCAGCGCTCCTCTTCAGGCAGAGTGGCGTCGAAAGTCCCGGTAAAACTTGGTATTCCAATGTTCAGGTATTTGGTGACTTCCTTCTAGTGAAATCCAAAAGGTGTGCCTTCATCTGGTTGGGTGTACTTGATCTTCGCGTCCGCCATCCTAAAGAGTAGAAAAGATGAGGAGTTAGAAAATGAGAAGAGAGTAGTGATCTATGGCTTTAACTTAGTGGTCGTGTCCTACATTCAGCGTGTGCTCTGATACCATTCTCTGTAGCGACCAGACCCGAATGGATCAAGTCTCTGTGCTCAGTGTCATCCTGGATCGAGAATGCCGACACCACACAAGATTTCAAGGATTTATAGCAGAGTAGCAATCACACACTTATTACATCGTTGTCCACAAGGGAACTTATTACAATAATATGGCTTAAGGCCATCTAATAAAAAACAGCGGAAGGCTTGGAAGATAAGCGAGTCCATCAACTCCATCGGCATCACTGAGTATAGAACCACGACCTAACACCTTACTGTCGTTCGAAAAGTCTCTAACGTGAAAGTTGCAGCCAAAAACGGGTCAGCACATGGAATATGCTGGCAATGTAACACATAAAGAGCAATGAAGGAATAAGCCTATACTACATGCATATTGGGCTGGTGGTAAGGCTCTACGGTTACATTTGCATAAAGCTGATTTTTCCCTACAACAAAGGAATAAATTTTATTTAACTATCATGGTGGTTGTTAAACATTGAGAATGGTTGACAGCATCCTCAATCCCAATTAAAAGTACTCATCAAAACCCAATAACTTTTATTTAGAAGTAACATGTTGAGATTCACATGATATTCAATTACCAGATACTCAAATTGTCCATAACCGGGACACGGCTAATCATGATTAGTTTGTACACTCTGCAGAGGTTTATGCACTTTTCCCCACAAGACTCGATCGCCTCCGCTTGGTTCTCGCACTTCATGGTGTTTGAGAAACGGATGACCGAGACATAGTCTTTCGTAAGCGCTTAGCACCTTACATGTGGGTAGACCGTACCAACCTACATCCCCTACATCAGCTAGCCTACCCGTAAGAGTTCGCACGACTTAGTCAACTACGCCAGAGCCCATAATTGGCTTGTGGCTGCACACGGAAGTTTCAGTTTGAATAATCTTATGATCCCTTAGAGCCCAGGTGGCGGTCCAAGAAATACAGTAAGTCTGATGGAAACCAGTGCCTCAATCCACCCAGATGTGTGTTTTGGTTGCCACCTTAGATAAACCATTAATTAACAATCTCACATCTGTCATGGATATTCACTCACCCAATCCACGTCTACTAGCATAGCATGGCATAATAGCAAACGTAGAAGTAACTCCCAAGGTTTCATAAGTAAAACAGGTAATAGGTACTACCTCAATCTACTTCCCAAACCCACAATTTAATTTGATCCTAAACATGCAAGTGTTTGAGGGTTTGATCTAATGCAATAAAACTGGGTAGTAGAAAAGGTATGATCAAAGTGTTACTTGCCTTGCTGATGATCCGCGAGATCTAGAGATTCGAAGTAACAAGCGGCGCACTCCGGGTGATCTAACGCAGACAAACAACAAGCATACAATAAGTACTCATCTAATGCACGGGGAAATCTCGAATAAAAGGTCTAACCAGAAAGTTCAACTTAAGAACCCTGGTTGCAAAAAGAATCGAATCAAATAAAGCATCGGAAGTCGAAACTCGAGAGAGAACGACTCGGTTTTGCAATCTGAAACTAGGTCAAAATTTCACAGTATCAAAACTCTGTGAAAGTAGGTTAGTCGGAACGGCGGTTTCGTAACGAAACTCCAGGCGCTTGAATCACCTGATTCCGATAAACGAGCAAGAAATAAAACAGATTTGAAAATCGGATCGGAAATCGAATATGAAAAATAACGGATTAAATCCGATTTAAAAGAAAACGACGAACGGATTAAATAACGGACGTTCGTTAACAGAACTAATTCAACGAACACGTTCATTGAAACGGACGGTTCGGTGAACGTTCGTTAATTAAGAAAACCGAAAAAAAACATAAAAACCATCTAGGGTTTTTTTTTAAAAAAAAAACCGAACATCACAAAAAAAACCGGATCGGGTTTTTTTCTAAGAAAACCGGATCGGGCGGCGGGGAGGCGGCTACCTCCGGTGGCTCTCCGCGGGGCTCCGCGGGTCGGGAGGGGCGGCGGGTCGGCGGATGGGCGGTGGGGTGCTCGGCGACGAGGGCGGCGACGGCGGGATCGGCGGCGTCCTCGGCGGCGGGGGGGTCGGTCGGGCGGCGCGGTGGCGGCAAGGAGAGAGAGAAGGGGGGGGGGCCGGGTTTTAAGGAGGGGGCGAGGGCGGCTTGGGAAGGGGCAACCGAGGCGGGCGGAGCCGGACTCGGCGGCGGGAGTCCGCCTGGCGCGGGAGGAGAGGAGGCGGGCGCTGGGCCGGGCCTGGCTGGCAATGGCAGGCCTGGGCCTTGGCCTGAAGCGTTTTTTTAAATTTAAACCAAACGAATTAAAAAAAATATCAAATGAACTCCGATTTTAATAAAAACAATTTTCCCCGACTCCTAAAAATGAGTCGAACAAAATGAACTTTAAAAACGGCAAACATGCATATATTTTTAAAATGCTCATTTTTGCCTAAGCAAAATAAATCTTCCAAAACCATTTTTTTTTATAATATCTTCATTTTTCCTAAATGTTGGGAAAGTCATATTATTCCCTCTCTTAACAAATTTTTATAGGAAAAACTTTGTGAAGATAATTAAGCAAATCCAAATGATCCCATTTTCAAATTTGAGAAGTCCCAAATATGAAAATTATGAAACTTCCAACTCTCTCCGAGGGTCCTTGAGTTGCGTGAAATTTTCTAGGATCGGAAAATGCGAGAAAAATATGATATGCATGATGACCTAATGTATAACATTTCAAATTGAAAAATTTGGGATGTTACATGAAATCACCAACGGAACACGAGACGACTCTCGATCTCAGCTTTGTCCCCTGTTTTCCTCCCCTAGCCACATGCAACTAAGGTAAACTCTTCCTCCAGATTTCACCGACGAGCTAGTGAGTTCGCCTCCCTTTTGACTGCCGCTCCGACAAACGGTGACGGGAAGGGGAATTCCGGTGCCTTCACTTCGGCTAATAGTTTTGGTTAGGGTTTTTTAGTCCTTGCAGGAGCGGCACTCGGGTCGATGGTGGCGCTACTTCTTCGAGTTTGTCTTCCGAGCTCCGATCCTCCTTGAGTCCGTCCGTCTGGACGTAATTGACAGAGCTCCGGCGTAGATTTTTGTCGTGTCCTTTGGACGGTGAGGTTAGGATTTCTCGACATGTTGAGAGATTTGGTGTCAGGTGCTTCAGATTTATGCAAGGTTTCAACTACAATGACTATGGCTCCCGGGCATTAGTCCTTAAGGGCACATGCACGAAGACTTTACAAGGTCAAGTTGGCTCTGATAGGGAGCGGCGACAGCGGCGCGTCGGCGGCTCGTTCTGGCGGCAGTAGTGGTTGTTCAGTGGTCTTGCAATCTCGATGTAATTTTTATCATGTCAGAGATGCTTTGTACTTTCGATGAACTTTGATAATAGATCTGAATCATTTTCGCAAAAAAAATCACCAATGGAACTGGACCAAATTAAAATCATTGCTTTATATATAAAGCGGGGCAAAAGCCTTTTTCGATAAGTCCATGCTCTCTAGAACATGTACGCGCAGTTCTTCCACGTCCATGACTCTCTCTCACGATGTAGGTGACGCACAAGAACCAAAAAACAAGCAATGGTCCCTGGGGATAGAGGACATGGAAGCTTCAATGAACATTGCTGTTGGTGACCACACGCCGTGGTGATTTTTCCACGACCGCAACCAGCAGACACGTACGGGTGAAAAATCTAGAATGGAATGGTAGCTGCTCGATCGGGCTCACACGCATAACGCGGGGACTCATTGACTAGTTTGCTAGGATTACAAATGAGGCCATGCAGACTGTTCATAGCCCTCTGCTTCATATTGAACAATTGGACCGAACGAGATGCCCTGCAGGTCGACGTAAAGAAGGTATGGTTTAGACTTTCAGCGAATCGACAGGTTGGTTTTCTGTTCTACTATAAGTTTATTTTGACCCGTGTTCTACTATAAGTTGTTCATGCGCTGGGTGCAGGGATGGAGGGACTTGGAGAGGGGATCGTCGTATCAGTCACACGCGGCTGATTGACACTCTGGAGATGGTGGAGTGAAGAATGGCATATGGTGTTGTGTTGTGGGCTCATACAGCGTCAGGTTCTGTACCACCGGAGCCTGACCGAGTTCTTCTAGGACATGCTTCCCTAGTATTTCGAGCTTAATGTGGCAGCTCAAAACCTATGTCATGCATGTTGTCAGGTGGAACAATTTCTTGAGAGGCTTCATTCAGCCTATGTCATCTATGTTCACGAGTATAAATGGATAGGTATGCTGCAAAAAATTTACCGACACCCCTCACACCTATGGCTACAGTTTTAGAAACACTACTTATGTTCTCAGACCCTCAGCTCACCTTTGTTGCATTGTTCTACTTCTCTTAGCTTATGGATCCATCACTGCATGAGAGCCTTATATGTGGCCAGTAGATGCCAACATTAAAGCAATCGATGTGACCCGGCCCAAGATGGCAAAGAGGTTGCACATGTCGAACTGAATGTGACCAACCGCGAGTGAGCCATAGTCATACATGCACTAGGCTATTCAAGTCAAGAAGAGTGCAATGATTTCACCCTCTCTTTCTAGTGTCCAATAGCAATCAAACCAAACATAAAACAATTAGTGATAAAAAGTGTGTACAACTAATAACAGAGCAATTACAATAAGATGATGTAGGTGGGTTGTAAGACTTTAAATATTATATTTTTGCCGAGTTGAAAGAGAGTGAAGAGGAGAGAGAAGAGAAACGAGCTACTAATTAACAGACGGTTGCAGCATGGTCTCCTCCTTGAGTAGTTGCCACTTCTCTTACTTCTCTTGAGCCTTCTTCTTGGCCAACTCTTTTTTTGCCTCCAATGTCTTGATCACAATAGCTCATTGGACTTTGACCATGTGATCTAGCTTGTCCCGTAAGCTTGAAGCCTCTACTTCCTTCTTGATCTTGTCCTTGGCCTTTTTGTTTCCATAGGGCTTGTTCTTGTTCTTGGGCCATCATCCTCTTCATCTTCTTCTTCATCATCAATCTTCGTGAGTGCACGAAGTCGGCAGTCACATCATGCAAACCAGCGCTGCAATTTTGCTCGACTACTCACGAACACGCACAACGGACAAAAGTGAAAGAATTGCAAGCAATGGAAGCATCATACCTCGGGGCCATTCCGTCGAACACCTCAGGGGCGGCGGCAGCATCGCTATGGGCGGGCATCCTCTGGGAAGTTCTTGCCGGAGTTGTCGGGGGAGGTGTTGGTGGGGTCGCTCTTGTGGTGGTCTTCTTGTGTTTCACACTGGCAACCTTCCCTTTCTTTCGCCAACGTGGGGCGGACCGGATTCGCAGCGGCTGGGGCGGTGGGCACACGCGCCTTCCCAGTGGGGCCTGCAGGAGCGCCGCCTTGAAAGACAACGTTGCCCTGCCGCTTGCAGGGTGGCGCGGTGGAGCCTTCAACAGCGACAGGCGCGACATCGCTGGTGACGAGATCTGCCGAAGGGAACGACTCGTGGATGACGTCCACTGTGGCGGCCACGGCTGGGAGGCTTCCATGGTGGCAGAGAAAAGCCGGGGAAGGTGCTCCGGAGCGGACAGAGGGAGGTGGTTGGCGGCAGAGGGCAGGGGAGGCGGGAACTACCTCGCGGAAATGTCCCTCCTGCCAAATCTCGCAGCCAATTGGAGTCACGGTCGGGTCGGCCTCTCACCCCATGAATCAAAAATTTGAGTCCGGGAGCAGATCGGGCAGCGCCATCCGCTGGCTAACAAGTAACACCGTCGATGCCATGGCCATTGGCTAGTACCCAGCTCGAGAGAGCCCTTGTACGACATAAGAACAACGTACTTCGGGCGACATGGTCACGCTGATGCCCGTGTGAGTCGGAGGTCCAGTCGCGTGCCGGTATGCCTGGATGCCCGTGACGCACCGTTTTGCAGAGCCTCCCGCTGCCCGCTCTAACTCTTCTGCGTTCCTATTATATGAACTAGCGGTTGGGGCGCCACCCGGTGGCGCCACCTGAGAAGAAGTTGGGGCGGTGTCAGGTGGGAGGCGCCCCTTCCACTTTCCTTCTTATACTATGTAATGTTATTGCATCATATGCATATTAAGCAGTAGGGAGCAAGGATAAAGCAGGGATTTCAGCGCCTCTTTCACTTTCCTTCTTATACTATGTAGTGTTATTGCATCATATGCATATTAAACAGCAGGGAACCAAGATAAACCACGGACTTCAGATCATCAGGAATAGGAACAAAGTTGAAAGTTCATTACACACTTGATGGAACGAGCGGCACATGCATCTTGGTTCTAACATCACATTGATAAAGAGTACTAAAATCATCTCCTCAAAAAGAAACAAAAAACAGTGATCGTGATGGAGTGTCTGATCTTCACCTCGAACTCGGTGCATCCACTGTCTCAGATCCCGGGCTAGTCTTCATCGTCATCGTCAAGAGGCAGTGGATCGAAAGGACGGGGAGGAAGAGAGGCATACCTGGCCACAACAGATCCCACACTGGTGCTCCTCCTGGATCGAACCGACGTTTCTCCCATGGCCGTGCTGTGCGGAGGCTACAAAATCAAAAAGTTCAGTGCTTCTGTGGAACCTACAATAGAGGCCAGATCAGTATGATCATGGGCATCCAAATGGAAGAGAGCAGAGCATAAATTGGTTCATTATGACCCACTTGCTGGAAATCGAAGTGATATGACTTCATTACCTGTGCTGAGCACAGTGAGAGATCTACCTAATAAACTATAAAATTTAAGTTCTGTAAACATATGTTGGAAAGCCAAATAAAGCCCCAAATCAATACTCATTATTAAGCATGGATGATTAGGGCCGCTATTAAGTCAACAAGCAGCACATAAGTATAGTGTATCACATCATTTGCTTGATTTGCATGGACAAGAAAAAGTGCAGATAACAAGGTGGGGATGGAAGTTCAAAAAGGCAAGAAACATGTTTAGTTAAAATAGGTATAAGAAAATTAGTTGTCCTTTTTCTTTTATTTTCCCCTAGCACACATATGTAGTTCTAACTGTGAGCAAGCATGATAAGTATCTCCAACAGAAAAAAATATTAAGCTTCACACTTGAGCAGTATGTACCTTGTAGTTCTTCTAATAACTTCACCGTTAGCTAAATCCTTAAGGATCCAATCACGGTGAGTACCGACCTGTCCATCAGCTTGGCACCATGTTTCAATCTCACCCCTATACATAGCATAATTACCCCAATCAGGATTAAATCCTGCTTCAAGGAGAACGGTGGGAACAAAGATTATCTTTATCTTTCAAATTTACCAAGTGGGGTACATGCAGATCTCATAGCTTCAACCGATTTCAGATGCATTCATGGCTTCAGATTGGATGTTGTGAGTAGCCAAGGACATATTCATAACTAAAACTCGTGCTAAACTGATTATTTGCATATCCTACATTACATCTCAAAGAAACTTGGTTATATTAACAGCCATATGGTACAATGGGTTGTTCGCTACTCCACAGTTTTCACATATAGTAAAGTTAAACAAAAATGCAATAAAACAACATGATAACCACAAAAATGCAACAAAAAGGACAGGGGAGCTAAACCGGAAAATTAAATGACTGCATTCAAGTATATGCAGGAAAGTGCGTGACTGCATGCATGAAAAGTTATGCATGACAACATGACAGAAAATAACAAATACCATTATAGGGCTATAAGCAAACAAACACATATATAATAACATAAAATAGTTCAAATATTTTTGTTAAACCAAAATAACAAGTTCATTACAAAGTCTCTGACTTCATAATGAATATCACATGATCATAACAGATTTCATAAGAAACTCAATGTTACTGAATATAACATCTACTTCTCATCATGTGTTTGCTCTTAAAATTAACCCATGTACATTTTACCCTCGTTCAGTATTTTCACGGATTGTCACAAGGTTCACATCATCGTATTGTCTTGTAGCCAGGAAGGCTGTTGCAAGGTCTCATATTGGCGTAGGCTCACACCACATCTAGCACACACGCACACCTCCAGTAGCACGAACACCACACGCACAACAACTAATCTGGGCATGTTCTAACAAGATGTTTTGCCGAAAAAGACTTTCGCCCCGCTTTATATATAAAGCACAATCCACAGCAGCACGGTACAAACGCACGCCACCAAAATACACGCACACACCCAAGGCAGGATACAAAGATGTTGAACGCAGCAACACTTCCCCTAGCACTACAATAGCCACCGGGGTCCGCCGCCGTGAACACGCCACTGCGATGAGATGAAGCCACCTATGACGAACCGTGAGCTCCAAGGCGGCGCCTTCAGGAAGGAAACGACACCGGAGCGCCACCACCGCCCGACCCGAGGGTCAGAGTTTCCCCTAGAGCAACACGACGGGCAATGAGAGCTGCGACAACGCCTTCAGGAAGGAAGCGAGTTTCGCCGCCGCCGGTCCGTCCGAAGAAAGAACGGGTTTTCACCCCCGGCCAACACTCAATGCCACCGAACGCCACACCCCGGTAACCACACCGCCCCCACGACCATAGTCACCGGGCAGCACCGAGCCACGAGCTCTGCCCATGAGCACCGCGGAACCACCACCAGGGCCGCCGCCCCAGCCTCCAAGGCCTAAACACCACCTCACCCGAGACCGCCGCTACCCCAACCAAAGAGATTGAGCGCCCCCAAGCATCTGGCCTCCATCGACTCGTCCTGCTGCACCGTGCGCGAGACGAGCTCGGTCCAGTCGCCAGGCGCGAGACGAGCGCGGTCCTGCAGCCGTGCGCGAGATGGGCTCGGTCCTGCTGCCAGGCCCGAGAAGAGATCGGTCCTGCAGCCCGGGCGCGAGACGTGCGATGGACCAAAGCTGGGGACGGGCCAACCCTCCGACGAAGATTGCACCCGGGCACCGAGAGAGGGGTCGAAGGCCTGCACAGGCCGCTCACCGACGGGCCGACGCCGAAGAAGTCCAGCCGCCGCAGTGAGACGAACCCGACCACCGCCAAGAGCCACCACCACGCCGAGCACAGCCCGCGGCACCTGTCATCGCCGGATTGGCCGGGGGCCGGCAGGCCCGCCACCACCAGAGAGCGCCACAGCAGGGGCGGCCACCGGAGCCAGCCACCACCTGCAGCGAGCCGTAGCCCCGCCACCAGAGGGGCCCAGGCCACCTGCGCCGCCGCTGCGCCAGATCTGAGCCGCGCCCAAGATCGCCGCTGCCGGGAGCAGAGAACGCCCTAGCCCGCACCAGCCACTCCACGCCCCCGTCGCTAGCCGCCGCCACCGCGCCGCTGTGCCCTGAGCTCGCGTCGCGCCGCCGCCTAGCCCAGATGGCCCGCGCCATCCAGTGCCGTGCGGGGGGAGGAAGAGGCCCCAGCGAGGGAAGGGAAGAGCAAGGAGGAGGGCCGAGGTCAGCGTGCTAGGTCCCCGGCGGCGCTTCAAGGAGCGGCCAGGAGGGAAGGAGAACTCTGTTCGAATCTTGTGCCGCTCCTAACAAGATGTTTTTCAGGAGGAAGATCTCAAAATACTTCTCGCCTCCTTTCAAAGAGCTCAATGTCATAAAGCAAACAAAGGCTCAAGAAAAGCTCCCAACCACATGACGAGAAACAACAACTAAGTTGCTTCGACAAATCAAAGCGATGGAGTCCTAATTCATATATTTTTTACAAAAAGTATAGTATACAGAGCTATCAACTGAGCAATTTAGATCGACTCAGACCTTAAAATCAAAAGTACAGATTAATGCTTATTATGGGTATGTGTTAGTTGTGTTTTGTTATGCCGATAAGTATGTATGGTGTTCAAATAAAAACATTTTGTCTTGGACAACAACGAACTGACATAGATCAGATGTGTAACTAATATATTATCAAAAAGATACTAAACTTGTGTCGGCATATAATTTAGTAAATAGTTCCAATACAAATATGAAAATTGAGAAGCATAAATAGCCATGTTCCCCAGCCAATCAAGACGCTCTAGCAACTCATCATCAATGCCCTCAACATGAACAACACAAAGAACACCTACACTGCTGTCAAGGCTTTAGGATGCATTCATGAACAAGCAGAAGCCACCCTCAAGATGAACTACAAGGCATTCACAGTTTCATACCTGCCTGAAAATGAAATATTTGTTTCCTTCAAGAAATTTAATCAAATTCTCCTTCTTAGTTGCCTTCATGAACAAGCAGAAGCCACCCTCAAACACATCCTGCAGTTCATTCCAAATCAAATCTGGTTACTTAACATAAGAGAGAAGAGCCCAGAAAAGAAAGAAAAGAGAATAACCTGCAAACTGAAACGTGGGTGGAGACAGAGGCGATATGAAGCAGTCAACTCCTATCCTTATTATTGATGTTGTCGGAGGCCTACGGGATCATAAACGACTCTAAGACCTTGTTTGGTCAATGGCTCGATGCTCCCCGATGCAGTCTTCCACAACCCACCTTTGGTGCCACCGGTCCAGCGATGCCTGATCCCGGCCGCCAAGCCGAGCCGTAGGAGCCATTGTACTCCACACTGCAATGCCAATTTTAAATATGTTAAATGGATATACGGACTGCTACAACCCACATGTATTACATTTTAGATGGAGTTTTAATATCTGGTTTTTCTTCACATTTTGTACGAATGCTGGACGTATCCAACTCCATTCTCTACAAATTAATACCTTTGCCTGCACCCTTTATTGAGAAATCAGATTATATAGTTGCTTATCAAAATCATATGCATCACTAATTTATTTTCAGATTCTATGCTTGGTGCACGTATACCAATTCCTTTGTTTATCCTGTATGCTTCTCGATCCTAACAATGGCAAGTTATGTTTCTTTTTAGAAACAGTATTTTGAAGAAAAAAATTGAAACGTGAGAGCAAGATAACATAAAAAGCTTCATGGAGAAATGTTTGAACAATAAATTCTTGGACAAAAGAGTAGAAGGATCATAAAGATTCATACTTGTATAACATCAGGGTTTTCACTTGTCCAGGCTTTGAACAGAGAAGGAAGATATGCGCATAATACCTGAGAAGTGAGAACCAGATAACATAAAAACTATGCTTCATGGAGATAGGTTTAAAGAATAAATTCTTGGAAAAAAGAGTGGGAGGAGCATAAAGATGTTACCTAGCTGTCGCTTCTCAAGAGTGTTCTGCAACATCACCAAAAACGCATAGGGTAACTCTTCTTTGTCCTGATGTCTTATCCTTGCCTTGATAGCTAATAATTTACTTTAAAAAAAATACCGTGCGACAAACTAAAATAATATATGATATGAACTAAACTGAAAGTATCTCGAGCTGTATATTTTGACCAATCGGTTATGCCTACCAAAATATATTTCAGAGCACAGCAATATAGAAGTAGCATCGCATGCAATTGCAGCATGATTATCCCAGTTGTCTAAAGTGTAAACCCTACTTGACAGATAAGCTGCAAAACAGCTAAGGATATGGACAACCAGCACAATTAACTGAATATTCTAAGAAGCTTCTTGAAGCATGCAAAGCAAGTCATGGCAAAGGTAAGAAATTCTACAATTAGTTTATCCAAGAAGCTGGGTATGAAAGGTTAAGCATAGCAAAACAAGGATCAAGAAGTTAAAACACATATATGTTGACAGCATAGTTGAAGGACAATAACAAGCTGCACCTTTTGGATTAGCAAAACAGAGCGCCGGTACTTGTTCTTAGAAGGATAATACTATGAAACATATAGCAGCGTATTATGTGCACAGCAGCTGTAAAATCAGTTAATGTCTTTTAAGTCAGGATAGTAAATCATAAGGAAATGCATTAGTTCTACCAAGATACCACCATTGTTGATTTTAGAACACGAACACACTCATAATACAGTCTATTAATTATATAAGAAGCTACATATATCAGGAAATTAGCATAGACTTGCAGGGAGGAGAGCAAAAGACAGCACCTTAGTGCCATAGTGGAATTTTACAATTTCAAAATTGTACATGCCCTGTAATGCATTACCTTGAGACTGCTACTACTGCCTATGCTCTTAACTGGCTCCACACGTGCACCGATATGCTATGCCGGTTATTATTCTCAAGATCCTATACGCCATTAAATTTCCGTTAAACAACAACAGTTATGACAGATGCAACAATACCTGGTATTAGTAGAACGTAGACTGAATTGAAAAACTACAAACCTATAAGCAGCTAGTATACCTGGATGGCAAAACTGCAAACATGATCAGCAGCAAAACACTGACAATTCATAGTTTTCCATAATTATTCCCTAAAACTGAAGATTTTCCATGCATACCTTCAATCTTCATGAGTTTTGGACAAAATGTAAACACAAGTGGCTTGAAAGCCCACCAAAAAAACATAAGAACACCTGAACAGCAAGCCAGCAGAAATTAGAAATACCAAGAACAGCTGGTACTGACAGCAACATAGCAGTATATGAAAAGGAAAAATCACCTTAATATCAGTAGCTTGACCGGAAGTCTCATTTATTCCATACTGCTATTTTGACCATGATAGCCAAAATAGCAGAGTAGACTGCCACGTCTTGATGAATATGCAAAATATGAAGAACCCTATAAGATGAACAAACACCTGCACACATAACAAAAACAAATGGTGATCACCGGTTTTGTTGGAAGAAAAGAAGATAGACTTGCAGAAGGCATTGGCTGATAATGATGCCGATTTTTATCAATTTGTGGAAAGAAAAGGGGCGTCGAGAAACAAATCTTAAACAATTTCACTACCATTGAGAAGAAAATGGAAATCAGATATGGCAGGAGTAAAAGTGGATTTTTTTTTGCGGTGAGTATAAGTTGAAGTGTATATAAGTTGAAGTGTATAAGATGAAGGTTCCTGCAGTTAATTTGCATGTAATGGCTCCACCTGAAATTAGGACCAAGAACCAAGAGGGAGCCCAGTTATAGTTTAGTTCAAAAGTATGTTGTTCCTGCTTCGCATCAAAGAAAGGTGTTGAGAAATCTCAGCCATGAAAGTATTTTGGGTGCCCCCCCCCCCCCCATGTGCTTAATCCCCATCTTAGTTTCTGCTTCTCCTCTCACATTTACTTTGCTTCAACTAAATTATCTATTCTATCTAATTTCTGGTTGCTAGATAGATCAACTTCTCCTAGTTCATACACTTCTTCATAAAAAAATCCCAAATAATGCTGTTATTAGTGAGTGATGAAATATCAGGGCCAATCAGCACACTTCGTGTCTTATCGGATATAGTACAGCAGGAGTAAAGTTCCAGTTTAGATATACTTACGAGATTTAAGTACAGGAAAGAAGACCACAGCCACAGCCACACAGCAGGTGCTCCAAGGCATTGTCCTGCACGGTGGATACATCTGAGTTCAGCTCTCTAATGGCCCTTGAGCTGATCAAGACATCCAAGAATATATTAGTGAGTTTCATTAGTAAATTAGCCCAGCCACTCTGCATTTCGGGATATCACTGTACACCTACTCATATAATGAATAGTTACAAACCAGTCAACAGTTAACCCACCAGAACAGGGTTAAATACTTAAATTAATCACATAATCAGAGATGATGTAAACAAAAAAAATTATAAAATTATTAAAAAAATCCTCTCAAAGGAGAGAATTAATCAGATAATCTTAAGAAACTTAGTCCGACAATCCCGTTGAGCCAACAAACGCTCTCAAAGTATTCATCTCTAGGAAAAGAACAGGGCCGCTGCCGCAGAGGCCGAGATCGCTGCTCGGGATGATCTGTTCGAGGATGGGACAGGAAGGAGATGGCATGCAGGCGAGGCGGAGGGAGAGGAAGAGGACATGGGGAAGGCGGCGCACCTTTGGCACCCTGGTGCACGATCTCCGCCGTCTTGCTGTCGTTGCAGACTGACTGGCCGCCGATGCAGTGCCTCCGACCACTTCATCGTCCCGTCACCACTAGGCCTGGCCACTGCCGCCACTCCCGGTCCTCTATTAGATGGGAAGAAGGATAGGGAAGCTGGTGAATTACTCACCGGAGTCGCCCCTGGGTTGCAGATCTGGCGAAGAAACCAGCTGGCCGCCCATCCTGCTCGCCCCCTTGACTCCCATCCCGCTGCAGCTGCAAGGCCCCCGGAGGAAGAGGCGGAGGCGAGGAGGCGGCGGCTGCGTTGGCTTGTGGAACGAGAGGAGGTCGCGTGCGTGGGGGGAGAATACGAGAGGCTTGGAACCTGATTTTTTTGTTGTCTCTATTTCTGCCCAATACGGGAGCGACCCAGTCCCTCTCACCCAATCGCAACGCGTTTTTTTCATCTCCTTGTGATGACGTGTATAGCGCAAGAAAGCCCCCTTGATGCGTACCTTATTGTTTCTAATGAGAGAATTCCAAAACAAACCTTGAAGTTGTAGACGAAATGTAAATCAAACCCTGAACTTTGAATCCTAGAAATTGGCACCCTAAACTTGTAATCCCGGTCTATTTTAGACCCTAGACCTGTTTGGGACACCGGAAATACTACAATCCCGACCGGGATAACCTGCTGGACGAGAACTTGGGCCAGCCCACTATACCACAACAAGAATTCGTGAGATTTAAAAAATGTTCACGCATTTTTAAAATTATTCAGAAGTTAAAAAATGTTTCTATTTTCAGCACAAATTAAATTTCCTTTTGTATTTTTACAAAATTGTTTGGAATTTTAAAATTCTAATCACATTTTTTAAAAACTGTCTGTGATCTCAAAAAAATTACATTTGTCAAAAAATGTTCAGACTTCCAATAGTTTTCCACATGCTATGATTTTTTCGGATTTTCAAAAATTGTGTCACAAATAATGTTTTTGGAATTTCATAAAAAAATTTGTTTGAAAACACTTAAGCGTCAAATTTCGAAAACATTTTATCGGGGCAAACAGTATTCAAAACGTATTTTTTTTTTGGAAATGTCCGAACATTTTATAAAGTGTGAGCACCTTTTGAAAATTCCGAGTACTTAAAAAAATTATTGTTTGAAAAAACAATCGATTTGTAAAAGGCGAACATATTTTGAAACATATATGTTTTTTAAACCAGAACAAACTTTTAAAGTGCGAACACTTTTTTAAAATTTTCAAAAATGGGAACATAATTTGAAACCTGAACAAATGTGTAAAGAAATGTTGTGACATATAAAAAATAGCATGAGTTTAGAAAAATGTACGTGGCATTTCAAAAAAAAGTATGTACAATGTAAATAATATTCGTGTGATTCAAACAAATGTTTCGTTCATTCAAAAAATGTAACATTTCAAGAATGTTCGCGAGTTTCAAAAAATGTGCTTGTGACATTTTAAAAAAGAAGTGTATACAATGTAAAAAAATGTTTGCATGACGTAAAAAATGTGTCATACCCTTAAAAAGAATATTGTGACATGTGTTTGAAAAGTGTATACAATTTTAAAAATGTTTAACAATGTAAAAAATGTCCGTGTAGTTTTAGAAATTGTTTGTTGTCATTAAGATATGTAAAACATGTATTTGGAAACATATTACCGTGTATTCATTTTTCAAACATGTATTTAAAAATGTAAATAACGTATTTGAAATATGTCAAAAGTGTATTAAAAAATATTTGCGCTAAAAATTTACATTGGGTACTGAGAATAATTAGACATGTGTAAAAAAGAAAACCGGTTACCGGTAAAAAACAAAAGAAAAGCAGAAAAAAACAATATGAAGAAAATCCAGGAAGAAACAAAAGAAACAAAAGTATAACGAAGAAAGAAAAACCAGATAAAACCAATGGAAACAAAGTATAAGGAAGGAAAAAAAATCAAAGAAAAAAAACAAAGAAAAACCAGACCAGCACGAGAGACTGCACTAATGGGCCGGCCTAATTCTGTGAATACCGGCTAAATCCTCTCAAGGTTCAAAATAGACCGGGACCAGTGAGTTTGGTGTGCTGATTTCAGGGATTGGAAGTTCATGGTTTGATTTAGCTTACGCCTATAAATTCAAGGTTTGTTTTGGACTTTTCCCAAAAGGAAAATATGAACCAATACGTCTTATGCTTGTATTAAAAAAATATGAACCAATATTGAATACACAATACAAAAAAGAAAAAATAGAATCAAAATCGACAAAGTTCTCTTCTCCCTCGTGTCCATGGCCACTCTCCAATGAAATAGAGAACATACAGTGAAGCAAGTAAGATTTGGACAAACACCAGTTGCACAATGGTTTTTAAAGATGGATACAAAATCATAGGTAAAAGGACACCCGTGAAAGAAACAAGAGGACTAACATCAGAGATCCGTCGTCACTACCACCGTTGACGAAGGTGAGCAAAAGATGAATACTTTAGACTTTCAGTTGCAAGAAAATCTAAATTACAATATCTACCACTAGATGGATACCGGCGGCTTGCCGGAGCCGCTAGGGTTTCAATGTGGTGCTTCTTTCACTCGTCTTTGTTCAGTATTCCAAATACAGCTAGCACAAATCTGATACGGTGAAATTCAATAGTCACAAACAAAATACTAGTACCTCACGCCGCTCGGGTAGTAAGTAGAATATTATCCAAGATCGGGATGAACTGATCTGATTAAAAATAGCGAACCACTCCATCCTACCTATTGAGACGCAGACCATGATGATCCCATCCCTCATGCTCCTCCATTATTTTTATAAACACACATGCATTTTAAGACTTAAACCCTGTAATTTCAATCAATAACTAGCCTTACACAACAGTGATAGCACTGGACTCGTATTTGAAAGCACTATCTTATAGCTGTGATTTTGCTGCTAGAAACATTGTATAAGAAAAAATATAGGTCAATAGTTTTAAAGACCTTGCCAGACGAAAGCACATCTTCAACAGTGTGGGAACAACACAAGTAAATTATAGAAAAATAATAGTGTTTTGGACTTTTGGCAAAGCCAGATTACAAGATTTGCACATGAAGAATTGAGCAACAAGGTGCATCCAGAGCCCAGTTATTACTGATCACATACATCAATTTGCTCATTATATTACCATGCTCTAACACGCAAAAGCGATTCCACATAGGGAATCATGTAGTGTGCAACAGGGAGCTCACCAGTGCAGAATTTTTTTCCATTCCGGTGATCATAAAACATGTCGCGCGCCATGTCAATTATTTCTTCAAGAGATCCATAACGCAGATCGCACTTCAAAAGATAAGAGGCATCAATGGAGAGGAATATCTCGTCTCTATTGGTTGAAGCACAAGCGAAAACATGTAACTGCCTTGGAATGGGCAAGCTAACACGGCAACGCTGCGACCAAGCAAGATTTGGTCCATCCTCTGCCAACCAAATGGCCACATCCCATGGCGAGGAAGAGTGGACATAGCATAACTTGCCACCAAGCTCACAAAGCATGTCATTGTTGCTTAGAAAACCTCTGCATGGCGGGTTAGGGTGCACGGTGAATTTTTCATCGTGCAAGCTAAACTGAAGGATAACATGTGAACTGACCTTGCTATTGCCATGGCCAGTAATGGAGTGGAGAGCACTCCAATAGAAGAACCCAGGCAGGCAAATTGGCGTCCTACCATTGATAGCATAAGGAGGGTCCATGGTGGCCTTCCATTTCCAGGCATCTTCTCCAACACCAATGGTCAAGATCTCATGTCCTGTGCAATATTCCAAAACTGTGACCTTCCCATCTGCTTGGGGGGTTTCACTGTATGAGCGTAAGAAGTACCTAGCGACCTTATACTTGCCACTCCAAGGGTCAAAACCAAAGGCGACCCTATGGCCCCCAGCAATACCGGGGCTTCCTTGTGGCAACTCAACAAACTCCCGGGTTGTTGGGTTGCAAACAAATATCCGTCCCATTGAGCAAGGAATCAGAACAAGTCCATCACAATGCAGAGGGATGCTGAATATCGGGATTCCACCAGGACATCTCTTCTCTAGGATGAGCTCGGCAACTTTGCTTTCCCCTGGTTGGAACCTGTAGAAATTGACACCCTGAAGGCCAAATTTATTATGGTACTTCTGGTACTTTCGGGGCATGATGAGCATTGACGACCTAGTCCTGGAATGCTCCAGGTGGCAGCGGACAAAATGAGTGCTGATTATAGTGGCGCGCCACAGCTTGCAGACGGATTGGAAACGCACAAGGCACTTCACGGGAAGTAGTATGAGAATTTGGAAGAAGAGTATATCATCAGGCATGTGGCCGCTACTGGCGGAAGCTGTCCCCGCAGCCATCCGACGGATCCGTTTGGGGAGCGAATCAATCATATGGGTCGGTCGTGTGTGCCAATTGCTTTCAATCTGCCCTGCCCCTGTGTATTCAAATGAATATATAGTCAGGTATGAGCACCCCATAATCAGACCCGGATTTGGGACTCCAATACCGATCCCAACACAAGATAAAGGTTACCGACAGGGAAAAAGTATAGGCAGAGAAAAAAAAAACTATATCCTGATCGGATTTGAACATATGAACTAGTAAATAAAAGGATTGAAATTTATTGGATCTTCCTAGTGAGTCCCAGAAAGAAAAGGATTGAAATTTAGAGACCGAGGGCAAGCGGCGGCTTGCAGGTCTAGATCTACGCCCGCCAAACTTGGTACAGAAAAAGAAAGGGATTTACTCCTCTTCAGGTGACCTAGATCTTGCTTATCCATCAGTAATCATCACAATCTCTAATAGAAATTGAATTGGGGACAGGGCCGGCCCTGAGGGGGGCGAACGGGGCGGCCGCCCCGGGCCCCCAAAGACAGGGGCCCCCTCCTAGGTATGTGTACGTATATGTATTATACTTCGAGCGAAAATAAAAAATGATTCGAGCGAAAATAAAAAATGAAGCCAAAGTAGCGAGGTCAGCGACGCCTCATCCTAGAAAAGAAGAAGAGAGATGTGGGCCTTGCCCATGTTTGCACCATGTCCACGTACAGGCAAGGCACAAGACGTGCACAGGAAAGGAATCGCTGGATTCACGGTTTCCTTTTCCTTCGGGATCGTTCGGTCGTTCTTCCGCTGACAGCTACTCTGTTCGTCTAATCGTCGACTCGTCGTCTTCAACTCCGCGTCTCTGCGGCCTCCGACCACCCGACGAACGACGGAATGAGACGACGACTGCGGACTGCCGCCGTCCGCCGCCTGCAGCAGCCAGCAGGTACGTCTCTCATCGCGCCCTCTGCGGGTCTGCCGTGCCATCTGCCCTCTCCTCTTCTACTGTTCAGTGTTCTTCTTGTGTTTTTTAATCCTGATTCCCGAATCAACATGTCAATAGGGAATTGTTGGCTGGGCGATCAAATCTTCGAGAATTGAACACACATAGGCAGACTAGATTACAGAGAGGAGGTACTATATTATGCCCTACCAGATTTTTCATGATATTACATGAAGATCGTATGTAATTAATCTAATATTTTAATTAGCTTGCTGCTAATTGTTCCTTTCAATTTCAGCAAGGTCATGTCGGCTTTGGGTAGAAAATATCCATCCGGAAGTCATAAAAGAAAAAAGAAGGAGGCAGATGAGGAGAAAGGGGCATTAAAAGGATCCTTTTTTTAATAAATGTTATAAAAGCAATACGAGCACTTCAAGAAATTCAGAGAAGTTGGCGATAGTTCTCGCGGATGATCAAAAGCCAATCCGAAAGATGATGGTCATACCCCTATAGAAGACGATGTTGACATCGACATGGATGATATCAATGTGAGTGATCATGAGCCCATATTTAATTCATCAGCGGCAGAATCTGCTAGTGTTGATGAGGAACTGGTTATTATTGTGGATATTATAATCCAAGCTATTGGGGTAGTCTTGATAACATAGTGAGGGACATATTAGTAGAAAATGGGCCTAAAAGGAAGGAAGAAAACACTAAATATCCTTTGTATAAAACTTTAAAACATTTTTCGTATAGTTATTACTCAAGAGAAATGAGCAATGAAGGGGTGCGTGAAATTATATCTAATATGTTGATTACTAGTTAGACATTTATACTAAGGGCCCCGAAGGGCTCCGGATTATAATTTCGCCCCGGGCCCCTAAAATCTCAGGACCGGCCTTGATTGGGGATGGGGATTTAGGGTTACGGGTTGGAGGTTGCAGGTTACCTGTGGCCTGCGGGCCTAGAAGGAGCTCCGGGGTGGCTCGCCGGCCGGCGGTGGAGGCGGGAGAGGCGGTGGCGGAGCAGAGGCGGCTGGCATCGCCACCCCTAGGAAGATGGGAATTGGATGGAGATCTCCTAAATGTACTCCTCCAGCCACCCCTAGGAAGATAAGTAGTACTTCACTTTAACCTACCTTAGGCGGCTGGCATCCCGTGCGTTGGGCCCATATGATCCACACGCTTGTCCGCCCCCGCACGTCTGTCCTAATCCGTTTGAGGTCTAATTTTGAAGTTGGCCCAAGTACTTTCTCCATCCGGAAAAGCATGTCACCATGTTTTTTTATAAAAATCTCCTTCAGTTTTGTCCGACACAACCCGTCCTTCCCTTCCATTCTGTTCCGCCCCAGCCGATCCACCCCACCGCGCCGTTGAGCAGCTCCACCACGCCACGCCGCCGCGACGCTTCACCGTCCCCCGCGCCACCGCGACGCGCCACCACGACGTGACGATCCTAAATTTCCTCCCTTTCCCCGTAGTGACAACGGCCAAGGTTCCGGCCGACCACCCTAGCCGGGCGAGGCGAATCGCGAGCAGCAACGGCGTGCCGGCGGCGCCGCACTCAGCTTCTCACCACTAGCCGACATCACCACGCCTACTCCAAGGATCCGCGCCCAGCTTCTGACCACTGGCCGACGACAAGGTTCTGGGCTCCGGCGGCATCGCCTAGCCGACTCCGCCCCGTCTCTACCTGCTCGAGCTCAACTCCTTCACTTCCCTCGCTGTCAGACGCCGCCCTGTCCTCACCGACCGGTGAGTTCCTCAGCTCTCACTTCTCGTCAGTGCTCTCTCTTCTCTTCTCGTTGTTGGTACTGTCAATGCATAGTGCAAACTCCAATTTTTACCTACAATCAAGATTAGGTAGTGGCAATGCATGGTGCAAACTCCAATTTTTAGCTACAATCAAGATTAGATGGTGTAAATTAGGAGTAGATTTAAGCACGTACTGTCAATGCATACTTTTGGAAATGAAAGGGTGTCTCGTTATTCCAAGCCAAAAAATGGTTTCTCCTAATGGTTGGACATCTGGATTGCATGTCATTGTCAACGTATTCAATAAACGAGAGAATTACACAACGAGCGGCTGACACCAGAGACCTAGCATGTCGCGCAGTTGTTATTTACTTTATTTTTGAGGGAATAGGCAGTTATTATTTACTAGTTTTAGAGACGGATCAGGGTAACAGCGGGGATGTGCGGGGGCTGTGGCCCATCTAGCCCGGGGTTTTATTTTATGTTTACCACATGATGAGCCCAGTTGTGCTTTTTTCTTTTTGAAAATGACTAGTCCGGTTCTACTTTTTTTAAAGAAATATCCAACGGAGGTCTACTTGCTTTCTCAGCCCTGCTGGGCTGCAAATCTTTCAAGACGAGAGTGATGTATTTGTTTGCCCAGAAAATGAAGTAGTAAGAAATGAGATGTAAATTTTGACAACACAACAAACCGGCAATTAGTTTCAACTATATATTTTTTTAAGATTTCGAGATTTTGAATTTAATTGTTTTTTGCGGGGAAAATCATGTTGGATTTTCAATTGATATAAATTTGTTGCTTTTAAATTAGTTTGAACATGATTTGAAATATCGGGATTAAAAGCAGTTTGGACCACACCAAAATATGAAAATTTTCGTTGAATTTTTTAACCGTGGCCAGAATATGGGATGTGATGGTAACAAAAAGAATATAGGCTTCAAAAAATCCTTAAAAATTAGCCAACGGGCTGTAAATTTATTAGCAATAAGGACAGATGGGTTGTATGCTGTGTTCCACATATTTGAGGTTGACTTGTGGGCCTACTAGGTTGATGCGCACGCTTTCCTAAGAAAAGGTTGACGCACACGCAAGGCCGTGTCAACTTAGTCAACACACGAGAGCAGTGACTGTTGGATGTCTATCCAGTGGCCGTCGTGCTTCTTCTATCTCTGCTCTTCCTGCTCCAGCCGCCCAAACTAGCGTCGACGGGACTGCAAGCTCCCGCCTCCCGTGGTCGGTTGTGCTGGCGCACAGGCCTCACCGCCCCCACCCTACTCCCATCGTTGGCCTGGCCATCCCTCTACTCACCCATACATGTTGTTATTCTCCAGCGACGGCAAACGAACCAGTAAACCCTCATACTCCCCTCCGCGTGGGAAACAACAACTGAGTCTTCCCTGGCTCCGTGTCGTTCCCTTCCTAGGCCTCACCGTCGTCCACCGCCCTGGTGCTCTCGGAGCGGTGTGGTCAACGAACAACATCCATCGGAAGAGGACTGTACGTGGAGAGGCTGACAGTTGGTGTTGGGGAACGTAGTAATTTCAAAAAATTTCCTACGCACACGCAAGATCATGGTGATGGCATAGCAACGAGAGGGGAGAGTATTGTCCACGTACCCTCGTAGACCGTAAGCGGAAGCGTTATGACAACGGGGTTGATGTAGTCGTACGTCTTCACGATCCGACCGATCCAAGCACCGAACGTACGGCACCTCCGAGTTCAGCACACGTTCAACTCAATGACGATCCCCGGACTCCGATCCTGCAAAGTGTCGGGGATGAGTTCCGTCAGCACGACGGCGTGGTGACGATGATGATGCTCTACCGGCGAAGGGCTTTGCCTAAACTCTGCGACGATATGACCGAGGTGGAATATGGTGGAAGGGAGCACCGCACACGGCTAAGGAACGATCCGTAGATCAACTTGTGTGTTATGGGGTGCCCCCTGCCCCCGTATATAAAGGAGCAAGGGGGAGGGGGTGGCCGGCCAAGGGAGGGCGCGCCAGGGAGGAGTCCTACTCCCACCGGGAGTAGGATTCCCTCCTTCCTAGTCCAACTAGGAGACCTTCCATGTAGTAGGAGTAGGAGAGAAGGAAAGGGAAGAGAGAAGGAAGGAAGGAGGGGTGCGGCCCTCCCCTAGTCCAATTCGGACTAGGCCTTGGGGCGCGCGGCCTGCCCTAGGCAGCCCTCTCTCTTTCCGTATGGCCCAATAAGGCCCAATACTTCTTCCGGCGAATTGTCAGAACTCTCCAAGACTCAAAAATACCGAATCACTCGGAACCTTTCCAAAGTCCGAATATAGTCGTTCAATATATCGATCTTTACGTCTCGACCATTTCGAGACTCCTCGTCATGTCCCCGATCTCATCCGGGACTCCGAACTCCTTCGGTACATCAAAACTTATAAACTCATAATAAAACTGTCATAATAACGTTAAGCGTGCGGACCCTACGGGTTCGAGAACTATGTAGACATGACCTAGAACTATTCTTGGTTAATAACCAATAGCGGAACCTGGATGCTCATATTGGCTCCTACATATTCTACGAAGATCTTTATCGGTCAAACCGCATAACAACATACGTTGTTCCCTTTGTCATCGGTATGTTACTTGCCCGAGATTTGATCGTCGGTATCCAATACCTAGTTCAATCTCATTACTGGCAAGTCTCTTTACTCGTTATGTAATGCATCATTCCGTAACTAACTCATTAGCTACATTGCTTGCAAGGCTTATAGTGATGTGCATTACCGAGAGGGCCCAGAGATACCTCTCCGACAATCGGAGTGACAAAATCTAATCTCGAAATATGCCAACCCAACATGTACCTTTGGAGACACCTGTAGTACTCCTTTATAATCACCCAGTTACGTTGTGACGTTTGGTAGCACCAAAGTGTTCCTCCGTAAACGGAGTTGCATAATCTCATAGTTATAGGAACATGTATAAGTCATGAAGAAAACAATAGCAATATACTAAGCGATCAAGTGCTAGGCTAACGGAATGGGTCATGTCAATCACATCATTCTCCTAATGATGTGATCCCATTAATCAAATAACAACACATGTCTATGGTTAGGAAACATAACCATCTTTGATTAATGAGCTAGTCAAGTAGAGGCATACTAGTGACATTAAGTTTGTCTATGTATTCACACATGTATCATGTTTCGGTTAATACAATTCTAGCATGAATAATAAACATTTATCATGAAATAAGGAAATAAATAATAACTTTATTATTGCCTCTAGGGCATATTTCCTTCAGTCTCCCACTTGCACTAGAGTCAATAATCTAGTTCACATCGCCATGTGATTTAACACCAATATTCATATCTCAGATATGATTAACACCCATAGTTCACATCGTCATGTGACCAACACCCAAAGGGTTTACTAGAGTCAATAATCTAGTTCACATCGTTATGTGATTAACACCCAAAGAGTACTAAGGTATGATCATGTTTTGCTCGTGAGAGAAGCTTAGTCAACGGTCTGTCACATTCGTGAGCCGTATGTATTTTGCAAATATTCTATGTCTACAATGCTCGCACGGAGCTACTCTAGCTAATTGCTCCCACTTTCAATATGTATCCAGATTGAGACTTAGAGTCATCTGGATCAGTGTAAAAAGCTTGCATCGATGTAACTCTTTACGACGGGCTCTTTTATCACCTCCATAATCGAGAAATATTTCCTTAGTCCTCACTAAGGATGTTCTTGACCAATGTCCAAAGATCTACTCCTAGATCACTATTGTACTCCTTGCCAAATTCAGAGCAAGGTATACAATAGGTCTGGTACATAGCATAGCATACTTTATAGAACCTATGACTGAGGCATAGGGAATGACTTTCATTCTCTTTTCTATTTTCTGCCGTGGTCGGGATTTGTGTCTTACTCAATTTCACACCTTGTAATACAGGCAAGAAACTCTTTCTTTGACTGTTCCATTTTGAACTATTTCAAAATCTTGTCAAGGTATGTACTTATTGAAAAACTTATCAAGCGTCTTGATCTATCTCAATAGATCTTGATGCTCAATATGTAAGTAGCTTTACTGAGGTCTTTCTTTTAAAGATCTCCTTTCAAATACTCCTTTATGCTTTCTAGAAAAATTATACATCATTTCTGATCAACAATATGTTACTCACATATATTTATCAAAAAGGCGGTAGTGCTCCCACTCACTTTATTGTAAATACAGGCTTCTCCAAAAGTCTGTATAAAACCATATGCTTTGATCACACTATCAAAGCGTTTATTCCAACTCCGAGATGCTTGCACCAGTCCATAGATGGATCGCTGAAGCTTGCACATTTTGTTAGCTCCTTTAGGATTGACAAAACCTTCTGGTTGCATCATATACAACTCTTCTTTAATAAATCCATTAAAGAATGTAGTTTTGACATCCATTTGCCAGATTTCATAAAATGTGGTAATTGCTAACATGATTCGGACAGACTTAAGCATCGCTACAGTTGAGAAAATCTCATTGTAGTCAACACCTTGAACTTGTCGAAAACCTTTTTGTGACAAGTCGAGCTTTGTAGATAGTAACACTACTATCAGTGTCCGTCTTCCTCTTGAAGATCCATTTATTTAACATGGCTTGCTGATCATCGAGCAAGTCAATCAAAGTCCATACTTTGTTCTCATACATGGATCCTATCTCAGATTTCATGGCCTCAAGCCATTTCACGGAATCTGGGCTCATCATCGCTTCCTCATAGTTCGTGGGTTCATCATGGTCTAGTAACATGACTTCCGAACATGATTACCGTACCACTCAGTGCGGATCTTACTCGAAGACCTATGAGGTTTGGTAGCAACTTGATCTGAAGTTTCATGATCATCATCATTAACTTCCTCACTAATTGGTGTAGGAATCACTGGAACTGATTTCGTGATGAACTACTTTCCAATAAGGAGAAGGTAAAATTACCTCATCAAGTTCTACTTTCCTCCCACTCACTTCTTTCGAGAGAAACTTCTTCTCTAGAAAGGATCCATCTTAGCAACGAATAACTTGCCTTCGGATCTGTGATAGAAGGTGTACCCAATAGTTACCTTTGGGTATTCTATGAAGACGCACTTCTCCGATTTGGGTTCGAGCTTATCAGGTGAAAACTTTTTCACATAAGCACCACAACTCCAAACTTTAAGAAACGACAGCTTAGGTTTACTGTTAAACCATAGTTCATACGGTGTCGTCTCAACGGATTTAGATGGTGCCCTATTAAACGTGAATGCAGCTGTCTCTAATGCATAACCCCAAAATGATATTGGTAAATCGGTAAGAGACATCATTGATCGCACCATATCAAATAAAGTGCGGTTATGAAGTTCGGACACACCGTTATGCTGTGGTGTTCCAGGTGGCATGAGTTTGTGAAACTATTCCACATTGTTTAACCGAAGGCCAAACTCGTAACTCAAATATTTTACTTCTGCGATCATATCGTAGAAAACTTTTATTTTCTTGTTACGATGATTCTCCACTTCACTCTGAAATTCTTTGAACTTTTCAAATGTTTCAGACTTATGTTTCATCAAGTAGATATACCCATATCTGCTCAAAACATCTGTGAAGGTCAGAAAATAACGATACATGCCGCGAGCCTTAACACTCATCGGATCGCATACATTGGTATGTATTATTTCCAATAAGTCAGTAGCTCGTTCCATTGTTTTGGAGAACGGAGTTTTAGTCATCTTGCCAAAAAGGCACGGTTTGCAAGCATCAAATGATTCATAACCAAGTGATTCCAAAAATCCATCTTTATGGAGTTTCTTCATGCGCTTTACACCGATATGACCCAAACGGCAGTGCCACAAATAAGTTGCACTATCATTATTAACTTTGCATCTTTTGGCATCAATAGTATGAATATGTGTATCACTACGATCGAGATCCAACAAACTATTTTCATTGGGTGTATGACCATCGAAGGTTTTATTCATGTAAACAGAACAACAATTATTCTTTGACTTTAAATGAATAACCGTATCGCAATAAACATGATCAAATCATATTCATGCTCAACGCAAACGCCAAATAACATTTATTTAGGTTTAACACTAATCCCGAAAGTATAGGGAGTGTGCGATGATGATCATATCAATCTTGGAACTACTTCCAACACTCATCGTCACTTCCCCTTCAACTAGTTTCTGTTTATTCTGTAACTCCTGTTTCGAGTTACTAATTTTTAGCAACCGAACAAGTATCAAATACTTAGGGCTACTATAAACACTAGTAAGGTACACATCAATAACCTGTATATCAAATATACCCTTGTTCACTTTGCCATCCTTCTTATCCACCAAATATTCAGGGTATTTCCGCTTCGGTGGACCATTTCCTTTGCAGTGTAAGCACTCAGTTTCAGGCTTTGGTTTAGCTTTGGGCTTCTTCGTGGGAGTGACAACTTGCTTGTCATTCTACTTGAAGTTCCCTTTCTTTCCCTTTGCCCTTTTCTTGAAACTAGTGATCTTGTCAACCATCAACACTTGATGCTCTTTCTTGATTTCTACCTTCGTCGATTTCAACATCACGAAGAGCTCGGGAATCATTTTCGTCATCCCTTGCATACTATAGTTCATCACGAAGTTCTAGTAACTTAGTGATGGTGACTAGAGAATTCTGTCAATCACTATATTATCTGGAAGATTAACTCCCACTTGATTCAAGCGATTGAAGTACCCAGACAATCTGAGCACATGCTCACTAGTTGAGCGATTCTCCTCCATCTTTTAGCTATAGAACTTGTTGGAGACTTCATATCTCTCAACTCGGGTATTTGCTGGAAATATTAACTTCAACTCCTGGAACATCTCATATGGTCCATGACGTTCAAAACGTATTTTGAAGTCCCGATTCTAAGCTGTTAAGCATGGTGCACTAAACTATTAAGTAGTCATCATATTGAGCTAGTCAAACGTTCATAACGTCTGCATATGCTCCTGCAATACGTTTGTCACCTAGCGGTGCATCAAGGACATAATTCTTCTGTGCAGCAATGAGGATAAACCTCAGATTACGGATCCAATCCGCATCATTGCTACTAACATTTTTCAATACAATTTTCTCTAGGAACACATATAAAAACATAGGGAAGCAACAATGCAAGCTATTGATCTACAACATAATTTGCAAAATACTACCAGGACTAAGTTCATGATAAATTAAAGTTGTAACATCCCAAATTTCCTATTTGGTATGTTTTACAATTATAGCTAAGCATCTATGCATTATGTTTGAATTCTAGTGGCATTTGAGGTTTCAGAAGTTTTGAACTTGTTGGCATTTGAATTCAAATTTTGGCAAGTGGAAATCATTTCAAAAACTATGCCTGATAATACTTGAGAAAAAGTATGAGAGGAGTAAACATGACACTCCAAAAATATCGAGGAAAACATTGCCAAAAGTTTTGAATTCAAACTTGAGTTTTATTTGAATTTTGAAAAAATGAATTTTTATAAAGTTTGGATTCTGCCTCGAAAATGTTCAAATGATAGGGAATATTCCCCTGATCATTTTGATATATATATGTCCTATATAAAATATTTATATTTTATATTCTACCTCTGTTTTTATTTTTTTCAAAAAATAAATTGGAAAAAGAAAAAAATGCCCAGGCACCAGCCAGGCCGATCGCCCAGCCCAGCCACCTGGCAACCCACCGACCGCCACCAGCGGCCCACCAGCGCCGACCGCCCAATGAGCCAGCCCACCCCTCGCGCCGAAACCCATCCGGTCGGTCGACCGACCGAGAGCGCCTCCCCGCTCCCCAAGGGTGGGCCACCACCTCCCTCTTCCCTCGCCCGCCACAGCGCCGCCGCTTCACGGAGATCCCGAGATCTCCGGATCTCACCCGATCTCCCCGATTCGCCCCCTCGCAAGACGCCGCCCACCCTATAAATACCCCCTCACCCCATTCCCCCTCGCCTCACCGACCTCTCTCTCTCCACACGCACTCACGGAGCCCGAGCACGCCGCCGCCATTAACCCCATGTCGACGCCCGGTCATCCCGAGCCCCGTCGACTCCACCAGACGCATCCCCTCGGCCGTCCGCACCCGCCGGAGCTCTCCGCCGTCGCCCCCGACCACCGGAGACGCCGGAACACTCGCCTCCCGAGCCGCCGCCGCCGTCGACGTCCGGTACGTCGCCGGAGTTTCCCTCCCCCGTCCGATCTAAACTCGACGGCTTAGATTAGAACTCTCAAGGGGTATGGTTTATTAGGTTAGTTGTTAGTGAACCGGTTTTAGTTCGGTTTAATTTTATGTTAGGGTTTTATTTAGATCGCCCGATTCGTTTAAACCCTAGGCCCGTTTAGTTAAATTACGCCTGTATGCTTTGTTAGGCCCATTAGCCTGTTTTCTTTTATTTTCGTTTTCTGTTTTAACAGAATAGTTTCAGATTTGAAAAATTCATATCTTTTAATCTACTTAATATTTTTAGGTGATTCTTTTTTGTTGGTTTGAAAATTTCTTATACTTTCTGTAGAAAATATAATTAGCTATGTTAAAATTATTTAGAATTGCTTTATTTTAATTTTAGTCAGAATAGTAAATCTGCTATAAAAGGAGTTAGGAAAATTATTTTTATATGATTCTTTTGTCCCAACTTTGTTTTGACATTGCCTAACCGTAGGAATTTATTTGGGCATTTTAGGATTAATAAAAAATTAGTTTTAATCAGAATCATGCTAGTCTTAATTAATTAACTAGCTACTGTTTTCCTATTATTTTAATTAGCAAATAAATTTAGTTTTCACATGTGATAGATTATTCTAGGTTAGTTTCTGTCACTTTAGAGCATGAACTTTTATTTATAATAAATAAAACTTTTATTTTATTTTTCTTAATAGAAATTGAATTAGGCCTAATAGGAGTTTTATAATAGCTTTTAAGGTGATTCTTTTTGCTCCTAGTTGCATAATGCATTCTTTTCTGTTAAGTTAACATAAACCCATGGTTGGGTTATGTTGAGAAATTTTTTGTTATGTAAAACTATTTTTAGTTGTTGCTTGAAGTAGGAAAACTTTGAGTTGGATTTCTTCGAGTTTTCCTTTGGGTTTTGATTCGTTTGTTTTGGTGTGTTATGTTACTATGCTATTGTGTTAAGTGATCATATGCTATATGCTTATTGTGATTATTGTTTGTCTCGGTAGAGTTTCCGGAGTGCGAAGCTTGCTACTACGAGTCCTTGGCTTACGAAGATCGTCAGCAAGGCAAGTCATTGATCATACTTTCAATACCTATGATTTTTGTTGCATTAGAATTATACCTCCCCACCATGCATGCAGTAGTTGAAATTTTGAAGTTATGTTCTTGAGTAGTATCATGAGGTAGGATGAACCAATTCCCCTTGTTACCATGACCCGGGACGAAGTAGCTTACTTTTGCTATGCTCGTAGACGGGATTGGTTGAGTGAATTCATAAGTAAGATGTGAGAGTCAAGATGATGACAACCCCATGAACTTCAAGCTCAAGATGGACTTCGGAATTCACTACTGGGTGGAGGACGGTTGACGGGCACCCTGGAGAACCCAGTGGTTGGCCGGGATGCATGGAGAAGTGCCATGACATCTTGCGAAAGCTTCACCCAGCCACGAAGAGACGGATGGATGCCCCATTGACCGGAAGCTTACTCAGCAGCCGCAAGCCATTATGGGCTCGCTTGGTCAACCCTAGTTGTGACGCTGGCCGGACGGTACTACGAGATGTAGAAGAACGGTAGGATTGGATGGGTACCGCGGTGGCGGAAGAACTCTTCGAAGACCCTGTTTCGTTCGTCCCGCCTTCAAACACCATGAAGTGCGAAGAATTAAGGAGGGAACGATTCTTGCGGTAAAGTGCATAAACCTCTGCAGAGTTAAAGATCTAATCGATTAGCCATGTCCCGTTACGGACAATTTGAGCCTCTGGAACTTGGAAGTATTCGAAATCTCAACATTGTAATTAATAAATTAATTGAGGGTTATGACTTAATAATTTGGGAATGAGACATTGGTTGGCGGAACCATCTCAATAACTACCAACAATTTTGTAGTATTTGCAAGCAAGTCCACTCAGTAGTAGGGAAAAAGCGGCTTTTCGCAAAATGATGAAACTTAGAGCCCCACAGCCAAATTGCATATAGTGTTAGTACTTTTATTGTTATTCTCTCTTCATGACTTGCCAAAGCATATTCAAAATGCTGACCTACACGGCTGCAACGTCTTATGTTGCAGAGGAGTTTTCCGATCAGGATTGAGGCTACGGACCGCGCTTGGCGATTGCCCTATGGAGTCGGATGGACTCGTTATTTCGTCTACGCTTCCGCAACATTACTAGTTTATTTCTCATGAGTTGGCCTTCGGCCGAATTTATTCTCTTGTAATAAAGACTCTATATGAGAATCGTGTAATAAATTCAGGTGTGATTGAACTTTGATTATTTCATCGATGTACCGTGAGTACCAAAGATGATCTTGGGATGGTATGCATACGAGACTTGACCAATTTTGGGTCAGGTCGCTTCTGAGAGATGGTATCGAGCACACGCTGACCGTGGGGACGTAACCTCTAGGATCGGAAAGCCATAGGAAGAGACTATTTACTTTATATCCTTATAATTCCGTAATTCTCCCTGCTCATTTCTCGACTTCTCTCCGATTTTCAACATTCTAGATGGTCGTCGAGTTCACCCCAGTTTGCTACGGAGTTTTGCCACCAGATGAGACGATGCCCTTGGCGGAAGCTGGTCCAGATGGTGAAGAAGTGAAGATTGCTCTGCCCTCGATCACCGGAAGCCTACCAATGCACTTCCGACGGATACCCTCTGAGATTGAAGTGCATATTCCAGGAGAACCTTCGAGGACATCAGAGCCTATTGACTTTGAGTTTACCGACTTCAACTGGATCCTCGGAAGAGACATGGCGATATATCGCACTTGGACATCCCCGAGAAGAGTACAGGCCGAGCTCGATCCATCGACTCCTCGCCATGGTTTCTCGCAGAGCAAGGAATGGAGATATCATCCGTGCACGTGAGAGGACGACTCCATTCTCTCTTATGTCCAAGACTTGGAGTGTCTCCTCAGAAACGGAGATCCGCATCACGTAACTTCAAGGTACACAGGAGGCTGTTGTTCCGTGAACTGAACTGGAGGAGAAGGCACACGCAGACTTCCTTGGCCACGAGGAAGAAATCGCGGACTTCATGGAGAGAGTCGACGACCGAAGATGAAGCTTGCCGCAATAGAGGAAAAGATGGACTTGGGAGAGGACCTTTTTCGAGTGGAGATGATGGACCTCTCGTGAGCAATGATCAGGATTATGAAGGAGTTCCACCGGAGAAAGCCGCAAGAGGAGGCGCCAGCGAGAGGACGCCACACCGAGGACATCGCACCAGAGGACGCAAGGATTATTGATGAAGACTTTTAGTCGACCACCATGTTATTTTACTTTTTCCGTCGATCAGTTAGGTCGTTATTTTCGATTAGTCATGAGCTTTTGTAATCGAGATTGAACCATGTTTGAGTGGATTGAATAAATGATTGGTGTGATTATGTTTGTGCATTCATATGGGTAGTGTTATTTCTCATTAGACCATTGTTCTATTCTAATTTTCTCATCCACTCCAAAACACCAGATGCCTCCGAGACGTGACACCGGTTTTCCGCCAGAGCTCACCCAGCTACTCCAGCAGCAGAATGCCCTCATGCAGATACTCATCCAGAATCAGAACAACAACAACAACAATCCACCGCCACCACCACCCCCTGTTGACAACTTGACTCGATTCCTAAGGCTGAATCCGCCAGTGTTCTCTAGCAGCACTGAGCCGATTGTGGCCGATGATTGGCTCCGCAAGGTCGGAAGAGAGTTAATCACTGTTGGATGCACCGATGCGAGAGAAAGTGCGCTTTGCAAGACATCAACTTGATGGACCTGCAGCTTCTTGGTGGGAGAACTACACCGCCACTTATCCCATCGGCACCATCACATGGGATCAGTTCCAGAGCCTTCCGCACCGCTCATGTTTCAGCTGGAGCCATGAGTCCAAGAAGCGTGAGTTCCGCAACTTACGCCAGGGAACCGTCTTGTGGCACAAGACGTGGATGAGTTCAACAAGTTAGCTCGCTATGCCCGGATGATGTGGCCACAGATGCCGCAAAGCAGGAGAAGTTTCTCGAGGGTCTCAATGACGAACTGGGTATACAGCTAATGGTGGCTACTTTCCCCAACTACCAGGAGCTGGTAGACAAGGCCATCATACTTGAAGGCAAGCACCAGCAGATTGAAAGCCGCAAGCGGAAGTACAGCCAGGGGAAGCACAACTCAGGAGCTCAGCAGAAGCCCCGTTATGCCCCATACTCAGGAGGGCATACCCATCACAACCATGGAGGACATAACCATGGAGGAAATGGGAACAACCGCAACCAGGACAACAAGTCAGGCAATGGCAATGGCAATCAGCATCGTCCCTGCCCGACTCAAGGATCTGAGTCACATCACTGTTTCAAGTGCCGTAAAACAGGGCACTATGCCACCGACTGCCCGGAGGCCAAGCGGAGGAATGGAAACGGCAATGGAAGCTCAGCGAAGAAGCCCAACCCTTTCCCTCGTGCTCGGGTGAACCACATTGACGTGGAGGACGTCTATGATCAGCCGATAATCGTGGTTGGTAAGTTTTATTGAATTCACATTCAGTATTGGTACTCTTTAATTCGGTGCAACGATTCATTCATATCAGGGGTAGTTGTGGAAAATACGGGTTGCCCACTAAAACCCTTAGAAGCCCCTTCGCGTCGGCCGCAGAGGAGAAATGATGGCAGGCTTAGGCTGTCATGCAACCCTCAACATCGGGAACCATAAATTTCCCGCAGACCTCATAGTATTGGAAACCCAGACCTTGGATGTAATCCTAGGCATGGATTGGTTGACGAATTTTGAAGGAAACATAGACTGTGCCCGCAAGTCGATTCTGCTCACCACCCCGGAGCAGAAAAGGATCAAGTATGTATCCAGGCATAGCCAGATGAAGAATCAGGTGCATTCCCTCACGGGAGTTGTTCAGGAGGAAGTGCCAATAGTACAAGATTTTCCCGATGTGTTTCCGGAGGAATTACCAGGAATGCCACCGGACAGAGACATTGAATTTCTGATTGAGTTATTGCCCGACACAGCCCCAATATCCAAGAGAACTTATCGGATGCCACCGAACGATTTGAAAGAGATCAAGAATCAAATTTATGAGTGATTGGAGAAAGGATATATTCGGCCAAGCTCATCACCTTGCAGAGCCCCAGTTCTTTTGGTAGAGAAGAAGGATGGAACCTTGAGGATGGTTGTGGATTATCGTTCGTTGAACGACGTGACCATCAAGAACAAGTACCCTCTGCCGATGATTAATGATCTATTTGATCAGCTAGTTGGAGCCAAGGTATTCTCCAAGATCGATCTTCGATCAGGGTATCATCAGTTGAAGATCCGTGAGAAGGATATACCCAAAACAGCATTCACCACCAGGTATGGTTTATATGAGTATACCGTCATGTCATTTGGATTGACTAATGCTCCTGCATACTTCATGAACTTGATGAACAAGGTATTTATGGAATATCTGGACAAGTTTGTCGTGGTGTTCATCGATGATATACTGATTTTCTCCAAGAGCGAGGAAGAGCATAAGGAACATTTGCGTCTAGTTCTGGAGAAACTTCGAGAACATCGCCAGTATGCCAAGTTCAGCAAATGTGAATTTTGGCTGAAGGAAGTCGGATTCCTCGGACATGTTATTTCAGGAGAAGGAATAGCAGTTGACCCCGCCAAGGTTGAATCACCACCGATTGGCGATCACCCACCTCGACCAAGGAGATCCGCAGATTTTCTCGGACTCGCAGGATATTATCGGAGGTTCATTGAGAACTTCTCGAAGATTGCCAAGCCCATGACTGAGCTGTTGAAGAAGGAAGCCAAGTACATTTGGACCGAGGATTGTGAAGCCGCCAGAATTGAAGAAACGTTTGGTCACAGCCCGATCGATTCTGCGGACATACACAAGGATTACCAGTATATTGTGACGCTTCTCGTCGTGGACTCGGAGGAGTACTCCTGCAGGAAGGAAAAGTTGTAGCTTATACCTCCGGATAGCTACGACCACACGAGATGAATTACGCCACACATGATTTGGAGTTAGCAGTCGAGTGCATGCACTCAAGACTGAGACATTTCCTCATCGGAAACCGTTGTGATGTTTACACAGATCATAAGAGTTTGAAGTATATTTTCACGCAGAAAGAGTTGAATCTCAGGCGGAGGAGATGGCTAGAGTTAATCAAGGACTATGACATGAGATTGCATTACCACCTGTGTAAGGCTAATGTTGTAGCAGATGCTTTGAGCCGTAAGAGTTATGTGAATACTCTTACAGCGGGAGGATTACCCTGGAGTTAGTTGATGACCTCGAGATCTCCGATCGGAGATTGTTCCAGAGGATATGTGGCAACTCGAAGTTCAGTCCACTTTGGCCGAAAGAATTCGTGAAGCCGGAAGTCGGACAAGGAAATTGATGAGATAAAGCAAAAGATGAATCAAGGAAAAGCTAAAGGGTTTCGTAAGGATGAACACGGAGCTATATGGTTCGAGGATCGATTTATGTGCCCAATGATCCCGAACTCAGAAGCTAATTCTTCAGGAGGCTCATGATTCACGTATCGATTCACCCCTGTAACACCAAGATGTACCTGGATTTGAAGGAAAGTTTCGTGGATGGTATGAAGAAGGATATTGCCGAGTACATAGCAAGATATCGATGTTTGTCAACGAGTAAAGGCAGAACATCGAAGCCAGCAGGGTTACTTCAACCTTTGCCGATTCCCGATTGGAAATGGGAAAAACTTGGAATGGATTTTATCACAGGATTACCCAGACCCGCTCAGGTTATGATTCTATCTGGTAGTGGTTGATCGTTTGACCAAGGTAGCTCACTTCATTCCGTGAAGACTACCTATACCAGTGCTAAGTTGGCCAAGATATACATGACCATGATCGTATGTCTCGCATGGAGTTCCGAGGAGTATCGTGTCGATAGAGGAACACAATTTACCTCAAAGTTTTGGAATCAGTTGCATGAAACTTTGGGTACGAGGCTGGAGTTCAAGACAGCTTTTCATCCGCAGATGATGGATGCACGAGAGAGTCAACCAGATTCTAGAGGACATGTTGAGAGCTTGTGTGCTAGACTATGGGTCTAGCTGGGATGATAATTTGCCATACGCAGAGTTTTCATACAACAACAGCTTATCATCCGGTTGAAGATGGCCCTTTCAAGCTCTATACGGAAGGAGGTGCGAGAACACCATTGTTGTGGGATGGTGTTGGAGATCGATCACTTTTCGGTTCCGATCTTATCGAGATTCGAGAGAAAGTCAAGCTGATTCGGGATAGACTCAAGATAGAACAATGAGACAGAAGAGTTATGCCGACGATAACGCAAGGAAGTAACTTACGGCGGGAGACCGAGCATATCTTCGTGTGTCTCTACCGTGGAATCAAGAGGTTTGGTGTCAAAGGAAGTTAGCACCCGATTCATTGGCCCTACAAAATCCTCGAACGTCGTGGAGAAGTTGCTTACAAGTTGGAATTGCGGAAGGATTGTCCGGAGTTCATGATGTCTTCCATGTTTCTCGGTGAAGAAGTGTCATGCCGACATGGCGAAATTCCGTTGAGAGACACAAAGGCCCCTAGAGGCCATACAGCTCGACGGTGATCTGACGTATAAGGAGAAACCCGTCCGAATTCTCGAGACTGCGAACAGAGTCACCCGCAGAAGATCATCAAGTTTTGCAAGGTCTTTGTGGAGTCATCACTCCGAGGAAGAAGCCACCGGGAGCGAGAAGAAGACCTTCTTCGAGACCACCCGCACGTATTTGTTAGCCAACCCAATCTCGAGGGCTAGATTCATCTTAAGGTGGGTAGGTTTGTAACATCCCAAATTTCCTATTTGGTATGTTTTACAATTATAGCTAAGCATCTATGCGTTCTGTTTGAATTTGAGTGGCATTTGAGGTTTCAGAAGTTTTGGACTTGTTGGCATTTGAATTCAAATTTTGGCAAGTGGAAATCATTTCAAAAACTATGCCTGATAATACTTGAGAAAAAGTATGAGAGGATTAAACATGACACTCCAAAAATATCAGAGGAAAACATTGCCAAAAGTTTTGAATTCAAACTTGAGTTTTATTTGAATTTTGAAAAAATGAATTTTATAAAGTTTGGAGTCCCCTCGAAAAATGTTCAAATGATAGGAATATTCCCCATCATTTTGATATATATATGTCCTATATAAAATATTTATATTTTATATTCTACCTCTGTTTTATTTTTTCAAAAATAAATTGAAAAAAAAAAATGCCCAGCACCAGCCAGCCGACCGCCCACCCAGACTGGCAACCCATCGACCGCCACCAAAGCCCACCAAAGGCCCACCACGCCCGACCGGCCCAATGAGCCAGCCCACCCCCTCGCCGAAACCCATCCGGTCGGTCGACCGACCGAGAGCGCCTCCCCGAACTCACCGACGGGTGGGCCACCACCTCCTCTTCCCTCGCCCACGCCACAGCCGCCGCTCCACGGAGATCCCGAGATCTCCGGGATCTCACCTGATCTCCCCCGATTCGCCCCCCTCGCGCAAGACGTCGCCCCAGCCCTATAAATACTCCTCCCCCTCACCCCATTCCCCCCCTCGCCCCCTCACCGGACCTCTCTCTCCCTCCACACGCACTCGCCGGAGCCCGAGCACGCCGCCGCCGCCATTAACCCCCACGTCGACGCCCCGGTCATCCCCGAGCCCCGTCGACTCCACCAGACGATCCTCGGCCGTCTGCACTTTCCGGAGCTCTCCGCCGTCGCCCCGACCACCGGAGACGCCGAACACTCGCCGAGCGCCGCCCGCCGTCGACGTCCGGTACGTCGCCGGAGTTTCCCTCCCCCGTCCGATCTAAACTCGACGGCTTAGATTAGAACCCCCGAAGGGGTATGGTTTATTAGGTTAGTTGTTAGTGAACCGGGTTTTAGTTCCGGTTTAATTTTATGTTAGGGTTTTTATTTAGATCGGCCCGATTCGTTTAAACCCTAGGCCCGTTTAGTTAAATTACGCCCAGGGCGTTAGTTAGGCCCAGTTAGCCCGTTTTTCTTTTATTTTCGTTTTCTGTTTTAACAGAATAGTTTCAGATTTGAAAAATTCATATCTTTTAATCTACTTAATATTTTTAGGTGATTCTTTTTTTGTTGGTTTGAAAATTTCTTATAGTTTCTGTAGAAAATATAATTAGCTATGTTAAAATTATTTAGAATTGCTTTATTTTAATTTTAGTCAGAATAGTAAATCTGCTATAAAAGGAGTTAGGAAAATTATTTTTATATGATTCTTTTTGTCCCAACTTTTTTTTGACATTGCCTAACCGTAGGAATTTATTTGGGCATTTTAGGATTAATAAAAAATTAGTTTTAATCAGAATCATACTAGTCTTAATTAATTAACTAGCTACTGTTTTCCTATTATTTTAATTAGCAAATAAATTTAGTTTTCACATGTGATAGATTATTCTAGGTTAGTTTCTGTCACTTTAGAGCATGAACTTTTATTTATAATAAATAAAACTTTTAGTTTATTTTTCTTAATAGAAATTGAATCAGGCCTAATAGGAGTTTTATAATAGCTTTTAAGGTGATTCTTTTCGCTCCTAGTTGCATAATGCATTCTTTTCTGTTAAGTTAACATAAACCCATGGTTGGGTTATGTTGCGAAATTTTTTGTTATGTAAAACTATTTTTAGTTGTTGCTTGAAGTAGGAAAACTTTGAGTTGGATTTCTTCGAGTTTTCCTTTGGGTTTTGATTCGTTTGTTTTGGTGTGTTATGGTACTATGCTATTGTGTTAAGTGCTCATATGCTATATGCTTATTGTGATTATTGTTTGTCTCGGTAGAGTTTCCGGAGTGCGAAGCTTGCTACTACGAGTCCTTAGCTTACGAAGATCGTCAGCAAGGCAAGTCATTGATCATACTTTCAATACCTATGATTTTTGTTGCATTAGAATTATACCTCCCCACCATGCATGCAGTAGTTGAAATTTTGAAGTTATGTTCTTGAGTAGTATCATGAGGTAGGATGAACCAATTCCCCTTGTTACCATGACCCGGGACAAAGTAGTTTACTTTTGCTATGCTCGTAGACGGGATTGGTTGAGTGAATTCATAAGTAAGATGTGAGAGTCAAGATGATGACAACCCCATGAACTTCAAGCTCAAGATGGACTTCGGAATTCACTCTGGGTGGAGGATTTGTTGACGGGCACCTGGAGAACCCAGTGGTTGGCGGGATGCATGGAGAAGTGCCATGACATCTTGCGGAAAGCTTCACCCAGCCACGAAGAGGCGGATGGATGCCCCATTGACCGGAAGCTTACTGTGCAGCCGCAAGCCATTATGGGCTCGCTTGGTCAACCCTAGTTGTGACGCTGGCCGGACGGTACTACGAGATGTAGAAGAACGGTAGGATTGGATGGGTACCGGCGGTGGCCGAAGAACTCTTCTAAGACCCTGTTTGCTTCGTCCCGCCTTCAAACACCATGAAGTGCGAAGAATTAAGGAGGGAATGATTCTTGCGGGTAAAGTCGCAAACCTCTGCAGAGTTAAAGATCTAATCGATTAGCCGTGTCCCCGGTTACGGACAATTTGAGCCTCTGGAACTTGGAAGTATTCGGAAATCTCAACATTGTAATTAATAAATTAATTGAGGGGTTATGACTTAATAATTTGGGAATGAGACATTGGTTGGCGGAACCATCTCAATAACTACCAACAATTTTGTAGTATTTGCAAGCAAGTCCACTGTAGTAGGGAAAAACTGGCTTTTCGCAAAATGATGAAACTTAGAGCCCCACAGCCAAATTGCATATAGTGTTAGTACTTTTATTGTTATTCTCTCTTCATGACTTGCCAGCATATTCAAAATGCTGACCTACACGGCTGCAACGTCTTATGTTGCAGGGGAGTTTTCCGATCAGGATTGAGGCTACGATCCGCGCTTGGCGATTGCCCTATGGAGTCGGATGGACTCGCTATTTCGTCTACGCTTCCGCAACATTACTAGTTTATTTCTCATGAGTTGGCCTTCGGCCGAATTTATTCTCTTGTAATAAAGACTCTATATGAGAATCGTGTAATAAATTCAGGTGTGATTGAACTTTGATTATTTCATCGATGTACTGTGAGTACCAGCATGATCTTGGGATGGTACAGACACAGAGACTTGACCAATTTTGGGTCAGGTCGCTACAAAAGTCCAATTAATCATATTACTTAAGAACTCCCACTTATATAGACATCCCTCTAATCTTCTAAGTGATTACGTGATCCATATCAACTAAACCATGTCCGATCATCACGTGAGATGGAGTAGTTTCAATGGTGGACATCACTATGTTGATCATATCTACTATATGATTCACGTTCGACCTTTCGGTCTCCGTGTTCCGAGGCCATATCTGTATATGCTAGGCTCGTCAAGTTTAACCTGAGTATTCTGCGTGTGCAAAACTGGCTTGCACCCGTTGTAGATGGACGTAGAGCTTATCACACCCGATCATCACGTGGTGTCTGGGCACGACGAACTTTGGCAACGGTGCATACTCAGGGAGAACACGTCTTGATAATTTTTTTAGTGAGAGATCATCTTAAAATGCTACCATCAATCAAAGCAAGATAAGATGCATAAAGGGTAAACATCACATGCAATCAATATAAGTGATACGATATGGCCATCATCATCTTGTGCTTGTGATCTCCATCTCCGAAGCACCGTCGTGATCACCATCGTCACCGGCGCGACACCTTGATCTCCATCGTAGCATCGTTGTCGTCTCGCCAACTATTGCTTCTACGACTATCGCTACCGCTTAGTGGTAAAGTAAAGCAATTACATGGCTTTTGCATTTCATACAATAAAGCGACAACCATATGGCTCCTGCCAGTTGCCGATAACTCGGTTACAAAACATGATCATCTCATGCAATAAAATATAGCTTCACGTCTTGACCATATCACATCACAACATGCCCTGCAAAAACAAGTTAGACGTCCTCTACATTGTTGTTGCAAGTTTTACGTGGCTGCTACGGGCTGAGCAAGAACCGTTCTTACCTATGCATCAAAACCACAACGATAGTTTGTCAAGTTGGTGCTGTTTTAACCTTCGCAAGGACGGGCGTAGCCACACTTCAGTTCAACTAAAGTGAGAGAGACAGACACCCGCCACCACCTTTAAGCAACGAGTGCTCGCAGCGGTGAAACCAGTCTCGCGTAAGCGTACGCGTAATGTCGGTCCGGGCCGCTTCATCTCACAATACCGTTGAACCAAAGTATGACATGCTGGTAAACTCACTTGTGTTCTACTCGTGCATATAACATCAACGCATAAAACCAGGCTCGAATGCCACTGTTGGGGAACGTAGTAATTTCAAAAAATTTCCTACGCACACGCAAGATCATGGTGATGGCATAGCAACGAGAGGGGATAGTATTGTTCACGTACCCTCGTAGACCGTAAGCGGAAGCGTTATGACAACGCGGTTGATGTAGTCGTACGTCTTCATGATCCGACCGATCCAAGCACCGAACGTATGGCACCTCCGAGTTCAGCACACGTTCAGCTCGATGACGATCCCCGGACTCCGATCCAGCAAAGTGTCGGGGATGAGTTCCGTCAGCACGATGGCGTGGTGACGATGATGATACTCTACCGGCGCAGGGCTTCGCCTAAACTCTACAACGATATGACCGAGGTGGAATATGGTGGAAGGGAGCACCGCACACGGCTAAGGAACGATCCGTAGATCAACTTGTGTGTTATGGGGTGCCCCCTGCCCCCGTATATAAAGGAGCAAGGGGGAGGGGGCGGCCGGCCAAGGGAGGGCGCGCCAGGGAGGAGTCCTACTCCCACCGGGAGTAGGATTCCCTCCTTTCCTAGTCCAACTAGGAGACCTTCCATGTAGTAGGAGTAGGAGAGAAGGAAAGGGAAGAGAGAAGGGAAGGAAGGAGGGGGTGCGGCCCCCCCTAGTCCAATTCGGACTAGGCCTTGGGGGGCCTGCCCTAGGCAGCCCCTCTCTCTTTCCCTGTATGGCCCAATAAGGCCCAATACTTCTTCCGCGAATTCCCCTAACTCTCCGTACTCCGAAAAATACCGAATCACTCGGAACCTTTCCGAAGTCCGAATATAGTCGTCAATATATCGATCTTTACGTCTCGACCATTTCGAGACTCCTTGTCATGTCCCCGATCTCATCCGGGACTCCGAACTCCTTCGGTACATCAAAACTTATAAACTCATAATAAAACTGTCATCGTAACGTTAAGCATGCGGACCCTACGGGTTCGAGAACTATGTAGACATGACCTAGAACTATTCTTGGTCAATAACCAATAGTGGAACCTGGATGCTCATATTGGCTCCTACATTCTACGAAGATCTTTATCGGTCAAACCGCATAACAACATACGTTGTTCCCTTTGTCATCGGTATGTTACTTGCCCGAGATTTGATCGTCGGTATCCAATACCTAGTTCAATCTCAATTCTTGGCAAGTCTCTTTGCTCGTTCGTAATGCATCATTCCGTAACTAACTCATTAGCTACATTGCTTGCAAGGCTTATAGTGATGTGCATTACCGAGAGGGCCCAGAGATACCTCTCCGACAATCGGAGTGACAAAATCTAATCTCGAAATATGCCAACCCAACATGTACCTTTGGAGACCTGTAGTACTCCTTTATAATCACCCAGTTACGTTGTGACGTTTGGTAGCACCCAAAGTGTTCCTCCGGTAAACGGTAGTTGCATAATCTCGTAGTTACAGGAACATGTATAAGTCATGAAGAAAGCAATAGCAATATACTAAACGATCAAGTGCTAGGCTAACGGAATGGGTCATGTCAATCACATCATTCTCCTAATGATGTGATCCCATTAATCAAATAATAACACATGTCTATGGTTAGGAAACATAACCATCTTTGATTAATGAGCTAGTCAAGTAGAGGCATACTAGTGACATTAAGTTTGTCTATGTATTCACACATGTATCATGTTTCCGGTTAATACAATTCTAGCATGAATAATAAAAATTTATCATGAAATAAGGAAATAAATAATAACTTTATTATTGCCTCTAGGGCATATTTCCTTCAGTTGGGTCCATGACCGCACGCAAGGAAGTACCTCCTTATTACACGCAAAATAATGATTCCTCCACCTGACAGCGGTGACCCACCGGAAGGGCCTCTATATTTCGCGAAAAAAATGTTCCTCCCGCTGATAGCTCGGACCCACTAGCTATATCTTCGCACACAAGGAATTGCCTCCTTATTACACACAAAAGAAATGAATACCCCCTGCTAGATGGGACCCACCGTATTTGGAGGTTGACTTGTGGGCCTACTAAGTTGACGCAGACGTAGGGCTTTATCAACTTAGTCAATATAAACAAGCTGAAGTGACCGTACGATGTCCATCCAACGACCGTCGTGCTTCTTCAACCTCTGGTCTTCTTGCTCTAGCCGCCCAAACCAGCGCTGACTGTGGCACCTGCTCCTGCCTTCCGTGGCCGGTTGTGCTGCCATGCAGGCCTCACCGCCCCACCCTCCTCCCATCGCTGGCCTAGCCATCCCTGTACTCACCCAAACCTCATGTTATTCTCCGGCGACAGCAGCCTCACATTGTAGCCGAACCAATAAACCCTCGTACTCCCCTCCGCGTGGGAAACAACTGCCGAGTCTTCCCCGGCTCTGGGTCATTCTCTTCCTAGGCCTCGCCGTCGTCCACCGCCTTGGTGCTCTCAGCGCGGCATGGTCAACGTGGGCAAGGAACGACTTCCATCGGAAGAGGACTGACGTGGAGTGGAAGTGCCCCCTTATTACGCGCAAAATAATGATTCCTCCACCTGACAGCGCGGACCCACCAGAAGGGGCTCTGTATTTCGCGAAGAAAATGTTTCCCCCTGACAGCTGGGACCCACCAGCTACATCTTCACGCGCAAAGAAGTGTGTCCATATTGAGGGAAAAAAGATTGTTCCCCTTGAAGCTGGGACCCACCAGCTATATCTTCGCATGCAAGGAAGTGCCCCCTTATCGTCCCTGATAGCTGGGACCCACCCGGTCGAACCGTACGTAGGATTGTCTGTGTGGTCACGAACGTGTACGTACATACTGGTCGATCGGTCTCTCTGAAGCGATGAACCATGGCCGAGTAAGGAGTGGCACGTGTCGTAGTAGAGGCGCGGACATAGCATGTCACACTATTCCCGTCTATACCGTGTACACATACGTACAATCACGCTGCAAGAATGTAAATACGGCTACGTACGTACATACGGGCAGGGTATCAAACACGTACAAGGATGTTGTCCTGTTCATCGATAGCCAACCGGCTGAGTTGGAATGGAGGAAACATCATCATGTTCATCGGGAGGCAATGCTACTTCTTGAGCTTGCGTTGATTTTTCCCTTGAAGAGGAAAAGGTGATGCAGCAAAGTAGAGATAAGTATTTCCCTCAGTTGAGAATCAAGGTATCAATCCAGTAGGAGGTACAAGCAAGTCCGCAATATATGCACCTGCACAAACTAACAAACACTTGCACACAACGCGAAAAGGAGTTGTCAATCCCTTCAACGTCACGAACAAGAGTGAGGTCTGATAGAAAGATGATAAAAAAAATAAAGTAAATAAAACTCCGCGAGGTATTTTTGTATTTTTGATTATGTAGATATGAATAAACAATATGGAAAATAGACCCGGGGGGCATAGGGTTCACTAGAGGCTTCTCTCTTGAATAAAACATACGATGGGTAAACAAATTACTGTCGAGCAATTGATAGATAAGCGCAAAGTTATGACGATATCTAAGGCAATGATCATGAATATAGGCATCACGTCCGTAATAAGTAGACCGACTCCTGCCTGCATCTACTAGTATTACTCCACCCATCGACCGCTATCCAGCATGCATATAGAGTATTAAGTTAAAAACGGATAACGCCTTAAGCAAGATGACATGATGTAGAGGGATAACTCAAGCAATATGATATAAACCCCACCTTGTTACCCTTAATGGCAACAATACAATATGTGCTTCGCTACCCTTTCTTTCACTGGGTGAGGACACCGCAAGATTGAACCCATCACAAAGAACCTCTCCCATTGCAAGATAAACCAATCTAGTTGACCAAACCAAATCGATAGATCGAAGAGAAATACAAAGCTATCAAATCATGCATATAAGAATTCAGAGAAGAATCAAATAATATTCATAGATAATCTGATCATAAATCCATAATTCATTGGATCTCGACAAACACACTGCAGAAGAAGATTACATCGAATAGATCTCCAAGAACATCGAGGAGAACATTGTATTGAAGATCAAAGAGAGAGAAGAAACCATTTAGCTACTAGCTATGGACCCGTAGGTCTGTGGTAAACTACTCACGCATCATCGGAAGGGCAGCAAGGTTGATGTAGAAGCCATCCGTGATCGAATCCCTCTGAGGGAGTCCTGGACTAGGGGGTCCTCGGGCGTCCGGCCTGTTATTCATTGGGCCGGACTGATGGGCTATGAAGACATGAATACCGAAGACTATACCCGTGTACGGATTGGGCTCTCCTTGACGTGAAAGGCAAGCTAGGCGATCAACCATGAAGATTCCCTCCTATGTAACCGACTCTATGTAAACCCTAGATCCCTCCGGTGTCTATATAAACCGAAGGGCATAGTCCGGATAGGACAGATTCATTACCATATACTCATAGGCTAGACCTCTAGGGTTTAGCCAGTACGATCTCGTGGTAGATCAACTCTTGTAACACTCATATTCATCAAGATCAATCAAGCAGGAAGTAGGGTATTACCTCCATAGAGAGGGCCCGAACCTGGGTAAACATCGTGTCCCTCGTCTCCTGTTACCATCGATCCTAGACGCATAGTTCGGGACCCCCTACCCGAGATCCGCCGGTTTTGACACCGACATTGTTGCTTTCATTGAGAGTTCCACTATGCCGTCAACGAAAGGTTCGATGGCCCCTTCGATCGTCAGTAATGACGTTGTCCAGGGAGAAATCTTTCTCCCCGGATAGATCTTCATATTCGTCAGCGTCGTACTGCGGGCCAACTCGCGTGGCCATCTGGAGCGGATCGATGGTTACGTCCCTGGCCATCAGGTCAGACTCGGAAGCTTGAACTACGTTGCGGACGCCCGTGGAGACTTGATCTTCAATGGGTTTGAGACCGCAGCAATCGCTCCCCCTCCCCCCGATGAACACGACATAAATCTGTCATCGGATCGCATCCAGGAGATGATTCCTGTTGATGCAACGACCCTAAAACCGAAGCAGACCGTGCCCTTCGAGGCCACCAGATCCGTGGCCCTAGAGCCGCACATGGACTTGACATCCTGCCATGTCTGTGTCAATGGAACTCCGGACTCGTCTCCAGCCGTACGTTCCGGACCAGGCACGCCTGTGGACACCGAGTTGGATCGCTTATCGATTTCTGAATTTAGCGCCGCAGACATCTTCCAGCATTCACCTTTGGGTGACGTGCTAAAATCTTTCCAGAACTTGTCCTTGGAGAAGGACCCATAGCCGAACTATATTCGGTTCGAGCTAGAGGCGGACGACGAGGAATTTTGCTTCCCACCCGCCACCCACTTCATCGCCACCGTCGAAGACCTAACAGACGACCTCGATTACGAATCCGAAGACATCGATGGTATGGACGACGATGCCGGAGAAGAGGAGGCCCAAAACCCGCCATTTACTAGACGCTGGACGGCCACCTCCTCGTACGACGTATACATGGTTGATACACCTAAAGGATCTGAGGACGACAAAGAAGAGCCAGAGGCGTATAAATCCTCCGAGACGCATTTCAAGCGCCGGCGCCCCAAACGCCGCTCCAAGCCTCGTCGCTCAAAAGATAACAACACTGGCACCGGAGAAAACTGAAGGAAATATGCCCTAGAGGCAATAATAAAGTTATTGTTTATTTCCTTATATCATGATAAATGTTTATTATTCATGCTAGAATTGTATTAACCGGAAACATAATACATGTGCGAATACATAGACAAACAGAGTGTCACTAGTATGCCTCTACTTGACTAGCTCGTTAATCGAAGATGGTTATGTTTTCTAACCATAGACATGAGTTTTCATTTGATTAACAGGATCACATCATTAGGAGAATGATGTGATTGACTTGGCCCATTCCCTTAGCTTAGCACTTGATCGTTTAGTATGTTGCTATTGCTTTCTTCATGACTTATACATGTTCCTATGACTATGAGATTATGCAACTCCCGTTTACCGGAGGAACACTTTGTGTGCTACCAAACGTCTAACGTAATCGGGTGATTATAAAGGTGCTCTCTGGTGTCTCCGAAGGTACTTGTTGGGTTGGCGTATTTCGAGATTAGGATTTGTCACTCCGATAGTCGGAGAGGTATCTCTGGGCCCACTCGGTAATACACTCACTATAAGCCTTGCAAGCATTGCAACTAATGAGTTAGTTGCGGGATGATGTATTACGGAATGAGTAAAGAGACTTGCCGGTAATGAGATTGAACTAGGTATTGAGATACCGACGATCGAATCTCGGGCAAGTAACACACCGATGACAAAGGGAACAATGTATGCTGTTATGCGGTTTGACCGATAAAGATCTTCGTAGAATATGTGGGAGCCAATATGAGCATCCAGGTTCCGCTATTGGTTATTGACCGGAGACGTGTCTCGGTCATGTCTACATAATTCTCGAACCCGTAGGGTCCGCACGCTTAATGTTTGATGACGGTTATATTATGAGTTTATGTGTTTTGATGTACCGAAGGTAGTTCGGAGTCCCGAATGAGAACGGGGACATGACGAGGAGTCTCGAAATGGTCGAGACATAAAGATCGATATATTGGACGACTATATTCGGACATCGAAAAGGTTCCGAGTGATTCGGGTATTTTTCGGAGTACCGGGAGTTACGGAATACGGGAAAGAAGTATTGGGCCTTAATGGGCCTTAGTGGGAAGGAGGGCAGCAGCCAGGGAGGTGGCACGCGCCTCCCAAGCCCAATCGAATTGGACAAGGGGTTTGAGGCGCGCCCCCTCTCCTTCCTTCTCCTCTTCTCCCTTTCCCCTTCTCCTAGTTGGACTAGGAAAGGGGAAACCTACTCAACTAGGAGTAGGAATCCTACTCCTTGGCGCCCCTCCTAGGGCCGGCCTCCTCCTCCTTGCTCCTTTATATACAGGGGGGGGGCACCCCATAGACACAACAATTGATCTCTTGATCTCTTAGCGTGTCGGTGCCCCCTCCACCATAATCCACCTCGATAATATCGTAGCGGTGCTTAGGCGAAGCCTGCGCCGGTAGAACATCATCATCGTCACCACGCCGTCGTCTTGACGGAACTCTCCCTCAAAGCTCAATTTGGATCGGAGTTCGGGGACATCATCGAGCTGAACGTGTGCTGAACTCGGAGGTGTCGTACGTTCGGTACTTGATCGGTCGGATCGTGAAGATGTACGACTACATCAACCGCGTTGTGCTAATGCTTCCACTTTCGGTCTACGAGGGTACATGGACAACACTCTCCCCTCTCGTTGCTATGCATCACCATGATCCTGTGTGTCCGTAGGAATTTTTTTGAAATTACTACGTTGGCCAACAAAAACAGTACTCCAGGCGACGCCGAAAACAACGAAGACCCTGTCGGAGCTACATACGAACAGGAGGAACAGGACGACAGTCAAGACAACCCTGATGAACAGGCCATAGAAGATGATCTGGAGGACGATAGTTACTGTCCACCCTCCAAAGAGGAGACAAGCCTTGGCAACGAAGACTTTATCGTGCCTGAGGATCCTCTAGAGCAGGAACGCTTCAAACTCCAGCTCATAGCCACCGCCAAGAGCTTGAAAAAGAAACAGTAGCAGCTCCAAGCCGAACAAGATCTGCTCGTCGACAGATGGACCGACGTACTGACAGCCGAAGAATATGGCCTCAAGCGCCCAGCCAAGAGCTACCCAAAACGCAGACTGCTACCTCAGTTCGATGAGGAGGCACCAGATCCCATACCTCCCTCGCGCAATGCGGACCGACCACCACGCGGTCGAGATAGAGCGGTGGACCGACCACCTCGTGGTCGAGATAAAACGGCAACCCAGACCGAACAACAGCCCACCCCACCGCCTAGCAAAAACAGGGACAGACCAGCTCAGGACCACACATATGATCTCCGGCAGGAACTGGACAGTAGAGCAGGACATACAAGATCGATCTATGGATCACGAGGCCGTGCCTCGAAGCACGACGATGGATACCTATTCGGACGTGACAAAACAAACCACGCCCGGACCGAATGCCGCAGACGGACTCCATCAGAGCTCCGTCGTGATGCGGCCCGCTATAGAGGCGCCACACACCCTCTCTGCTTCACAGACGAGGTGCTGGATCACGAATTCCCTGAGGGGTTCAAGCCCGTCAACATGGAATCATACGACAGCACAACCGATCCTGCAGTATGGATCAAGGATTTCATCCTCCATATCCACATGGCTCGAGGAGATGACCTCCACGCCATTAAATACCTCCCACTAAAGCTTAAAGGGCCAGCTAGGCACTGGCTTAACAGCCTGCCTAAAAATTCTATCGGCAGCTGGGAGGACTTGGAAGAGGCTTTCCTTGATAACTTCCAAGGAACTTATGTCCGGCCACCAGATGCCGATGACTTAAGCCACATAGTTCAACAACCTGGAGAATCAGCCAGAAAACTCTGGACTAGGTTCCTATCCAAAAAGAACCAGATTGTTGACTGTCCGGACGCCGAGGCCTTAGCAGCCTTCAAACATAGCATCTGTACGAATGACTAGCATGCCAACTCGGCCAAGAAAAGTCGAAGTCCATGGCAGCCCTCACGGCACTCATGACCCGCTTTTGCATGGGAGAGGACAGTTGGCTGGCTTGTAGTAACAACACAGCCAGCGAGACAGGCCCCTCTGAGGCCAAGAATAGCACTGGCAAGCTCTGGCGCAATAGACACAAACGCCGAAGCAATGACAACAACACCGATGACACCACAGTCAACGCTGGATTCAGTGGCTCCAAGTCAGGCCAACGGAAGAAACCTTACAAAAGAAACAATGAAGGACCTTCCAGCCTGGACCATATACTTGACCATCCGTGCCAGATACATGGCACCCCAGACAAGCAAGCCAATCACACCAACGGGTATTGTTGGGTTTTCAAGCAGGCCAGCAAGTTAAATGCCGAAAACAAAGAGAAGGGATCACAAAGTGAGGACGAGGATGAAGAGCCCCGGCAGCCGAACACTGGGGGACAGAAGAAATTTCCCCCTCAAATCAAAACGGTGAACATGATATACGCTACACACATCCCCAAAAGGGAGCGTAAACGAGCACTCGTGGGGCGCTCTGGCTGTAGAGCCATCGCCCTAAATTCAATCCATGGTCGTCATTCCCGATCACCTTTGATCGCCGAGATCACCCAACTAGTATCCGTCATGGCGGTTCAGCCGCACTAGTTCTTGACCCAAGTATTGACGGGTTTCACCTAACATGAGTCCTGATGGACGGTGGTAGCAGCCTCAACCTGCTCTATCAAGACACAGTTAGGAAGATGGGCATTGACCACTCACGAATCAAACCAACAAAGACTACCTTCAAAGGAGTCATACCAGGTGTCGAGGCCCGTTGTACGGGCTCCATCATGTTGGAAGTGGTCTTCGGTTCCGCGGACAATTTTCGAAGCCAGGAGCTAATCTTCGACATCGTCCCCTTCCGCAGTGGCTACCACACATTGCTCGGACGAACATCGTTTGCTAGATTCAACGTAGTGCCACACTACGCTTATCTCAAGCTCAAGATGCCCGGCCCGCGCAGCGTCATAATAATCAATGGCAACACGGAACGCTCCCTCCGAACAGAGGAGCACACCGCCGCCCTAGCAGCAGAGGTACAGAGCGGCCTTCTCAAGCAGCACAATAGTGCGGCTGCCGAGCCACTGGACACCATCAAGAGGTTCCGAACTACATCGCAGCAGGACAGCAAGGCTCGTCAAGAGCTCGACTAGCCTCCGTCCCAGTCCCGATGAAGTAATAACATTCGTACCACGCGTATATAATTACACACTCGAAATTCCATGGACACCGACGGAGGCACAAGCTAACCCGGGATCTACAGTTCGGCTAGACCGACCCCGGACACAATTTTTCCTTTCTGTTTCAGGTTCCTTTTCCAGCGAGCCTGATCACCAGCCCCTTCGAAGGATCGGCATACAAAAGGGGCATAAAACATAGGCGTGTAGGGTAACCTCCATACGTTCTTCTTGACGGTATTTTTACTTATTTCCCAGGACCCGCACGCTGCTCCTTCTTGATTCCGGGCATGTTAAATAGCCCGGGTGCTTATCGCACTATTTGTATAAGATATGCCTTGACGTATCCATTCAGTTATAATGAAAATGATTTGCGGCCCAGTTTCTGTGGTTTTCGCTTCTTACTTCATTTTATTTTCGATCTGCTTATCAGCTGCATCGGTACTTCTTTGTACGTCTCATATTCGCCAGGGGCTGCTTATCGCCCCAAAATACGGCAGCAAAGTCCGAACACTTCTTATATATAAGTTCGGCACCCCGAATTTAGCACTATATATGCATTGGCTTCGAATCATGTCTTTGGCAAATAGTTGGGTTGCCCGGCTCCTGTGCTTGCTACCCTACGTTCCGCTCCATCGACTAGGGTAGTAAAGGTAGAACTACTGCGATTGTGCCCTGGCCTTGACCGGATGAGCACCTCAGTAGAGAAAGCCGAAAACTGATTGTCATGATACGGCGAGAGCCGGTCAGCTGTTTGAGGGTTACAAAATCGTTGGAGATTTTTTCCGCGTCACGCGAAGGATCGTCACCTCCCGATCATATGCTGACAGCACCCTGGCTTGGACCAGGGGCTACACACTTGCTTAATTATAAAACTCCTATGGCTAAGTGAGGGCGTTCAAGCCGTATAGTCCAATTGCCTTGTTCGTTCCGCTAAACAACTCCTTCAAGGACCATATAATTGGATCAAGATTGTTTAGATCCCATCCCGAACACCTCCGTACTACCTACGTGAGGGCAGAAGCCGACGACTGGTCAACCCTCAGATTGCATATAACACGGCCGCACAGGAGGAAACAATTTAAAGCATAACGAAATTACAATACAAAACAAGCTTTGTACTTATAATACAAGGCAAAGGTCTAACACGAATATATTCATTCGAAAATAACGTCCTGCGAACATTGAGCTGCCACAAGTTGAGACCCTTCTATGACATCCGCAAAATATTTCTCGGGTGTGCGGTGCTCCTTGCCCTCTGGTGGCCCGCTGGCAACTTCAACATCGTTCATCTTCGCCCACCACATCTTGCAATGAGCGAAGGCCATACGAGCACCTTTTATACAGGCGGAGCGCTTGACGACCTCCAGCCGCGGACATGCTTCCATTAACCGCCTCACGAGTCCGAAGAAGCTGTCGGGCATAGCTTTGGCTGGCCATAGCCGGATTTTCAAATCCTTCATGGCTAGTTCGGCCACCCTGTGCAGAGTGAAGGACACGGGATGCTCTGGCGTTGCGTACTGCGCCCAGAATAGCTTCTCCGTAGAACCTCCTCCTTCGCTTCGGTAGAACTCTGCGGTGTCTGATACGCTGCGTGGTAGATCCACAAAAGCCCCTGGGGAACTCCGAACCCGGGTCAGTAAAAGGTATTGCTTCTCCACATACTTGCTTTGCATCTTAAATGCCTTACCCGCCGTGATCTTCTTGGCCTCTTGTATCTCCTGGAAGGCGGCCTGGGCCTCACTCCGTGCGGTTTCCGCGCTTTGACGAGCCTTGGTGAGCTCGGCCTTTCGAGCCGACGCATCATTCTCCAAGGTCTCACAATTTTTCACCGCATCTTGGAGCTCCTGCTAGACCTCCTTGACTCGGGCCTCGAGCTTTTTTCAGGCGGCTTGCTGCTCGACGGCCTTCCCATCGGCTTCGGCCAGAGCCTTTTTCAGGTCCTCGACCTCGGTTGCGGCTCCTGCATATATTACGACACTACAGTCAGTATACACCGCCTGTTCTTTCCGAACACATAGCAAGTCGCCATTTACCTTGCTTCTCCTGAAGCCGAATCGTCACCTCGCCGAGCTCGTTCTCGGTCCACTCCAGCCTCTGCTTTAGTTCAGAGACTTCGGCAGCATGCGAGGCTGCGGCCAATAGCGATGCCTGCTTATGCACACATATCACGTTAGTCTCCTACACTAAAAGATTGATCCTCTGTCCGGTTCTTCTTAACAAACACCAGACAGTGTCTCAAGGGCTACTGACTACATGGGGTTTTTTCTCTGTCACTTACCTCGAAACCTGTCAACAGGTTGTCAGAGGCTCGCTCAGTCCACTCTTGGCGGATCGAATTTTTCGATCACCAAGCCATAAGAGCGCGGTGTTCGCCCATAACGGAGGCGCCTCGTGGCGCCTCCATCAGTTATCTGGCGCCCTGGATGGACAGGGACCACCGGCCGAGCGGTGCACCCTCCTTCATAGGGGATGCCCGCCCGACCCGGAGCCATATGGGTCTCGAATCGACAGGCCGAGGGCCAAGCCGGATGCGCCCTCTTCGCCATCTCCATGGGGATCGCTCCTCCATGTGTCCGGCAGGGAGGCTTCGCCGTGGCGCCTCCCGACAGCGATCGGGTTCCTCCTGTTTCGGATCGGCCTCCAGACAGCACTTGTGTCGCCCCGCCCCGGGAGTAAGCGGCGGTGGCGATCGCTCGCCATCTCCGACGGAGCCAACGAACTTCCGTGATGAGGATCGCTGGATTAGGTCGCGGGCGGACTGCAATAGTACGCTTAACTACATCAAGATAATGGAGAGAAAGGGCTGGATGTACGCATAAATAAGCCATGTCACTTACGATGCGGCCCGGGGCTTAGTGCTGGGGCGTCGTTCCAGACTGCTGTCAACGTCCCACGCGGTGTTGACCGCTGGAACACCCTTCCCCTTTTTGGACACCTCCGCCTCCAGATGCGCCGAAGCCGCCCTCTTTTTCTTCCTCTCCTCAGGGGGGGGGGGGATTGTTTTCTTCCTCCTCCTCCTCTTCCCCATCATTGTCCTCAGGGACAGAGGAATGAGTTTCGTCGTCTTCGTACACCATGTCCGAAGTACCCTTACGAAGGAGGCCACTCTTGGCCCCCTTTGCCTTCTTCTTGGCCTTCTTCTCTGACGCCTTGTACAACGCCGATACTAGCATATCCGCCAAGCGCGGGATGACCGGTTCTTCGGGCAGCGGAGCCGGACACCAGATCTGCTTCGCCCTCTCCGTCCAGTCCTGAAAGAGCAATAATAAAAGCTCAGACATCATCCTCGAAACAATCAGGTTGAAGACATGTTCGAAATAACGTACCTTGTTGGCGGGGTGTGTAAATTCGTGACCATGGTCTGAATCCGTGGCCGGAGGTTTCTCATTGCCCTTAAAGAGCAACTTCCATGCGCCTTTCGTGCGTAGTCTCGAAGAGCCTCTCCAGGGTCCGGTGCTTCTTTGGATTGAACTCCCACAGCGGGCGGCTTCGACGCTGGCATGGAAGGATCCGGCGAACTAACATCACCTGGATCACATCGACGAGCTTGACTCTCTTGGTTACCATGCCCTGAACACGCGTCTGCAGCGCTATCGGCTCGTCAGGAGAGCACCAGTCCGGACTCTTCTCGACCCAGGAGGTGAGTCGCATAGGAGCGCCGGAGCGGAATTCGGCAGCTGCGGCCCAGGTGGTGCCGTGTGGTTCTGTGATGTAGAACCACTGCTTGTGCCACTCCTTCACCGTATCCACAAAGGTGCCTTTGGGCCAGGAGACGTTGGACAATTTACTCACCATTGCCCCTCCGCACTCCGCGTGCTGGCCATCCACCACCTTCGGCTTCACGTTGAAGACTTTGAGCCACATCCCAAAGTGGGGGTGGATGCGGAGGAAGGCCTCGCACACGAAGATAAACGCCGAGATGTTGAGGAAAGAATTCAAGGACAGATCATGGAAATCTACCCCGTAATAATACATTAGCCCGCGGATGAAAGGCTGGAGTGGAAACCCTAGCCCGCGGAAGAAATGAGGGAGGAATACTACCCTCTCATTGGGCTCCGGCGTGGGGACGATTTGTCCCTCAGCCGGCAGGTGGTGGACGATTCCCGTCGCCAAGTATCCGGCTGCCCGGAGCTCAGTAATGTCCTCCTCCGGACAAGGTTGCTTGAGTGGAAAGGAGATGAGAACTTGAGCGTTGGAGCTCGAGATTGGGAAGGCGGAGACAGAGAGAAGGCGTGAGAATAGGAAGAGGGGATCCTTATCTCCTTATAAAGGCATCAAATATTAAACGCCTCCTCGCTTGCCTTGAGATTCGCCTATTCCCAAGGGCTGTGTAAATGGCACGGTTGTGTTACCCATACCCGCATTGATGGGAATCCCGCAATAAGGGGACACGATCTCTGCTTCGACAAGACATGCCAATAGCAACCGCGTCTTGAAGCGTGGGATGGCAGAGGAAAAACAGTTCGAAATTATGACCGGGCAGACGTAATGTCGTGTTGTAAAAAGATGTCAGCGGATGGAACTCGTGTAAAATATATATTCTCTCTGCGGTTGTGTATGGTGTGTGTAACAGGTCCGGATACAATCATCGCATCCGAAGACTATTTTGGAGTTCGGAAGAAGGGGAACCCGTCTTGCAATGCCGAAGACAATCTGCACGCCGGACTCCTCATCATTGAAGCCAGGTTCAGGGGCTACTGAGGGAGTCCTGGACTAGGGGGGGTCCTTGGGCGTCCGACCTGTTACTCATTGGGCCGGACTGATGGGCTGTGAAGACATGAAGACCGAAGACTATACCCATGTCCGGATTGGGCTCTCCTTAGCGTGGAAGGCAAGCTAGGCGATCAACCATGAAGATTCCCTCCTATGTAACCGACTCTATGTAAACCCTAGATCCCTCCGGTGTCTATATAAACCGGAGGGCATAGTCCGGATAGGACAGATTCATAACCATATACTCATAGGCTAGACCTCTAGGGTTTAGCCAGTATGATCTCGTGGTAGATCAACTCTTGTAACACTCATATTCATCAGGATCAATCAAGCAGGAAGTAGGGTATTACCTCCATAGAGAGGGCCCGAACCTGGGTAAACATCGTGTCCCCCGTCTCCTATTACCATCGATCCTAGACGCACAGTTCGGGACCCCCTACCCGAGATCCGCCGGTTTTGACACCGACACCCCCTCCGACAGAGTACCAGAAAAGGCCTCCAGATGGGATCTAATTGTAAGTGCATCTAGTGCCCCTTAGTGATTTTGGTGTATTGAAGACTTATAGGTTAAGGGACTAATGCGTTTGTGAGTGTACACAGGTCTATAAGTCTATGAGGAGTTTGATATTTACAGAGAAAGTCGACCCCTAAAAATGAATGTCTTCAACTGAAGACTTTGTATGTCTGAAGACTTTCTGAAGACTTTGAAAGTGAAGAAATTGGTGTGATCATGATGACTTGATATTCATGTGAGGAACATGAAGCGTGAAGACTTTTGTTTTTGTAGTTTCATTTTCTCTTTCTTGAGTCATAGGAAACACCGTACTGTTAAAGGGGGTCGAGGAAAAACTAAGGAAAAGTTTCCAAGTGATGCTCATCTCAAAATCCTACACCTACCAATCCCTTTGAGTGAAGCCATTGGAAATCTCATGCAGTTCAATCAATTTCTCCAGTAACAGAGACGAAGTTCTTCTGGTCTCTGAGGAATTTGTTCTGACTGAGGAGTTAGTTATTCGCCAGTGTGGATTGCCTACAAGTAAGGAACATGATAGCCCTGAGGAATTTGATAGTCAAATTTCCGACCGTTGCTGTGTTATGCGCCAGCTGTCCCAAAATATTTTATCCACCTAACGATCATATCATTGAAGGGCATTTATGTCTTATCACGCCGGGCTGCTCCCTAGGCTATAAATAGCCGCCCCCTACAGCCACTAGCTAGTTGGCTGCTCCAAGAGAAACTGGCAATTGTCATTGTGAGCATCCCATCCTCCGAGGACTTTGAGCGAAAATCATCAAGTGAGGAAAACCCAAACCCAAACACCTACAAACCCAAAGTGATTGAGCATCACTGAAGAAATTGTTCCTGTGTGGATCCAACGCTTGTTACCTTTGAAGACTGTGCATCTTCCAGACGGTTAGGCGTCATGGTCTAGAGCATCCAAGAGGAAATTGTGGATTGCTGAGTGAGTTGTGAAGGTTTGGAAGTCACCCGAAGACTTACCACAAGTGATTGGGCGAGGTCTGCTTGACCTTAGCTCAAGGACAATACGGTGAGGACTGTGTGTCCGGGACTGTGTGTCCTCAGGTTTAAATACCTAGTCGCTCCAACCAGATGTAAAACTGTCACAGCAGTTGGAACTGGTCTAGCAAATCATTATCTTCACCAAGCCTACTGGTTCTATTTTGTCAACCCTTCCATTTCCTCATTACTGTGTTGTGTGCTTGTTCATATTTGTTTGAAGACTTTGACTGAAGACTTTCTCAATTTCCTCAGTTCAATTTCTTTAGTCTGTTTGTCTTCATCCTGTTTATCATGCGCTTACGCTTTCTATACTCTGTGTTTGTTTTCATTTCATCATGATGTCTATGCTTATGTTATGTTATGTCTACATCTGAGTACTTATTCCGCTGCAAGTAGTTCTTCGCATAGGAATTTCCTCACCCTGAAATTCCTTAGTGAATAATTCATAAAAATCGCCTATTCACCCCCCTCTAGTCGACTTAACGCACTTTCAATTGGTATCAGAGCAAGGTACTCCCTTGTTCTGTGTGATTTTGGTTTAACTGCCTGGAGTTTTAGTTATATCGACCACAGGTATGATCAAGGTCTCTGCTGGGTGTCCTACCTTTGATGGGACGGACTACCCCTACTAGAAGAATAAGATGCAAATGCATCTTGAGGCAATTGATTACAATCTCTGGTATGTTGTGGAAAATGGTGTTCCCTCTATCACTCCTACCATCAACGCTGCTGACGTGAAGAGATTCAAGAAACTCGACTCTCAAGCGAAGAACATCATATGTGGCCATCTTAGCAAAGGGCAGTATGCCAGAGTGAGTGCTTTGGAGACAGCTAAGCTTATCTGGGATAGGCTGTCCAAGGTCAATGAAGGATTCTCAACACAGCGTGACTCTCGAGTTGACGTTCTTCGCAATCTCTTCAACCGCTTCAGAAGACTCGACAATGAAAATGTTCAGCAAACCTTCGATCGCCTCATTGACATTTCAAATGAGCTTCCAGCACTTGGTGCCACTGACATCACCGACCATGAGGTGGTGAAGAAATTGCTGAGATCACTTGATTCTTCATTTGACACTCTGACACTGATGATACAAGAACGTGAAGATTACAAGTCACTTGATCCTGCTGATATCCTCGAGAGGCTAAACACTCATAGTTCCAGCTTGCTGAAAAGAGAGATCTCTATGGACCGAGCTATGGCAGATCACGTGCTCTGAAGGCCAAGGTAATGTCTGAATCTGAAGGTGAAGATTATGGTAGTAGCCTTGGTGATCCTGAAGAACTGAGCCAGGAGCTAGCAATGCTCGTGAAGAAATTCCAGAAGTTCTCAAGACGTGGTCTCTTTGGAAAATCCTCAAGAAGTGATGATTCCTCATCCCGTGACTACAAGAAGAGACTGTGCCACAAATGCAAGAAACCTGGTCACTACATTCAACACTGTCCTCAGTGGGAAAAGGAATCAAAGAAGAAGAAATACAAGGACTACAGTTATGATGACTCAAAGAAGAAGAAGAAGAAACCTTCAAAGTCTTCATCATCAAAATCCTCAAAGTCTTCATCACGCAAGAAGAGCAGCTCTAAGAAGGCTCAGACATTCATTCGCAATAAAATGGACTCTAAAGCTGAATCTGAGGAACATGAGGAAGAGGAGGCATCTAAGGAGTCAGAATCTGGTGTGGCAAGCCTAGCCCTTGCTACTGCGTTTGTCAGCAAGTCCATCTTCAACTCTGAGGAGAATGACTTCCACAACAAGTCTGACGATGGCGATGATGACTGCGCTCCCACCTACTGCTTCATGGCAAAAGGTGCCAAGGTACTCAAATATCCCTCCTCTGAATCAAGTGAGGATGAATCTGATGAAAACCACAAGTCTAGCTACTCTAAACTTGCTAAGATTGCTGTGAAACAACAAAAGGCTTTTGAAAAGGTTCAAAACATGCTAGACAAGAGTGATGATATGTTGGGTGAAGAAATGGATCGCACTAAAACTTTGACTGAAAATCTTCAGAGACTTCAGTCCAAGTTTGATAATCTTCAAAGTCATCATAACACTCTCTTATCTGATCGTGAGAAGCTTTCTTATGAATTTCTTCAAAGAAAGCAACATCTTGAGAAGCTAAGGGAGAGTTATGAAGATCTTCAGAAGGAGCATGATTCATTACTTGCTCAACAAATCAACGCTGCTCAGGAAGAATTTATTCCTCCATGTTTGAAGTGCATTGAACGTGAATCTGCTAATTCTTCACCTGAATGTTCAAATGCTTCTACTGCTACAAATTCTTCACATGTCTCTGCTATCACTAATTCCTCATCTGAGGATATTTCTAGTATCACTGACAATGCGGGGCTGAAGGAATTGTATATGACAGGCATGTTGTTGGGGATATAACTATTAGGTATGACCCGCCCAGGAGGGGCCGGGTTATACCTATGGCGATTCATGAAGCCCAAGACAGCTCTGGAAGATGGCGGTTCAGATAAGGGCCAAAGGCCCAAAGGTGACTTAAGGCCCGTAGAGCTAAACCGCCATATGTACATAACTTGTATTGTAAGGCAGGGATAGTTAGAGACCGAGCATGTACAATCGCTTATGAGCCGGCCGGGACTCGGGAGCCATTAAGGCCGACCTCAGATATAAAGGGACGACCAGTGAATGTTCAGACAAGTAACATCAGATCAAAAGCTAGGTCAAGCGGATTCGCTCCCTAGTAATCGAAACATAAGTAATACCACCTCAAACTGGATTAGGCCTTTACCTTCACCGCAAGGGGCCAAACCAGTATAAACCCTCGTGTCCTTTGTCCCGTATTAACCCCTTTAAGCTTCCTAGTTGCAATGGCTCCACGATTAAGTCCTTTCATTAGGACATCTGCCGTGACAATTCCATGACAGTTGGCGCCCACTGCGGGGCATGCGCACGGTGGATTTGAGTTCTTGAAGGGCAGCTTCAAAGGGCTCAAGGGATATGCTGTGGGTCGGATGACCAAGAGTCGTCGCGGAAAGCTCTACATCGACGACGCGGGCTGGGGCCCCGACGCCGGCTCAATTGAGTACGGGTACTGGGTACCCTTCGGCGCAATCCACGTCTTCATCGGCCAGATCGGCGAGCCGGGCCCTGAGCCGGACATCTGCACCGACATCGTCGAGACGGCTCAGCGTGCGAGACCCGCCCGGGCTCAGCCCGCCATGAAGCATGCCTTCGTGGGATGCATCCATGGAGGGTAATTTTCTGAAGGATCTGTGTCTAGCGGTGAGACAGCCATCTACTCTGATGGTGAGTCGTCCACGGGTGAGATGGGTTCATTGTATCAATTGCAAGACGGCGGGCTTGGGGGCTATTCTGATGGCAGCAATATTCTGGACCCCTTTGAGCCGCCGAGTAGAGTGGGGATCTTCATGGCTGGCACGCAACCCGTTCAAAACTCTACGGCTACGGCACCGATAACCTCTGGGTCAGCGGCAGCCGGGGCAGGAGGCCCTACGCGCCCGTCGGCTCAGGTGCTGATGGTTCTCATGGATAGGATGACAGCCCTGTTAACCGCCGTAGTTAATCCAGCGGATCAGGCTCAACATGATGCAGAAGTGGCACGGTTACGTGAGGAGGTAGCACAAGCCAAGGAAAACCTAGCAGCGGAGGACGTCAGGATGGCCACAGAGCGGGCGGCTTTGGATGCTCGAGCTCAGCAGATTCAATCAGAGGCTTTCCAGCTTACGATGGATCTGAACGCATCAAATGAGGTCATGAGGAGAAGGCACCAGAAGGCTATATCCCGTCTGCCTCCGACTTATGATCCTAGAAACCTCTTCAGCACACCCGGTGTAGGCCCAGTAACCCGCCGGAGGTAAACCGGGTTGCAACACCCGGGGCTGGGACGCAGGTTCAACCACGGGTGATGGAACCTCCTCGTATGAATACTGTTCCACCTCATCATGTACCAACACCACCGGGTTATTATTCTAACCCTTTGGAGAACATGATCGTTGCGGCGGCACGATTGGCGGCTCTCCCGGTGGAGGGCGACTCTCCGACGATGATTGAAACACAAAGGGTCAGAGAACTTCTTCAGACGGCTCTGGTGCAGCAGGAGGCATATTCTTATAGTCGAGACAGGATTCATTCGACCCCTCGCCCAAGCCGGAGCCCGAGTTCACTACAAAAAAATACACTTCCGTGATGATACGTGTTTGTCATAGTAGGTCACGTTTTCTGTCATGCATGTACATCCATGACAAATTTATGACAGAATCAAGATAGTCATACCTGTGCTGTCGTAGAAGTGTTCCATGACATTACCAAAATTATCATCACGGAAGTGTCCACTTCCATGACGATAAATCGCGCGTCACAGAAGTGCTTTCGTCAAGGGTGACCGACACGTGGCATCCACCGTAACGGAACGCCGTTAAGCTATCGGGTCCGGTTTTGGATCTGATAACCCGTTAACAGCCCGAACCAATGGGGATTTTCCACGTGTAAAATCATCATTGGCCGGAGGAAACATGTGTTGCCTCACCGTTGGGACATATGTCATCCACTCATTGGACAGGAGGCGCCTATGATAGGTCGACACGTGGCACAGCCCAACAGTGGCCCATTCTAGTGAAAAAGGCCGGCCCAGTAAAAAATAGCAGGCCGGCCCATATAAGGCCTAATTGTGTCAGGTCCATTTAAGCCCACGGCCCATAAGAGATGTGCCAATTTGGCCCGTCAATGTCCCGTTAAAGATTTGAAACCATTGCAGCCCATCGTCAGTTCGAGCCCGTTAACAACCCGCTATATATTTGGGCTCAATATCAGCCCGATGAGATTTCAGCCTATTAACGGCCCATTCAGTGGATGGGCCAATTTTCACGATGTACATCTTTCGGCCTTTTAGCGACCCTTTAAATGTTGGGCTAATTTCCGGCCCGGTGTGTCTTTCAGCCTGTTGACGGCCCATAAATCAGTTGGGCCATTTGTAGTCGGACCAGAGTTTCGGCCTTTTAGCAACCCATTTAAGTGTTGGGACAATTTCCGGCCCGGTGTGTCTTTCAGACGGTCCATATATCTGTTGGGCCATTTGTAGTCGGACCTGAGTTTTGGCCTTTTAGCGACCAATTTAAGTGTTGGGCCAATTCCCGCCCAATGTGCCTTTCAGCCTGTTAACGGACCATAAATGAGTTGGGCCATTTGTAGTCGAACCTGAGTTTTGGCCTTTTAATGGCCCATGCCATTCATGGTACAATAACAGCCCGGTTTCTCTTTTGGCTTGCTAAAGGCCCACAACACAGTTGGGCCATTTACAATACGACCTGACTTTCGGCCTCTTAGCGGCCCATGCTCTTCATGGTCCTGTACAAGCCCGTTGTCTCTTTCGGCCTGCTAAAGGCCCACAGTATAGTTGGGCCATATGAGCCCGAACTTAGTAACGGCCTGTTAACGACCCGTGAAATCAATTGGGCCCACCTGCCCGCTTCGATGTCACCGTTAACGACCCGGAGTTAAGAGGGCCGACCATTAACTTCGGCTCGGTAACGCCCATTAACTTAATGGGCCCACTAAAGTTCATACATGTCTTTAGGCCAAATTAGATAATTTGAGCCCATTACGACGAGCAATTATGCACAGGACCAAAACCGATCAAGCAAATGTACAACATATAGGGAAAAACGTTGCACATCCAGCATAAATTACAGGAAATTACATCCACTGGGCAATCAAAGATTGATGCCAGTGCAAATAAATGAACAGAACTGAAAGTGCAACTATCCCTGGGTGGTTTTGGTAATTCCTAACAACATATAGCTCATTGAGCTAATGCTACTTCAAGATAAACATTTCAGGAAAGCTCAATGATTGGCATGGCATGGATAATAAAAGTGGACCCCTCAAAATGCTAAGGACAAAGGATTGGCTCAATCTCAAAGCTCAGGACTCTACATTTTTCATTTTAAGTGATCCAAGATCACATTGAGTCCATAGGAAAAGCCAATACTATCAAGAGGGGGTGAGGTGTTGCTTAATGAGGTTCTTGCTCAAAATGCTTAGTGATATGCTCCAAAAACCCTCAACTACTTTATCATATCCACATATGTCCCAAACCAAAAGTCAAACTCGGCCCCACCGAAACTCTCTATCCGGCGCCACCGAGTTCAGTTGACATGGCCATTGCCAGAAACCCTAGTCTTTTCGGTCTCACCGATAGGGATCTCGGTATCACCGAGATGGGATTGTAATCTCTCTGTTTCCCTTCGTAACGTTTCAGTCAAACTGAGATGAGTGATCGGTCCCACCGAGATTGCAATGCAAACTCTCTATTTCCCATTCGTAACGTTTCGGTCCAACCGAGATGAGCGAATTGGTCCCACCGAGTTTGCCTGACCAACTCTCTGTTTGTCTATTACCAAAATTGGTCTCACCGAGTTTGTGTAATCGGTCTCACCGAGATTACGTTATGCCCTAACCCTAATGATATCGGTCCCACCGAGATGACATGTCGGTCCCACCGAAAATCCTAACGGTCACATTATGAACTAAGTCGGTCTGACCGAGTTTCACTATTCGGTCCCACCGAGTTTGGTAAATTGTGTGTAACGGTTAGAATTTATGTGGAGGCTATATATACCCCTCCACCCACTCTTCATTCGTGGAGAGAGCCATCAGAACATGCCTACACTTCCAACATACAAATTCTGAGAGAGAACCACCTACACTTGTGTTGAGGTCAAGATATTCCATTCCAACCACATAAATCTTGATCTCTAGCCTTCCCCAAGTTGCTTTCCACTCAAATCACCTTTCCACCAAATCCAATCCTATGAGAGAGAGCTGAGTGTTGGGGAGACTATCATTTGAAGCACAAGAGAAAGGAGTTCATCATCAACACACCATTTGTTACCTCTTGGAGAGTGGTGTCTCCTAGATTGGCTAGGTGTCACTTGGGAGCCTCCGTCAAGATTGTGGAGTTGAACCAAGGAGTTTGTAAGGGAAAGGAGATCGCCTACTTCGTGAAGATCTACCCGAGTGAGGTAAGTCCTTTGTGGGCGACGGCCATGGTGGGATAGACAAGGTTGCTTCTTCGTGGACCCTTCGTGGGTGGAGCCCTCCGTGGACTCGCGCAGCCGTTACCCTTCGTGGGTTGAAGTCTCCATCAACGTGGATGTACGATAGCACCACCTATCGGAACCACGGATAAAAAATCTCCGTGTCAACATTGCGTTTGCTCCCTCAAAATCCTCCCTTTACCTTCATATGCAATTGTTTTACATTCCGTTGCTAGACTCTTAGAATTGCATGTGTGGGTTGATTGCTTGACTTGTGCTAAGTTGCTAAAATCTGCCAGGAACTAAAATTGGGAAAAGGCTAGATTTTTATTTGGTCAAGTAGTCTAATCACCCCCCTCTAGACATACTTTTGATCCTACAAGAACCTAACGATCTACAACATCACAATCTGCAACCTCAGCACGGATGACGCCCATAAGCATGTGGGCAAGTTCTTGCTGCTTTGCTACACTGTCTCTGAAAACATTGATCAGTTGTTGTGTCGCACGACTCTGAACCTCTGATTCCTCCACCATTTTCATCATTCCTTCAACCATTAAATGGTTCACAAACATACCATTTTTCCGTTGCATTCGAGACAGAGGATACTGAACAGATTCAGATGGCGATTTTGGCAGGTTTGTATTATTGACAGTGGAGAGTGTCTCGACCACTGCATCATAACATAAATTAGGAGGGGAACCAAACAGATTAATCATGAGTTATTGGCATATGACCTGGCCTAGATTTATTGGAAATAAACAATGGGGTTGCCTTGCTGTTTTCAGAGTTTGTCTTCTTATCTTCAGCAGCCTGCACCAAATTAAGACACTAGCATTACTATCATTGGCCAAGTCAGATAATATGATAGCAACATTGACACACCGAACGTTTGGGCAACTAGCCAACACCAAATTAACACAATATGGCACAACTATCATCAGCCAGGTAAGGTAATACGAAAGCAACACTGACACAATGAATGAATGGGCAACCAGAGCAGCACTACAACTCACTAATGTGCATGATATGAGATAGTATACTCATGCAGCTCAGTATGCAAAACTACCAGGCAATTTTCTTTACAAAAATCAACATTGGAGCCTTTAACATTTTGCTGCAACTAATTTTAGACCAATAAAGGTTGGATTCACGCCGATTAACAAAATACATGCTGATGTAAAAATATAGTGATATACAACAGGTACTTACATCAGCAGTGGAGCACAGAGAATTCCCGCAAGATATTTTCCTCGAATACAATCCCAATGAAGGAATTATTCTGTCATTTAACCTTATTTTCTAAAAGAGAGATGGGTAAGAAACATGTAGAAAATATGATCAGAATGCTATAAAATTTCATGATGCGAGGATAAGCACATGCTTCTTAGAATGGAGTTGACATTCTTTTGCTGGAATGGAGCGGACTAGTTCTTTAGCCACTGGAATCTGCTTATTATCAGTGGGAGTTGGGTTTCTCTGTGCTGGAGCAGTATCTATGAAAAATGGAGTTGGTTTATTATCTCCTGGCGTTTGGATCTTTTGCAAAGACCTGGCTTGTAACCATTCATATTCTAACATAGCCGTCTTCCCCTTGCATGCCTTATATAGAAGAATGGTGCTTCAATTATAAAACATGCTACATCAGAGATGGAATAGGTACTAAAGAATAGAAAGGCATGACATATTGACATGTATTCCCTCCATCCGGAAATAAATGGATGGGTCTAGGCGATTTCAGTTCTAGATACATCCAGGTTTTATCCATTTCTGCGACATGTAATCCGGACGGAGGGAGTATGATGTAAGAGCTAGGGATACGAAAGGATAACACAGTAAAAAGCACTGAAAACCCACTGCAGAACCAAAGTAATCAAACCCACTGATATGAGATTGTACACTAATGCATCTCAGGATGCAAAACTACCAGGCAGTTTTCCTTACAAAAATCAACATTGTGGCCTTTAATCATACATTTTGCTACAACTAAATTTAGATCAGATGAAGGTTGGATTCACCCGATTAACAAAATACATGCTGATGTAAAATATAGTGATATACAACAGGTACTTACATCTGCATTGAGTACAGAGAATTCCTGCAAGAATCTTTCCTCACGCATTTATACCAAAGCAGAAATTCTTCTATCTGTTAAGCTTATTTTCTAAAAGAGAGATGGGTAAGAAACATGTAGAAAATATGATCAGCATGCTATAAAATTTCATGATGCAAGGATACGCACATGCTTCTTAGAATGGAGTTGACATATTTTTGCTAGACTTGAGCGGACTAGTTCTTTGGCCACTGGAATCTGCTTATTATCAGTAGGAGTTGGGTTACTCTGTGCTGGAGCAATATCTATAAAAACTGGAGTTGGTTTATTATCTCCTGGCGTTTGGATCTTTTGCAAAGACCTGGTTTGTAACCCTTCAGATTCTAACATAGTTGTCTTCCCCTTGCATGCCTTGTATAGAAGAATGGTGCTTCAATTATAAAACATGCTAGCAGAGAGATGGAATAGGTACTGAAGAATAGAAAGGCATGACATATTGACATGTATTCCCTCCATCCGGAAAAAAATGGATGGTCTAGGCGTATTTCAGTTCTAGATACATCCTTTTTTATCCATTTCGGCAACATGTAATCCGGACAGAGAGAGTATGGCGTAAGATCTAGGGATACGATAGGACAACACAGTAAAAAACACTAGTTGAATGTAAAACTGTATGCTAGCGGAATACATACACAAAAAACTAAGGCAACATACACGTGTATGATTGGGAAACTAAGATGGCATTGCCAAAGAGCACTAGAGCAACACTTCAATGTAAAAAAACATGGTATGGTAGACAGATGAAGTACATACTGATGAATAACAATGCATAAGATATTCAGTAGTTTCCCAATTGAAGTACATACTGATGAATAACAATGCATCACGGGCCAAGTTAGAGCAAGGACCTTGTGGGGTGAAGAGGATTCAACATCTTTCTGCAAGTCTTCTCAAGAACTGTCTTTACATGTTCCATAATATTGGGTATCATTGACATCAAGTTTATTGGCCTTTACATTGCTCCTTGAGGTTCTTGTGGATATACCAGTGTGTGCAATTATATCTGACATGCATGGAAGACAACTAGTAGTTAGATTTATGTAATGAGTGCCTGTAGGAGACGACATAAATAGTATGATTGGGGTTAACTAGCAGCAACAGGTCTCAAAAACTAAAGGGAGAACACATATGAAAGCTACAGAATATGTATCGTTTGTACTCGAGATTAACTAGATGGCACACAAAAGTATCAAAGAACAACATAGGTAATACTAGAAGTGGTATACTACTATAATCACTAGCCTGTGGGATAGCATTTGCTGATGGTTAATAACTATGGAACATCGTTACCTAAAGAACAAGTATCTTAGCTAAACTATAGAACAACATTAACTCCTGAACAAGACCCGTAAGAGATCATCATGAATATACAATGAAATGTGATAATCTATTTTCCATTCTTAGATGAATAACAAAGCCATAAATGTTGCACACAGGTAAGATGAGGGTACAACCTATCTGGCCGCCATCCATAGGAGTGAGCATCATGTGTTGACTTGTCGATGGCCCTGCAGTTGTTGTGGATGTCCATGTCGGGCACGCGCATTCGATGCAGGGAACTGTCGAGTGGGGACTATAGCTCCCTTCTGGTGTATGCTTGTCTTGTTGAAGCAGCTGCGGTGAGTCGGAAGACGGCGTGGCCGAAGATGCAGATAATGCATAATGTTAAGAACGACACATCTCTTTGATCTGAAGAAATATACTAAAAGATCAACAACAAGGTACGAGAGTGGTCACACGTCTGTTGACTGAAGACTAAATTGGGGTCACACTATTTTATTTTATTTTGGTACTGTTCGATCTACGCCGGATGGCTTGATGGCCGTCTTGTGCCTCCCGGCTCACACTGTTAGGAATCTTCCCCGAAGAGCCAGTGACCAACGGCAGAGCAGCTTGCCTCTGCCGTCCGTGGCCCCGGCCAAAACCCCGCTCCCCGCCCCACTGCACTGCCGTGGTTGCGCCGCCCCCGGGCCAATCCACAAAGACTCCTCGTCATCCAGATCCGGTGGCGGCAGTACCTTCAACCCATGCAACTCTAAGATAGCCATCTAAGCGCTAAGCTCATGTGAACTTGCGGCTCAAGCACCCTTACGTTAGACACCAGCCAACCGGCAGCCTAGGAGCTCCGCCGCCTCGAGGGGTGCTGTTTCCCATTGGGAATCGATGGGCCCAGAATAAAAATTCAGACAACTGACGCCTAAATAAAGTGATTTGAGATGAGGGTGCGACCTATCTGGCGGCATGGTGAAGTAGGCAGGTCCAGCTGCCGAGCCAGTGAGGCCGGCGCGGTTGCAGTGGCCACCGGGGGCAGGGAAATAGCGATGTCGCGATGGTCGACGGCTACGGGGAAGCAGCGCCGGGACTCTGGACGGATCCGAAGTTGGAGCCGCTCCGGCGCCGTGAACAACGGAGGGGGTGAATCGGCTCCGGTACGGTTCACGCGGCCGACGTCGAGGCAGCTCCAGCAGCACGAAGTAATAGGCACACGACCCAGTGCACGACGACAAATGGACAGTGTCTCCGACATTAGGGAGGAGGGCGGCTGTGAAATTGGTGCGGTGGGGGTGCCATGGAGGAGGGGCTGAGGTTTCACGGCTCGGGAGAAGGGAGCTTCCGGGGAGAAGGTGATTTGGCGCCCACGAGGTATGAATGGGGGGGGGGGAATTGGGAGGGGAGTGGAACCATGTTTTACAGACGCATTTGTCTGAAATGTGAGGGGGAGTTACAGTTCTACCCCTATCTTTAGGCTTCTCGGTTTGGGTCTGTGTACTGAGGGTCGGGGATAGTAGAGTAACTTTGCTTCTCCCCAAATAGTGGGTGGGAGCGATTTCGGGCGAGGAGGGCGTGTTTTGAAATATAGTGGGCGCGAGCGATTTCGGACGAGGAGAGCGTGTATTGAAATAGTGGGCGCGAGCTATTTCGGGCGAGGAGAGCGTGTTTTGCCGACCATGGTTTATGAATTATTCAGCACATGTCATTTTGGCTGAGGAGAAGGCGTGCTTGGATGAAGTTACGAACCTACCCTCGATCTACAACGGGCCAATTAATGCGTCTCCCATTTATTTGCTTGGGCGAATTCCACCGAGCAGAGGATGTTTAACGGTTCATTCATAATTTGGGAGAACGAGCATCCACGTCTACCTTACCAAGTCGATTCGAATCAACTTTTGAAATATTAGCTTGCCACTTCTTTCTTAGATGGAGAGATGATGCTCGGGAGTAATGTGTTTTTACATGCTCGTTGCTAGCGATTTACTATATGAAAAATAGTTGACCCACTCAAAAAACGGGAATCAAACCCAAAATGAAATATCTCGATTCAATGAAATAGCTCGTTCACCAGGTCAAAAGAGTGAACTAAATCCAAAATTGAACACCTCAATCGAATAGCATGTTGTACAGTATTATTGTACTCCATGAACATGTTGAAAGTCAAATTAATGAACTTGTTTGATATACGATATATCTGTTCATGTGTGATTGCGCATAACATGTTCTCTAATTTAAATATTTGAATGCAAGTTTATATCGAAACATGGTTTATGTCAGTCTTTGATGCATAAAATGCACCTCCCCTCTCCCTGACTCCTGCTCTCTCTCTCTCTCTCTCTCTCTCTCTCTCTTCTCTCTCTTTCACCGACAATCTTCAATTCTGTCGCACGCATCCAACACACAAACCTTGTTGGTCCCTCTCGCTTTCTCTCCATCTCACTCTCTCTCTTTGTGTGTGTGTGCATGGGGGGGGGGGGTCTTTCTAATTCACATGCATATATACTCCATCTATAGGTCTCTCTTGCACACTATGTATGATTCTCTAGTCCAAGCTAGATATCTTGGGTGCACTCATCGTACGCACACAAATTCCTTGGCTCGTTGCCCGTAACTCTCTCACGCACCACTCTGTCATCTCGGAACTCTTCCCCCCTCTCTCAAACTCTCCATCTACCTGGGTCACACATACACATGCATTTCTCATTTGCACTCGATAGGCCCATATAAAACTCTGTCTCTCTCCCTCGTTCTCTCTCAATCTCACACGCACACACACACAATCTCATGCCTAGCTATCCAAGTATGATGGTCTCTCACTCAATTGTAGGCACACGCAGTCCCCTGTATGTATATGACTAGCTAATCTTAGTCTCCATCACAAACATGTGCATGGTCTATCTCGATTTCTCTCGGGCATCTTTCTATCGCAAGACGCACCTCCCTTGATCTCCCACCCATATAGTCCCTCACGATCTCGAGGGGTCTCTATCACAAACACACCTTCTCGCCCTCCCCATGCGTCCATGTTCTCCATGTGTCCCTCTCGACCTTTGTTCCTTGTTGGCCAGACCTCTATTGAACATGTGCTATAGGGGTGTATCTCTCCGTTGCAAACAATCACACACTAGATATCTTCGTGTATCTCCTCGCCTTGCTTTTCTATCTCAGAGATGCATGCGTGATATGTTAGCCTAAGAAACGAAAAAACACACACTCTCTATAATTTATCGTTTATTGTCACTTTCTCTTTTACACACATACTCTTTTTGCACACTTACTCATTCTCCTTCACACGCACTTGATCCCTCTTGACTTATGCACTCTCCTTGGTCCATAGCATATTGATTTATTGAAAAGTCAAACATCACAAAGTTTGACCATGTACGTGGAGAAAAACAATTACATCTAGAACGGCAAACATACACCATTACATTCACCATGAGATGTAGTTTCGTATGATGTATCTTTGGTATTGAAGATATAAATAACATTTGTGTAAACCTGATCAAAGTTTCCAAAGTTTGACTTCTAAAAAAATTACATGCACTGCATTATCGAGCGGATGGAATATCTCTTTCCCCCTCTCAGCTATCTGACACACCACTCAGCCTTATCGGGGCTCCTCAATCTCTCTCAAACTTTATATCTCCCTGGTTCACACATACACATGTCTCACTCGCGCTATACATATAGACCCATCCAACACTCTCCGCCTTGTTCTCTCTCTATGTGACACGCACCCCTAATAAGTACCATAATCCTCACTCCATCATAGGCACAAGCACTCCCCCTAAGTATGATTATCTCTCACTAGCCATCGTGAACACACATATTGTCTCCTTCCATCCATACATCTATCTTGATATCTCTCGGGTATCTTCTATCGCGCACACACCTTGTCACTGATCTCCCGCCATGTAGTCCCATCACGATCTCCGGGGATCTCTATGACAAACATACACTCTCTCCTCCCCATGTCTGCATTTTCTCCGACGCCTCTCTCGACCTCTCTCCTTGTTTGTCGACCCTCTTGGCCACGTGCTAGGGGACTTGCTCTCTCGGTTTCAAACAACCACACACTATCTCCTCACCTTGCTTCCGTTGTCGAAGATGCATGTGTGATATGTTGCATAAGACACACACGTTTTTTCTCGACTTTTATCGAGTGTTGTCCATGTCTCTTTCACACACACACACACACATTTTTCACTCACTCTTTCTATTCCACTCTCTCTCTCTCTCTAGTTAGGGACTCTCTCACGTCCATAAGCATATGGATGTTTTGAAAAGTCAAACCTCAGAAAAGTTTGACCAGGTATATGTGGAGAAAAACATTTACATCTGGAAAGATCATTAGATCATCACAACATGTACTTACTTCATACTATCATTTATCTTTGGTATTGTAGATATAAGTAATTTCTTTATAAACTTGGTCAAAGTTTCAAAAGTTTGACTTTTAAAAAAAATGTTGGAACTACATTATCGAATGGAGGGAGTAGCTCTTTCTCTCTCTCTGCTATCTCTCACTGGCCTCCCCTCTCACACGAACACTCTATACCGATGGATTATACGCTCACCGTGTTAGCGTATAGCTCTGTATATTGTTTAGTTGATCGTCAACCAGTCCACATGCTGCCTTGTCACTCGTGTTCTCGTATCTTTGTGTGCCGCCCATGTGGCAAGGGTGAAAATAAGTAAACTAGAGGCCCATCTCGACACGCCGTGAAGTAAACAAAGTTGAAACCACTGGGTAGCACCTCAAGGCTAGTAAATTGAGGGCGATTGAGGACACACTTCTTCCGCGTGGAGGACGACTCACAAGACAATTCACCACTGCGGGCGGCATGCATGTAAGGACGACTCACAGACACCCAAAGACACAACACACACCAAGACACGCGTACACCGCATTGCCGCGGTTGAGATGGACGGCGAGGCAGCCAACAAGCGGAGGCGGCTCGAGCCAAAACCGCATTCGGCGAGCCTCGACTTCATCAAGAGCCTCTCGACGACATGCTGCTCGCCATCATCGGCCTCCTCCCACCAAATCTGCCGTGCGGACCGCCTCTGCTCTCCGGGCGGTGGCGCCCGGGCGCTGCATCCCCTCAACCTCACCGTCGACAGCTGCCTCTGCGCGACGGGATTGCAAACGCATGGCCGCAGTCTCCAAGATCCTTTCATCACACCTGGCCAGCCAGACGCCTTTACATCCGCATGTTCAAGACCAACCGCAAGGTCCAACCCAAGTTCGACGAGTGGTTCTTATCCCCGCCCTAGATCAGCTCGAGGAGCTCAGCTTTGAAGCTGGACGATGTCGCCTTCGCCGTCCGCCTCCGCCAAGGCCAACGCTGCGCCAAGCGCCAGCTTTAGCTCCTGCTATCTTCCCAGACACGCCGCCCCCGCCTCTTCTTCTCCCTCAACTCAAGCAGCTCGACCTCTTTGATGTTGTCATCTCAAGAAGGCTATGGAGCACCTGCTCCACAGCTGTACTACGCCCAAAGACCTTCGCCTTGAGCAGAACCACGGGTTCATTAGCCTCCACATCGCCGATTTAATCTCCGATGGATTTATGTGTCTTGTCGGCTCGCAACAAGACATCAATTGGGAAGAGATCACCCAGCTGTTCCACGTTATGGTCATTGAGAATGCGCCTTTCCTTGAGAGATTGCTTGTATCAGATCTAGAAGGTCCAACAAAAATCAGGGTCATTGACGCTACCAAATTGACAAAGATTGGTGCACCTGCTTGCCAAATTCTCCTAACTCTTTATTGATCCGTAATCGCTCGTGTACAACACTCATCTTCTTCTCCGCCTTCTTGAAATTCACATTTTTAAATTTCTTCTTGATGTATTTACGACCGTCTTCCAGAAAATGATTCCCACAAGCTTGACCCAGTCTATGGGCATAGTGAAGATCTTGGCAATAAAATCTATCGGCCCCAATCTGGATCAAGTTGTTGGATTCCTTACATGCTTTCCGTGCACGGAGAAGCTACTCATCAAGGTGAAACTTCTTTCCTATTAGTAAACGGTAATCACAAGTAGCTCAAATTTTCCCTAATTTTCCCAAATTACGACGCACTGCACCGAAAGAAATGTTTTTAGTATTTTTTCTCACATGATCACCTGCATCGTTTTTTTGTTGTACTACTATAGTAGCCTAGGCTAGTCATAGTGGAAAGTAACTTAGACTACTCCAGTAACTCTATGGTTACCCTAAGAGCAAGTACTACCTCCATCCTGGTTTACTCTTCCTATTTGTTAGTATCAAAATTCGACCATAGATTTAACTGACAAAATGTTAATGCATGTCACTAAGAACTATATCGTTGGATTCGTATTTGAACATAATTTCAAATGGTGTAATTTTTAGTGACATGCATTGGCATTTTCTTACATAAATATATGGTAAAAAATTTATACTAAATAAGAGGTAGTACAAAAGTGGGCTATAACGGCCCTCCACTATGTAGGCCAAAACACGTGCCAAATTCACTTGTGATGCATTTGGCATCGATGCCCCAATCTAGATCACCTACTTTGCCCCAGTGCCAAATTAACTCACGCAATGAAAAACACTTGCGTGGGAGAGAGAGAGGACTGAGGCAATAAAAAAACACTTGTTTGGGAGAGTGAGAGGCTGGTGTAGTTGGTTTGATTGATTTGTTTATACATGTGGGTCTGTGTGCACAGCAGTGCCAACTCTCTCACATCGCGAGAGCCGTGCCAAAATCTTTTGATTTGACATCAATGCGTATTATGTGGCATACTTTTGTGAAATATGGCATCGGCCACATAGTGGAAGGCAACAAATGCCCAAGCTCTTCACGTACTCCTAGGTAAATGAGAGGAAAGAGAAAGAGAGAGAGAGAGTGAAAAAATATCACTAGCCAGCCAATCCTATCATATGAGCGAATGATATTGGTACCTCTTGATGACACGACAATCTTATACAGCCAGTTGCTCTAATATGTTCTCTTCTTTTGCAGATAAAAAAAGACCCGGAAGTGAAAAATGTGCTGCACTATAACAATCTCATCGAATGCCTTGATCTCCATCTTACATAAATTGATTTGATCGACTACCGTGGCAACACATCTGAGATTAAATTGGCCAGGTTCTTTGTTCTGGAGGCAAGTGTGCTCAAGGTAATGAGGTTTGGCGTTCTCTGGCGCAACAATCAATGGTGTGCTGATCACCGCAAGCGTCTAAGCCTAAATGACAAAGTCTCCGCAGAAGCTGAATTTATTTTGAAACATCAAGTGGCCAGAGACTCAAAACTTATTTGCCCATTAGTGACTAGTCGTATGTGGATTTTAGTTTGTAAGATAATGCTGCATCCACCTAAAGTAACGAAAGTTCTTACGTAAAATTCCTAGTAATTCCCTCTTTGTAGGTCCAACATTACTCCTAACATTTGTAATATCAGTTTGAAACTTGTAATATTGCCGTGTCCTATTCATACGTTTTCAAAATCCTGCGAATCAAATAGGTCCTGAGTTAGTGATGATGTTGTGCTTGCCATCTTTCACCAATAGCCGTCGGATCTAGATCTGATGCATACAAACCAAACTTCTCCAGTTTTGCAAAAAGATGCCCACACTTGTTCCCTATTTACAAACAACTCCTTCTCTCTCACAATCAGCCTTATCTCCTCCCCACCACATCTAGAAGGCCATGGAAAAATCTAGCGCGATGGCCGCTGCCGGCGCCGTCCACCCCCCAATCTTGGTGTTCCGTGCAATGCACGGGCATCTACGCACGAGAAATTATGTCGAACACGGCTAGTTGTAAGCAGGCTATGTCTACAGCCATGATGATAATGACTGCAGACGGTGAAGCTGAGTATGGTATGCCGAACACGGCGCCTATACTCAGGTGTCATCTCCGGCGTAGGGTCTTGTCACTTCACTATGAGGATCATCACGTAATAATTTGACCAATGGGTAGTACAGTGCTACTACATTGGTACTACTACTACTACTACTACTACTAGTACTAGCACCACCGTATGGATTTAGTAGTACTACCACGTCCATCTGGATTTAGTATTTGACTAGCAATATCTAGTAGTAATGCATGTCACAAAAATTGTACTACTCCCTTTGTAAATAAATACATGGTGTATTGTTTTATTCCTATTGGCGAGATAGTAACTTAATGTCTTTTTGCTACTTAATAGGATTACATGCAATGAACTAACCACTGCATGTGATGTTTGGTAGTCTCAAGTCATTGAAAGCATGCACGGGCACGGAGGGGGACGCAACTTCATTGACTTACTGCACCTGCCTTTGAGTGTATGAAACGTGGGCACAACGGGTGGCTGGCTAACCTGTCATACAGCCAAAGGCAGGTGCAGTAGAGGGGCGAGGAGTAGATGGCCAACACGCACGTGAATCAACGCAGTCTGCACTTCTCATATAAAGGCTCACGCTAGTCCAATCTATGAAATCCTACGCACCTACGCACCCAAGGGCAAGAGTGATCACTACAATCGCAAGATCAGTTGACTAGAAGCTAGACCCATGGAGGCGATGAGCTAGACCCATGGAAGATAGACCTACGGCACAGAGGAACGTCTCTAGGTAGTGCGTGAGGCCGCCAGGGCGAGGGGCTGCTTGGACGACAGCTTCGTCTCCTTGTTCGACGAGGTGCTCGTCGGCTTCCTTGACAAGTTCACCATCGTCAAGAAGCTCGCGGACGACCTTGACGTATGCCTCCATCCCACGCGCCCAGGCTCTGCGATGCCTGCCACCCTCAACGACCTCTATGGTGACAACCTCTTCGACGCACTGGTGGCCCTGCGACTGCCCGCCGTCGCGCCGGAGAATGTCCACCTCGAGGTCGCGCTCGCTGCGCAGCGCCTGGCGCAGCAAGACACAATCGACATAATCATCCATGTCTACGCGCAAATCGTCCTTGGACCGCAGGAGGATGATAGGACGCTGGCCTTCTTGGACCGCAGGGCAACCTTGGACAGCATTGTTCAGAAGCACGTTGAGCTTGCCGCCAACGCCGCTGCTCCTCACACGTCCGTTGGTGACCCGGTGCTCTATGGCGTGAGGATGTCGTTGATGGATCCGTATGTATCTTTATCTTTACGTCAAATCCATGTAGTAGTATATGGTACTAATAGTAATTATCTTACCTTTCGCATCAACTTCATAATTTTCCTACGTACTCCATGCATGAACCGCGCCAGAACAAACTTCTCATTACTCTAGGGAAAATCATTATTTCTATCTATCGGTCGCGCCATGGAGCAGAACCAAATTTTACAAGTTACAAGTTCAAAAGGAAAAGCCTACCGTGTTCGGCACCCCCACACGGTTGGTTCGGCACCCCCACACGGTTGGTCCGGCACGCCGCTCAAGGGGAATGCGTGCTGTGTTGCATTTTCACTTACAAGTGGGACCGCAGTTGAGCAAACCGACTATCGGCAAACCCCCACCCCGGCCCACCGCGCTGATGGCTGAGAAAACAGAGGGAGAAGAGATGGTCTGTAGCACGGACTCCAAGAAAATTGGTGTCGGATGGACTCGTGGGTGGCGTGTGCCGATCGCTAGACATGAATGCTAGTTATGGCCCATGCCACCCCACTATATCGAGGTGCTGGTGTTGGGGAACGTAGTAATTTCAAAAATTTCCTACGCACACGCAAGATCATGGTGATTGCATAGCAACGAGAGGGGAGAGTGTATGTCCACGCACTGTGAGACCGTAAGCGAAGCGCTATAACAACGCTGTTGATGTAGTCGACGCCTTCACGATCCGACCGATCCAAGTACCAACGCATGGCACCTCCGAGTTCAGCACACGCTCAGCTCGATGACGATCCCCGACTCCGATCCAGCAAAGTGTCGGGATGAGTTCCACAAGACGACGGCGGCAGGACGATGATGATTCTCCATCGGCGCAGGCTTCTAAGCTCCGCGACGATATGACCGAGGTGGAATATGGTGGAGGGGGCACCGACACGGCTAAGGAACGATCATGTAGATCAACTTGTGTGTCATGGGGTGCCCCCTGCCCCAGATATAAAGGAGCAAGGGGGTGCGGCGGCCCTAGGGGAGGCTGCTGAGGAGTCCTACTCCCACCGGAGTAGGACTCCCCTTCCTAGTTGGATTAGGACTTGGGGAGGGGAAGAGGAAGGGGCCGCCTCTCTCCTTGTCCTATTCGGACTAGGGGAGGGGCGCGCCTGCCCCGGCCGGCCCTTCTTTCTCCCTTATGGCCCATCAAGGCCCATTGACCCCGGGAGGGTTCCGTAACCCCGGTGTTCCAAAGAAATCCTGCTTTCATCCGAACCTTCCAAGTCCAAACATAGGCTTCCAATATATCGATCTTTATGTCTCGACCATTTCGAGACTCCTCGTCATGTCCGCGATCACATCCGGACTCAACAAACTTCGCACATCAAAACTTATAAACTCATAATAAATTGTCATCGTAACGTTAAGCGTATGGACTCCTACGGGTTCGAGAACTATGTAGACATGACCTAGAACTATTCTCGTCAATTACCAATAGCGGAACCGGACGCTCATATTGGTTCCTACATATTCTACGTAAGATCTTTATCGGTCAAACCACATAACAACATACGTTGTTCCTTTGTCATCGGTATGTTACTTGCCCGAGATTTGATCGCCGGTATCCAATACCTAGTTCAATCTCGCTACCGCAAGTCTCTTTACTCGCTCAGAATACATCATTTCATAACTAACTCATTAGTCATAATGCTTGCAAGGCTTAGGTGATGAGTATTACCGAGAAGGCCCGAGATACCTTCCGACAATCGGAGTGACAAAACCTAATCTCGATTTATGCCAACTCAACATATACTTTTGGAGACACCTGAGAGTACCTTTATAATCACCCAGCTTACGCTAGACGCTTTGGTAGCACACAAAGTGTTCCTCCGTAAACGGAGTTGCATAATCTCATAGTTGCAGAACTTTGTATAAGTCATGAAGAAAGCATAAGCAACATACTAAACGATCAAGTGCTAAGCTAACGGAATGGGTCAAGTCAATCACATCATTCTCCTAATGATGTGATCCCGCTAATCAAATGACAACTCATGTCTATGGTTAGGAAACATAACCATCTTTGATTTAACGAGCTAGTAAAGTAGAGGCATACTAGTGACACTGCTTGTCTACGTATTCACACATGTATTATGTTTCCGTTAATACAATTCTAGCATGAATAATAAACATTTATCATGATATAAGGAAATAAATAATAACTTTATTATTGCCTCTAGGGCATATTTCCTTCGCCTCCCACTTGCACTAGAGTCAATAATCTAGATTACACAAGAATGATTCTAACACCCATGGAGTCTTGGTGCTGATCATGTTTTGCTCGTGGAAGAGGCTTAGTCAACGGTCTGCAACATTCAGATCCGTATGTATCTTGCAAATCTCTATGTCTCCCACTTGGACTTGGTCCCAATGGAATTGAAGCGCCTCTTGATATGCTTGGTCCTCTTGTGAAATCTGGATTCCTTTGCCAAGGCAATTGCACCAAGATTGTCACGAAGATCTTCATTGGTCCCGATGCACTAGGTATGACACCTAGATCGGAAATGAACTCTTTCATCCAGATTCTTCATTTGCTGCTTCAAGCAGCTATGTACTCCGCTTCACATGTAGATCCCGCCACGACGCTTTGTTTAGAACTGCACCAACCGACAGCTCCACCGCTTAATAAAAATACGATCCGGTTTGCGATTTAGAATTGTCCGGATCAGTGTCAAAGCTTGCATCGACGTAACCATTTACGATTAGCTCTTTGTCACCTCCATATACGAGAAACATATCCTTAGTCCTTTTCGTGTATTTCAGATGTTCTTGACCGCTGTCCAAAGGATCCACTCGATTACTTTGGTACCTTCCTGCCAAGCTTATTGCTAAGCATACGCCAGTCCGGTACACAGCATTGCATACATGATAGAGCCTATGGCTGAAGCATAGGAACATTTTTCATTTTCTCTATCTTCTCGCTGTGGTCGGCATTGAGTCCGACTCAATTTCACACCTTGTAACACGTAAAAACCTTTCTTTGCCTGATCCATTTTGAACTTTTTCAAAACTTTATCAAGGTATGTGCTTTGTGAAAGTCCAATTAAGCGCCTTGATCTATCTCTATAGATCTTGATGCCCAATATGTAAGCAGCTTCACCGAGGTCTTTCATTGAAAAACTTTTATTCAAGTATCCTTTTATGCTATCCAGAAATTCTATATCATTTCCAATTAATAATATGTCATCCACATATAATATCGAAATGCTACAGAGCTCCCACTCACTTTCTTGTAAATACAAAGCTTCTCCAAAAGTCTCAGATAAAACCATATGCTTTGATCACACTATTAAAGCGCTTATTCCAACTCCGAGAGGCTTGCACTGCACCATAAATTGATCGCTGGAGCTTGCACACTTTGTTAGCACCTTTTGATCAACAAAACCTTCTCGTTGCATCATATACAACTCTTCTTCTAGAAATCCATTCAAGAATGCAGTTTTTACATCCATTTGCCAAATTTCATAATCATAAAATGCAGCAATTGCTAACATGATTCGACAGACTTAAGCATCGCCACGGTGAGAAAGTCTCATCGTAGTCAATCCCTTGAACTTGTCGAAACCTTTCGCAACAAGTCGAGCTTTATAGATGCTACATTACCATCAAGATCAGTCTTCTTCTTAAAGATCCATTTATTCTCAATGGCTTGCCGATCATCGGAAAGTCAACCAAAGTCCATACTTTGTTCTCATACATGGATCCCATCTCAGATTTCATGGCTTCAAGCCATTTTATGAATCTGGCTCACCATCGCTTCTTCATAGTTCGTAGGTTCTCCATGATCTAGTAGCATGACTTCCGTAATAGGATTACCGCATCACTCGTGCGGATTTTATTCTGGTTGACCTCGGTTCAAAGGACAACTTGATCTGAAGTTTCATGATCATTATCATTGTCTTCCTCGCTAATTGGTGTAGGTGTCACGTAAACCGATTTCGTGATGAACTACTTTCCAATAAGGGAGCTGGTACTATTACCTCATCAAGTTCCACTTTCCTCCCACTCACTTCTTTCGAGAGAAACTCCTTCTAGAAAGGATCCATTCTTAGCAACGAATATCTTGCCTTCGGATCTGTGATAGAAGGTATACCCAATTGTCTCCTTTGGGTATCCTATGAAGACACATTTTCCGATTTGGGTTCAAGCTTATCAGTTGAAGCTTTTTCACATAAGCATCGCAACCCCAAACTTTCAGAAACGACAACTTTGGTTTCTTGCCAAACCATAGTTCATAAGGTGTCGCCTCAACGGATTTTGACGGTGTCCTATTTAACGTGAATGCGGCCGCCTCTAAAGCATAACCCCAAAACGATAGCGGTAAATCGGAAATAGACATCATAGATCGCACCATATCTAGTAAAGTACGACACGACGCTCGACACACCATTACGCTGTGGTGTTCCTGTATGTGAGTTGCTAAACTATTCCGGATTGCTTCAAATGTAGACCAAACTCAGAACTCAAATATTCTCCTCCACGATCAGATCGTAGGAACTTTATTTTCTTGTTACGATGATTTTCAACTTCACTCTGAAATTCTTGAACTTTTCAAATGTTTCAGATTTATGCTTCATCAAGTAGATATACCCGTATCATCTTAAATCATCTGTGAAGGTGAGAAAATAACGATATCCGCCACGAGCTTCAACATTCATCGGACCACATACATCTGTATGTATGATTTCCAACAAATCTGTTGTTTCTATACAACCGGAGAACGGTGTTTTAGTCATCTTGCCCATGAGGCACGGTTCGCAAGTACCAAGTGATTCATAATCAAGTGATTCCAAAAGTCCATCTGTATGGAGTTTCTTCATGCGTTTACACGATATGACCTAAACGGCAAGTGCCACAAATAAGTTGCACTATCATTATCAACTCAGATCTTTTGGTTTCGACATTATGAATATGTGTATCACTACTCGAGATTCAACAAGAATAGACCATTCTTCAAGGGTGCATGACCATAAAAGATATTACTCATATAAATAGAACAACCATTATTCTCTGATTTAAATGAATAACCGCCTCGCATTAAACAAGATCCAGATATAATGTTCATGCTCAACGCCGCACCAAATAACAATTATTTAGGTCTAAAACTAATCCTCAAGGTAGATGTAGAGGTAGCGTCGAATCGCGATCACATTGACTTTGGAACCGCTTTCCCACGCGCATCGTCACCTCGCCCTTTGCCGTGTTCGCTTATTCTATAGTCCCTGCTTCGAAGTTGCAAATATTAGCAATGTAACCAGATCAAATACCCAAAAGTGCTACTACGAGCTCTAGTAAGGTACACATCAATAACATGTATATCACATATACCTTTGTTCACCTTGCCATCCTTCTTATCCGCCAAATACTTGGGGCAGTTCCGCTCCAAAGGTCCAACCCGCTTGCAAGAAAACACTCGGCCAGTGCTTAGGTCCAGACTTGGGTTTCTTCTTGAGCAGCAACTTTCTTGCTGTTCCTTTTGAAGTTTCCCTTCTTCTTCCCTTTGCCCTTTTTCTTGAAACTAGTGGTCTTGTTGACCATCAACACTTGATGCTCTTTCTTGTTTTCTACCTCCGCGGCTTTTAACATTGCAAAGAGCTCAGGAATTGTCTTAGTCATCCCTTGCATATTATAGTTCATCACGAAGCTCTTGTAGCTTGGTGGCAATGATTGGAGAATTCTGTCAATGACACTATCATCCGGAAGATTAACTCCCAGCTGAATTAAGTGATTATTATACCCAGACATTTTGAGTATGTGCTCACCGATGTAACTATTCTCTCCATCTTGCAGCTATAGAACTTATTGGAGACTTCATATCTCTCAATCCGGCATTTGCTTGAAATATTAACTTCAACTCTTGGAACATCTCATATGCTCCATGACATTCAAAACGCCGTTGAAGACCCGGTTCTAAGCCGTAGCATGGCACAATCGAACTATAGAGTAGTCATCACTTTTGCTCGCCAGACGCTCACAACTTCGCGTTGTTCTCAAGCAGCAGGCCTGCACCCAGCGGTGCTTCCAGGATGTAATTCTTCAGGCAGCAATGAGGATAATCCTCGTTACGGACCCACTCCGTAATTGCTACCATCATCTTTCAACTTTGCTTTCTCAAGGAACGATTAAAATTCAACGGAACAACAGCACGAGCCATCTATCTACAATAAACATAGACAAGCAAAATACTATCAGTACTAAGTTCATGATAAATTTAAGTTCAATTAATCATATTAAAAACTCCCACTTAGACAGACATCTCTCTAGTCATCTAAGTGATTACGTGATCCAAATCAACTAAACCATAACCGATCATCACGTGAGATGGAGTAGTTTTCAATGGTGAACATCACTATGTTGATCATATCTACTATATGATTCACGCCGACCTTTCGGTCTCGTGTTCCGAGGCCATATCTGCATATGCTAGGCTCGCAAGTTTAACCTCGAGTATTCAGCGGTGCAAACTGGCTTGCACCCGCTGTAGATGGACGAGAACTTATCACACCCGATCATCACGTGGTGTCCGGGTACTACTTAACTTTAGCAACGGTGCATACCAGGAGAACACTTCTTGATAATTTTAGTGAGAGATCATCTTATAATGCTACCGCCAATCAAAGCAAGATAAGATGCATAAAGGATAAACATCACATGCAATCAATATAAGTGATATGATATGGCCATCATCATCTTGTGCTTGTGATTCCATCTCCGGCACCGCATGACCACCATTGTCACCGGCGCGACACCTTGATCTCCATCGTAGCATCGTTGTCGCCTCGCCAACTATTGCTTCTACGACTATCGCTATCGCTTAGTGATAAAGTAAAGCAATTACATGGCTTTTGCATTTCATACAATAAAGCGACAACCATATGGCTCCTGCCATTGCCGATAACTTCGTTACAAAACATGATCATCTCATACAATAAAATATAGCATCACGCCTTAACCATATCACATCACAACATGCCTTGCAAAAACAAGTTAGACGCCCTCTACTTTGTTGTTGCAAGTTTTACGTGGCTGCTACGGCTGAGCAAGAACCGTTTTACCTACGCATCAAAACCACAACGATAGTTTGTCAAGTTGGTGCTGTTTTAACCTTCGCAAGGACCGGGCGAGCCACACTCGGTTCAACTAAAGTGAGAGAAACAGACACCCGCCGTCACCTTTAAGCAACAAGTGCTCAAGCGGTGAAACCAGGCTCGCGTAAGCGCACGCGTAATGTCGGTCCGGGCGCTTCATCTCACAATACCGCTGAACCAAAGTATGACATGCTGGTAAGCAAGATGACTTATATCGCCCACAACTCACTTGTGTTCTACTCGTGCATATGACATCAACGATAAAACCAGGCTCGGATGCCACCGTTGGGGAACGAGTAATTTCAAAAATTTCCTACGCACACGCAAGATCATGGTGATGGCATAGCAACGAGAGGGAGAGGTATGTCCACGCACTGTGAGACTATAAGCGAAGCGCTATAACAACGCTGTTGATGTAGTCGACGCCTTCACGATCCGACCGATCCAAGTACCGAACGCACGGCACCTCCGAAGTTCAGCACACGCTCAGCTCGATGACGATCCCCTGACCCGATCCAAAGAAAGTGTCGGGATGAGTTCTCACCAAGACGACGGCGCAGGACGATGATGATTCTCCATCAGCGCAGGGCTTCGCCTAAGCTCCGCGACAATATGACCGAGGTGGAATATGGTGGAGGGGGCACCGACACGGCTAAGGAACGATCACGTAGATCAACTTGTGTGTCATGGGTGCCCCCGCCTCAGATATAAAGGAGCAAGGGGGGTGCGGCCGCCCTAGGGGAGGCGCTGAGGAGTCCTACTCCCACCGAGTAGGACTCCCCCTCCTAGTTGGATTAGGACTTGGGGAGGGGAAGAGGAAGGGCGCCGCCTCTCCTTGTCCTATTCGAACTAGGGGGGATGGGCGCTGCCTGCCCCGGCCGCCCTTCTTCTCCCTTATGGCCCATCAAGGCCCATTGACCTCGGGAGGGTTCCAGAACCCCCTGTTCCTAAAATCCTGCTTTCATCCGAACCTTCCAAGTCCAAACATAGGCTTCCAATATATCGATCTTTATGTCTCGACCATTTCGAGACTCCTCGTCATGTCCGTGATCACATCCGGACTCAACAAACTTCGCACATCAAAACTTATAAACTCATAATAAACCGTCATCGTAACGTTAAGTGCGGACCCTACGGATTCGAGAACTATGTAGACATGACCTAGAACTATTCTCGGTCAATTACCAATAGCGGAACCTGGACGCTCATATTGGTTCCTACATATTCTACGTAAGATCTTTATCGGTCAAACCGCATAACAACATACGTTGTTCCCTTTGTCATCGGTATGTTACTTGCCCGAGATTTGATCGTCGGTATCCAATACCTAGTTCAATCTCGCTATCGCAAGTCTCTTTACTGCTCAGAATACATCATTTCATAACTAACTCATTAGTTATAATGCTTGCAAGGCTTAGGTGATGAGTATTACCGAGAAGGCCCAGATACCTCTCCGACAATCGGAGTGACAAAACCTAATCTCGATTTATGCCAACTCAACATATACTTTTGGAGACACCAGAGAGTACCTTTATAATCACCCGCTTACGCTTGACGCTTTGGTAGCACTCAAAGTGTTCCTCCGTAAACGGAGTTGCATAATCTCATAGTTGCAGGAACTTTGTATAAGTCATGAAGAAAGCATAAGCAACATACTAAACGATCAAGTGCTAAGCTAACGGAATGGATCAAGTCAATCACATCATTCTCCTAATGATGTGATCCCGTTAATCAAATGACAACTCATGTCTATGGTTAGAAACATAACCATCTTTGATTTAACGAGCTAGTAAAGTAGAGGCATACTAGTGACACTGCTTGTCTATGTATTCACACATGTATTATGTTTCCGGTTAATACAATTCTAGCATGAATAATAAACATTTATCATGATATAAGGAAATAAATTATAACTTTATTATTGCCTCTAGGGCATATTTCCTTCAGCTGGTTACGCTGAACAAATTTCCTTGAGTCCGTGCTCAACCCTCCTCTATCTCTCTTCTCAGCCAGCCAGCAGATGCGCGGAGCCCATCGTCTGTTTGCTCATATGCGGTCCCATATGTCAGTGAAAACGCAAGAGGACCCACTGAACCTGCACATCTTTCACCTTGACGTGCTGGTGATGAAAAACAAATCCAATAAAGATCTTCGGGGGCTGCTTTTGGAGTTACTCAAGAGTAGTAAGATTCTATTTACAGTTTAACCCAAGATGCACATCACGTGGCTTCAACTACCACTCTATTTTCTTGCATGACATGACCTGGATGCTGGATGTCCCACGTGTCGGCAAAAGGAGGAGGAACTCGACCAAATCTTCGGTTGTGCTCTCGGATTAGACTAGTTGTGCTAACTTAAAATTTTATTGTTTAGAATGGATGCAAGTTTTGGTATTGGGAAGAAGAGTACACCGATATATTGATAGAGCGCAATTTAGCAGATGTTCTAGCACTTTTAGCTAGCATAGAGGCTAGAGATGAGACTAGTGCACTTGTTGATAGAATAGAGGCTAGACACGTCTACTTCTTTACACTCGAAGAAGAAAGAAGCACGCAAGATCAAGCCTCCGCAGATCAACAATGAATGCATCAAGAAGGCACTAATCCAACTTACAGGAGCAGTTATGGAAGTTGGATATTTTCTAAAATGTATTCTTGTGGTTCTTGTTTTCTTTGGTCTTGCTTTAGTCAAAATTTTGGTGATGTATTTCCATGTACCAAAAAATCAATGATGAAGAAAAGATATGTGTTTGCAAAGAAAAATGTAGCGGCCGGATATGTGACTTTTAGTAGTGGCCAACACTCTAGCCAGATTGATTTCATCCTCTCGAGAAGAGAAGATAGGCGTGCGTGCCTAGACTGTAAGGTGATACCTGCAGAGAGTGTTGTACCCCAGCATAAGCTGGTGTTTGCTGACTTCCGCTTTTGGATTCGTGTCCAGCGGGATGAGCGGGCCAAAGTCGCTAGAACAAAGTGGTGGAAGCTCAAGGGGGAGGTAGCTCAGGCGTTCAAGGAGAGGGTCATTAAGGAGGGCCCTTGGGAGGAAGGAGGGGATGCGGACAATGTGTGGATGAAGATGGCGACTTGCATTCGTAAGGTGGCCTTTGAGGAGTTTGGAGTGTCCATGGGAAGGAGAAGCGAAGATAAGAATACCTGGTGGTGGAATGATGATATCCAGAAGGCGGTTAAAGAGAAGAAAGATTGCTTCAGACGCCTATACCTGGATAGGAGTGCAGACAACATAAAGAAGTACAAGATGGTGAAGAAGGCCGCAAAGCGAGCTGTTGGTGAAGCAAGGGGTCGGGCGTATGAGGACCTCTACCAAGGTTAGGCACGAAGGAAGGTGAAAGGGACATCTATAAGATGGCCAAGATCCGAGAGAGGAAGAAGAGGGATATTGGCCAAGTCAAATGCATAAAGGACGGAGCAGGCCAACTCTTGGTGAAGGACGAGAAGATTAAGCATAGATGGCGGGAGTACTTCGACAAGATGTTCAATGGGGAGAATGAGAGTTCTACCATTGAACTGGACGACTCCTTTGATGAGACAAGCATGCGTTTTGTGCGTTGAATCCAGGAGTCTGAGGTCAAGGAGGCTTTAAAAAGGATGAAGGGAGGCAAGGCGATGGGCCCGGATTGTATCCCCATTGAGGTGTGGAAAGGCCTCGGGGATATAGCGATAGTATGGCTAACCAAGCTTTTCAACCTCATTTTTCGGGCAAACAAGATGCGAAAAGAATGGAGACGGAGTATATTAGTACCAATCTTCAAGAACAAGGGGGATATTCAGAGTTGTACCAATTACCGTGGAATTAAGCTGATGAGCCATACAATGAAGCTATGGGAGAGAGTCATTGAGCACCGCTTAAGAAGAATGACAAGCGTGACCAAAAACCAGTTTGGTTTCATGCCTGGGAGGTCGACCATGGAAGCCATTTTCTTGGTATGACAATTTATGAAGAGATATAGGGAGCCAAAGAAGGACTTGCATATGGTGTTCATTGACTTGGAGAAGGCCTATGATAAGATACCACGGAATGTCATGTGGTGGGCCTTCGAGAAACACAAAGTCCCAGCAAAGTACATTACCCTCATCAAGGACATGTACGATAATGTTGTGACAAGTGTTCGAACAAGTGATGTCGACACTGATGACTTCCCGATTAAGATATGACTGCATCACGGGTCAGCTTTGACCCCTTATCTTTTTTGCATTGGTGATGGATGAGGTCACAAGGGATATACAAGGAGATATCCCATGGTTTATGCTCTTAACGGATGATGTGGTGTTAGTCGACGATAGTCGGGCGGGGGTAAATAGAAAGTTAGAGTGATGGAGACAAACCTTGGAATCGAAAGGGTTTAGGATTAGTAGGACTAAAACCGAGTACATGATGTGCGGTTTCAGTACTACTAGGTGTGAGGAGGAGGAGGTTAGCCTCGATGGCCAGGTGGTACCTTAGAAGGACACCTTTCGGTATTTGGGGTCAATGCTATAGGAGGATGGGGTATTGATGAAGATGTGAACCATCGGATCAAAGCCGGATGGATGAAGTGGCGCTAAGCTCGGCATTCTCTACGACAAGAGAGTGCCACAAAAGCTAAAAGGCATATTCTACAGATTTGCGGTTCGACCCACAATGTTGTATGGCTACTGAAAGTTGGCCAACTAAAAGGCTTACATGTTCAACAGTTAGGTGTGGAGGAGATGCGATGTTGAGATGGATGTGTGCCACACGAGAAAGGATCGAGTCCGAATGATGATATACTTAGATAGAGTTGGGGTAGCACCAATTGAAGAGAAGCTTGTCCAACATCGCCTCGAGATGGTTTGGGCATATTCAG
>CM038676.1:589400613-589416935 GCA_021605205.1 Aegilops longissima
CCTCATTTTTCGGGCAAACAAGATCACGAAAAGAATGGAGCGGAGTATATTAGTACCAATCTTCAAGAACAAGGGGGATATTCAGAGTTGTACCAATTACCGTGGAATTAAGCTGATGAGCCATACAATGAAGCTATGGGAGAGAGTCATTGAGCACCGCTTAAGAAGAATGACAAGCGTGACCAAAAACCAGTTTGGTTTCATGCAGGAGGTCGACCATGGAAGCCATTTTCTTGGTATGACAATTTATGAAGAGATATAGGGAGCCAAGAAGGACTTGCATATGGTGTTCATTGACTTGAGAAGGCCTATGATAAGATACCACGGAATGTCATGTGGTGGGCCTTGAGAAACACAAAGTCCCGACAAAGTACATTACCCTCATCAAGGACATATCACGATAATGTTGTGACAAGTGTTGAACAAGTGATGTCGACAACGATGACTTCCGATTAAGATATGGACTGCATCACGGGTCAGCTTTGACCCTTATCTTTTGCATTGGTGATGGATGAGGTCACAAAGGGATATACAAGGAGATATCCATGGTTTATGCTCTTAACGGATGATGTGGTGTTAGTCGGCGATAGTCGGCGGGGGTAAATAGAAAGTTAGAGTGATGGAGACAAACCTTGGAATCGAAAGGGTTTAGGATTAGTAGGACTAAAACCGAGTACATGATGTCTTGGTTTCGGTACTACTAGGTGTGAGGAGGAGGAGGTTAGCCTCGATGGCCAGGTGGTACCTTAGAAGGACACCTTTCGGTATTTGGGGTCAATGCTATAGGAGGATGGGGTATTGATGAAGATGTGAACCATCGGATCAAAGCCGGATGGATGAAGTGGCGCCAAGCTTCTGGCATTCTCTACGACAAGAGAGTGCCACAAAAGCTAAAAGGCATATTCTACAGGACGGCGGTTCGACCCACAATGTTGTATGGCGCTGAGTGTTGGCCAACTAAAAGGCGACATGTTCAACAGTTAGGTGTGGAGGAGATGCGTATGTTGAGATGGATGTGTGGCCACACGAGAAAGGATCGAGTCTGGAATGATGATATACGAGATAGAGTTGGGGTAGCACCAATTGAAGAGAAGCTTGTCCAACATAAATGCGAGATGGTTTGGGCATATTCAGCGCAGGCCTCCAGGAGCTCCAGTGCATACCAGACGGCTAAAGCGTGCGGAGAATATCAAGATTACTCTTTGCTTTTTCGTTGTGGCGCAAATACATCAGATTTATCTACACCTAGAACCGAACATTGGATTCTTTTTGCCTGCATGTCAGCACTACAAAAATGACGATGACACTACATAGTTATCCAGTGTGACGCCCCCGATTCAATCGTACACTAATCATGCACGCAAATGTGTACGATCAAGATCAGGGACTCACGGGAGGATATCACAACACAACTCTACAAATAAAATAAGTCATACAAGCATCATAATACAAGCCGAGGGGCCTCGAGGGCTCGAATACAAGTGCTTTCGATCATAGGCGAGTCAGTGAAGCAACAATATCTGAGCACAGACATAAATTAAACAAGGTGCCATAAGATGGCTAGCACAAAGCTGGGATCAGATCGAAAGTGGAGCAGGCCTCCTGCAGGATCCTCCTAGGTCACTCTGGTGCGTCGTCGGTAAGGCTGCGTAGTAGTAAGGCGCCTCCGGAGTAGTAGTCGTCATAGGCGGTGGCGCGACTCCTGGGCTCCATCGTGCAGTTGCGACAATCGAGTAGAGGTAGGGGAAAAGGGAACAAGGCAACAGTGAGTACTCATCCAAAGTACTACTTAAGCAAGGAGCTACACTACATATGCATGGATATATGTGTAAAGGCCATATCGAGTGGACTGAGCTGCAGAATGCCGAATAAGAGGGGATAGCTAGTCTTAGCGAAGACTAAACCACGGACACCGGTCTTGCCTGACGAGAAGAGGACAAGCGGAAGTCCTCCAAGTAACATCATATAGCAATAATCCTACCGGCAATCCCTGCTCATAACCACGGCGAGGCGACCACGGTTATGTCGGCACTTGGAAGGGTGTGTTTTATCAAGTATCCGGTTCTAGTTGTCATAAGCTCAAGGTACAACTCCAAGTCGTCCTGTTACCGAAGATCACGGCTATCCGAATAGATTAACTTCCCTGCAGGGGTGCACCATCTTACCCAGCACGCTTGATCCCATTTGGCCGGACACACTTTCCGGGGTCATGCCCGGCCGCGTAAGATCAACACGTCGCAGCCCACCTAGGCTGTGAGAGAGGCCAACACGCGGTCTAAACCTAAGCAGTGCAGGCCCATCGTCCTGAGCACACTGCACGCGTTCGCGTCTGCCGAAGCAGACCTAGCCTAGCGAGCGTTCAGTCCAATCGGCGGCGCTCGCTCCGTCGACGTCTGAAGTGCCTTGGTGATACCACGCGCGGGATACCCATAACTACTCCAGCGTAGATGGTTAGTGCGTATAAGCTCGTAGCCAACCCGGATCAAATACCAAGACCTCGTTAAGCGTGTTAAGTAACATGAGCGCCCGAACGAGGCCAGGCCCACCTCTCTCCTAAGCGGTCTCAACCTGCCACATCGCTCCGCCACAAAGATCCACTCATGGTGCTCCATCGGCCGACCGACTTTAGTCTCGCATGTATCATGTATAAGTATATAGTATATACGTGATCAACTCCGGTGATCACGGCCCGATAATATATACGGTGAGACGGACAAGAAAGTAGGGCCACAGATGAAAGTACTAGCATCCTATACTAAGCATATAGGATTGCGGTAAGGTAACAACGAAGTTACAAGGGCGAGGCTATCAGCGGTATAGGAGTATCCAAAGCAGTAACATGCTATACTACTCTAATGCAAGCGGTGTAGATAAGAGTAAGCGATATCTGGTGATCAAGGGGGGCTTGCTGGTTGCTCTGGCAAGAGAGAGTCGTCAACACCGTAGTCGAGGCGGCCAGGCTGGCGTCGGTCTCGTAGTCTACGGAGAGAAGAGGGAAGAAACAATGAATACAAAGTAACAGATGCATATCGATGCATGACATGCCAAGCGATGCTAGGCGTGCCCTAACGTGGTATGAGAGTCTTGGTTAGGGGAAAACATCGGGAAGTTTTCCGGGGTTTAGGAGTTTTGAGGCGGAGGGCGGCGGGGAAAAGTTGCAGAGTTCGATAGGTTAGAGGTGTGTGGTGACGAGCGGACTGCGTATCGGATTAATCTCGTCGTTACGAGCAACTTTCATGTTGAAAATATTTTAATCCGGATTACGGTTAAAAGATATGATTTTAAAAGATTTTATTAATTTACGGAATTTAATTAATTATTTAATTAATTTCGAAAATGCATTTATGACATCGACATGATGTCATCTTGACATCGGCGATCAACAGGGTTGGTGAGTCAACCTGACAGGTGGGTCCGCATGTCATTCTCTAATATCTAATCAACCTAATCGAGTTAATTAACATTAGTTAATTAGGTTAATTAGTGATTAGGGTTAATTAATCGAAATTAATTAGATTAATTAATTACTTAATTAATTAATTATTTAATTGATTAGTTAATTAGTTTTAATTCATTTTCATTTTATTTTATTCCTGCTTTAATTAATTAAAAAGCGTTACTGCGTGTGGGGGTGGGGCCCCATGTCATTGCCCCAAGGGGTCAATTGATCGAGGCGTCTTGGTGGGCCAGGCAAAACCAGTGGGTGGCTGGCGGTGAGCCAAGGCAGGCGGAGGAGGCAGCCAACATACCAACATGCCCGTGGCCAGCCTTGAGGCGACGGAGGTGGTGGGGGTTGGGCCCCGACAGAGGCGTGCTGCTGAGGGCGGGGGCGAGCAACGGCCTTGAGGAGGAGGGGCTCATGACATGAGGTTCAGTGGTCGTGGGGAAAGAGGCCGTGACAGTGGCGTCCGGTGAAGGGCGGAGAGCGTCGTCGGCAGGGAGAGGTTTGATGGCCGTGGAAGGGGCCGTTAAAGGCCGGAGGAAAGAAAGGGAGGAGGCGAGCTCGCGGAGGTCGGGGCATGGCGATGGGCCAGGCTGATTCAGGGAGGGGAGAGGGGAACCTGGGGGGATCGGCGAGCTCACGGGGGGCGTGGGGACTAGGCGTGAGGCGTGGTGAAGGTCGGTGGCGTGAGGCGAGGAGGCGGGGGGCTTGCCGTGACAGGAGGCGCGGGGCCGATCCGGCAACTCCGAACTCAGCGTGGGGAGGAGGAGGAGGGCCGGGGCGGTGTAGAGGAGGAGGAGGAGGTCCGAGGCGGTGGGGCGGCGGGGGCCGCCGGAGGCAGGTGGTGGTGGTCTCGCCCGATCTGGATCGAGGCGAGGCGGGGAGGAGGAGAGCAGGGGTGGGGTAGGTGGGAAGAGTGGGGGCGGCTAGGGTTTGGCATGGGGGTGGGGGTTAAGAGGTCGGGGCTCTTGGGCGGCCGGGGAATGGGCGGGCGGGGGCCAGGTGGGGAGGGGGCTGGCTGGGCGAGGGTTTCCCTCCCCTCTTTTTTGTCTTTCTTTTCTTTTATTATTTTTCTTTTCTGTTTTAGTTTATTTAAAATGCCAAAGCATTTTACAAAATTAGTGCACCCACCATAATTAGGTTAGCTATTTTAGACAACCCCGAACATTTTAGTCTTTGTTTTGAAACCTTTTATCTTTGCTTTTGTTTTGATTTTGTTTTAGAGCGGGTTCGAATCAAAGAGAGGTTTGTACGATAACGAGGTGATCTTTGTTGCATAACCATCCGGCGTTACAAATCTCCTCCACTACAAGAAATCTCGTCCGAGATTTAGGAGGTAGAAGGAAAGAGTGCGGGATATTCATCTCGTAGGCGATCCTCGCGAGTGGCCGTCTTGAGTGATTCGACCACTTTGGACTTTGAGAACTTGATGCATAGCCGGCGTGTGCGGCGTTCAGCAGTCGAGAATGCGGACGGATGCTCTTTATAGGAGAGGTCTGTTGCAATTCGAGCACTTCATGGTCCTTTGCTCGGATTGGGTCCTTGAAGCAGCGTCGGAGTTGGGACACGTGGAACACATCGTGAACACGAGAAAGGTTCGGCGGAAGCTCCAGTTGATAAGCCACTTTTCCGCCTTTCGAGAATAGTGAATGGACCAATATAGCGGGGAGCTAACTTGCCCTTGATCCGGCGGTGAGCACCCTTCATTGGTGTAGCGAAGATAGGCCTTTCGCCGAGTTGATAGACCATGTCTTTGTGATAGCGGTCATAATTACTCTTTTGGCGGGGTGGCGGTCTTGAGATTCTCGCGAATAATGCGGACTTGTTCTTGACATGTTGGATAATATCCGGACGAAGAGTGGGCGTTCCCGATTTCGACCAGTTCGGAGGGTTCGGCACTTTCGTCCATATAACACTTGAAGGGGCCATCTTGAGACTAAGCTTGATAGCTATTATTATAAGAGAACTCAGCATACGGGAGAGATTCCTCCCATTTCTTGCGAAGGAAACAACACAAGCTCGAAGCATGTCTTGAGAATTTGGATTGACACGTTCAACTTGCCCTTGAGGCTGCGGATGAAAGCGATCTTGAAAGATAAATGAGTCCCCATAGCTTCTTGAAAACTTGCCCAGAATCTTGAAGTGAATAAGCTGCCACGGTCAGGCGATAACCGGTGGAATACCGTGAAGTGAAACAATTCTGGACATATAGAGAGTTGCAAGCTGGCTAGCGATGATCGTTTCTTTGACCGCCGGAAAATGTGCAACTTTAGAAAGCGGTCAATGGCGACAAGAATAGCATCATTACCTTTCTGCGATTTGGGAAATCCGGTGGCGAAGTCCATTTCAACATGGTCCCATTTCCATTCGGGAATAGAGATAGGTTGCAGAGTTCGGCAGGCCTTTGATGTTACTGCTTTGATCTGACGGCAAGCGTCACACTCGAAACATAGCGAGCAATGTCTTGCTTCATATTAGACCACGGAATCTCGGCGAATGTCTTGATACATCTTTGTACTGCCGGGATGGATACATAGAGGCGTATCATGAGCTTCTTTCATAACCTTTGAGTCATATTCAGATTTTCCTTCTTACTGAGGCACCACTAAGCGGCCTTTGAAGTACAAAGCGCCATCATTAGCAATAGTGAAGGATGAGGATTTCCTTTCTTGATGTCTTGTTTAAGCTTATAGACCTCGAGTCAAATCCTGCATTGTCTTTATGGTGCCACGAGATCGGGTTCAACAGCCGGGGTATAGAGGAACCACAGGGAACAACACGGAGATTCATCTTGCGGAACTCCGGAGGAGGGCGAAGTGCACGGAGGAACAATATGGAGGTTCAGCTTTCTGAATTCTTCAACAAGTGGGGCTGAACTTGGTGAACACGAAGGTGGTTCTTGATAAGACTTGCGGCTCAAGGCATCAGCCATTACATTAGCCTTGCACGGCGTATAGGAAATACCCAAATCAAAGTCTGCAGTCTCCATCCATCTCTGCAGCGGAGGTTCAGGTCTGGCTGAGTAAGCAGATACTTCAGACTTTGGTGGTCGGTGAAGATCTATAGCGATTACGAGAAGGTAATGTCGCCCTTGCTTTAGTGCATGAATGGCGGCAGCAAGTTCGAGGTTATGAACTGGGTAGTTCTCCTCGTGAGGCATAGCTGTCGAGAGGCATAAGCAACCACTGCGCTCTTGCATTAGGACACCGCCTAAACCTTGGCGAGAAGCGTCGCGATAAATGTGAAGTCCTTCTTAGTGTCGGGAGGAGCTAGCTTTGGGACAGGGCGTCAACTTGTCTTTAAGTGCTGGAAACTTTCGACATTTATCATCCATTGGAATTTGGCGCCCTTATACAGCGAGGTTAGTCGGAGGCACGGCAATCTTGGAGAAGTTCTCGGCGAATCGGCGGCAATAGCTGGCGAGACCGAGAAAACCGACTTATGCGTTCTTGGAGGAGTCAATCGAGAATAGCCTGAACTCTTTCGGGGTTGGCGGCAATACCATCCTTAGAAATGACATGCCCAAGATAGGTTACTTCGGAAGCGGAATTCACATTTGGAGAACTTGGCATAGAGTTGATGCTCTCGTAGCTTTTCGGCAAAGGCGAAGATGTTGACATGTTCTTCTTCATTCTTGGAATAGATCAGGATATCATCCGGATAAACCACGACGAACTTGTCGAGGTAATCCATGAATATATAGTTCATCGAGCGAGAGAAAGTGGCTGGAGCATTGGTTAAGCGAAGACATGGCGGTGTACTCGTATGAACCATAGCGAGTCACAAATGCGGTCTTGGGGATATCCTCCTCACGAACACGGATCTGGTGGTAACCCAACCTCAAGTCGAGTTTGAGAACAGCGGCGAACCAGCCAATTGATCATAAAGATCATTGATCCGAGGAAGAGGATACTTATTCGAATGGTAGCTTGATTTATGGGGCGATAGTCTTGGACCAATCGGTTTGTCCCATCCTTCTTCTTGACAAAGCGAGAAGGTGCTCCCCAAGGTGAGCAACTTGGGCGAATGAAGCCGCTTTGAAGAGATTTGTCGATTTCCTCCTTTAGCTCAAGGAGTTCATGCGGCGGCATCTTGTAGGGTCGCTTGGCTATAGGAGTGGTGCACGGTTTCAAGTCGATGGCGAATTGACAGCTCTAGCGGGGGAATCCTGGAAGTTCTTGAGAAAAGCGTCTTGGAAATGCATAAGCAGCAGAATGTTTTCAATTCCCTCGAGGGTGCGGCGTTCAATGCATTCAATGCATAGAGCCTTGCCTCGGCATCTTGAACGAGCGAGCATTGTAGCTTACGATTTTATCGAAGGGTGTAGCAGATGGGCCGGTCTTTGTGGCGCAAGCGATTGGCGCCGTATCGCTTTCAACCAATCCATCCCCAAAATGAGGTCGATGTTAGGCGTCTTGAGGATAATGGGGAGGCATAGAATTCCAGCCCTTGATTTCCACGGGGCGTCGGCGCCAACCATGGAGGTTTGACATTGTCCCAATGGGGTTTTACCACTACCGAAGAGTTCATCTCTTCACACTTAACGTCGTGCTTGTATGCAAAGTCTTGAGACATGAATGAATCGATGCTCTGAATCGAATAAAACAGATCAGGTACTGAATTTACGAGTGTACCCATCACGATAGTGAGGCTGGTCTTGAGCTTCGTTCGGATCAACGTGGTTGGCTGAGCTTGCCCATAAGACTTTCCGGTGTTGTTGCGGTTACAGGTGTTTCCACGGCCGATTCTTGGAAGGGCCGGTGATTACAGTTACGGTTGCATTCTCTAGCACGGTGCCTGGCTGTCACTTTTGAAGCATAAGCCATTATTGGGAGTGGGAGCAGGAGCTTGGGGTGGCGGAGCTGGAAGCTTGGCTGCTTAGTTGTAAGCGGGCGAGGTGTAGCATAGTTACGCTTTGGAGCAGGTGCATTAATTTGGTACATGCTGTTGGGAATCCATATCTTGCAACCTGCGAGGGCGGGCCGAAGATGAACCCGTGTCGCAGTTGCGCTGTTAGAGCTCTGGTATTCCTGCGGACCAGTTTCGACATTGATAGCTTTGTTCACCAAGGTGGCGAAATCAGCAAAAGTCGTGCACTAGAAGTGCGAGCTTGATGTCGACTTGAAGACCGTCACGGAACTTCTCTGTCTGCGTGCATCGGTTGCAATGTCCTCTTGACATAGCGAGACAAGTCCAGGAACTCTGATGATAGGCTTCAACAGATCTTGTTGCCTTGGGTGAGGTTGCGGAATTCACGCTTCTTCGGTCCATGACCCCTTGAGGATGAAGCGGGCACGGAAGGCAGCACGGAAGTCGGCGGTGATGAGTGTTCCAAGCTGGCGAAATCGCTGTGGCTGTCCACCATTGAGCTGCGGGTCCCTTGAGGAAGAAGGAAGCAAAGGTGACATAGCTGGCAGGGGCTACATCAGCAGACTCCATCTCATAGGTGATGTCACGGGCGATCATCGACATCCGATGGCTGGGTTGAGCTGCGGTACTGGCTGGGGTTGAGCGTATGAAATCCTGCGAGTTGTTCCGTTTGGGTGCTTTGGTTCATATTGGGGCGAGAAAGCGAGCCATCATGTTTTCCATGGTGGCGATTCATCTCGAGCTGTTGGATCATACCAGCCATGTACTCGGCGGTGGTGGAAAGTTGGCACCACGACCACGACCTGCTGGCCTAACCATCCTGCTATTATATAACGAGGGTAGTTCAGCACTTGAGAAATTAAGCAAGAGGCAGGAATCATTCATGATGAAACATGCATAATGAAAGCAGCATGATGGGAACTACATAGTAGTTGGCATATCTTACAAAAGGAATCATGCATAGAGTTCGATACATAGAGTCCGATTACATAGACTACTACATCATAGGCGGCTTGAGCTCATGGCGAATACATCAAACACTAACAAGCAAGTCTACATCAGTCCCAGCGATGCTATGAGGTAGCTGTAACACGAAAGCTGGTAGTCTGCGGCGGATAGTCCTCCACGTCGGTGACACAGGGGCAGCGGATACTCAGTGCTGAATCCGGCGTCCGTGTGGCGAAAAGGGCCAAGTCTTGGAGAGTAGCCTCCACGTCGCCAACCGACACCACAGGGCATCACGGTCTGGCTGGGTAGATCGTAGAAAGCGGCAGCTCTCCGGATCGGACAAAGGGTGCGTCAGCGTCGAACGCAGTAGAGTCTTGACGGGTGATGTACAACTTCGTGGCGAAGTGCTCGGTTAGCTCGATCCAGCCCATCGGCATGTAGAACAAAGTTACGATGGTGGAAGGGCTCTCTGGTAACGATGGTGTAGGCAGCGGTGTAGTAACCCTCCTCACCAACATCGACGCGATAGCAATGTGCACGAAGGGGAGGTGTCCAACTCTCGATACTACTGCGAAGGCGGTCGAGGCGGCATAAGCAGACATCGTGGACTGCCATATCGATAGTCACTCCAACACCATGTGCGGTGTGCAGACGATAGTGGACTCGTACTCCGAGAATAGAGGTGGGCGATGGCGCGGTACTGCTCCTGGTTATAGTCTGGTACTCCTCATAGGCGGTGTACTCGGGGTGCCAGCGATAACCCGGATAGGTCATCATCTCGGCTAGCACGCAGGTGATCCCGAGCACCAATGGCCGTCGTGTGGCGCACGACCTGCCTCGTGGGTTCCATCTGAAAACAAAGGCGTTTCAAAGGAGTCAAATGGCGGTGTGGAAATTGCTCAAATACAATTCCAAGAACAACTAAGGCTATATCCAACTTTGGGGTGAATGTGGTCACGGGATCCTAGTGTTAGTTAGTAAAATCGTTTAACCCGAGTAGAAGAGAGTTGAGTCCGAGTAAAGGTCGAGGAGTAAAAGATCCTAGTACCACCCGATGGCGGCGTGGGCCCGTAAGGCACACAGCCAAGTTAGTAAAAGTTTTGCAATGTCTAGACTCGACTTGACCAAGGAGTGTGGTAGGGGATTCCTCTGAGCGATCGGCTCGATACCAACTTTGGCGCCCGATTCAATCGTACACTAATCATGCGCAAATGTATGCGATCAAGATCGAGAGACTCACGGGAGGATATCACAACACAACTCTACAAATAAAATAAGTCATAAAAGCATCATAATACAAGCCGAGGGCCTCGAGGGCTCGAATACAAGTGCTCGATCATAGGCGAGTCAGCGGAAGCAACAATATCTGAGAACAGACATAAATTAAACAAGGTGCCATAAGATGGCTAGCACAAACTGGGATCTGAGATCGAAGAGGAGCAGGCCTCTGCACAGGATCCTCCTAGGTCACTCACAGTGCGTCGTCGGCGGGCTGCTGCGTAGTAGTAGGCACCTCCGGAGTAGTAGTCGTCATAGGCGGTGGCGCTGACTCCTCCATCGTCTGGTTGCAGCAATCGAGTAGAGGTAGGGAAAAGGGGAACAAGGCAACCGTGAGTACTCATCCAAAGTACTGCAAGCAAGGAACTACACTACATATGCATGGATATATGTGTAAAGGCCATATCGATGGACTGAGCTGCAGAATGCCAGAATAAGAGGGGATAGCTAGTCTTACGAAGACTAAACCACGGACACCGGTCTTTGCAGCACGAAGAGGACAACGGAAGTCCTCCAAGTAACATCATATAGCAATAATCCTACCGGCAATCCCTGCTCATAACCACGGCGAGGCGACCACGGTTATATCGGCACTTGGAAGGGTGTGTTTTATCAAGTATCCGGTTCTAGTTGTCATAAGCTCAAGGTACAACTCCAAGTCGTCACATTACGAAGATCACGACTATCCGAATAGATTAACTTCCTGCAGGGTGCACCATCTTACCCGACGCTTGATCCCATTTGGCGGACACACTTTCGGGGTCATGCCCGACGCGGAAGATCAACACGTCGCAGCCCCACCTAAACTGTGAGAGGCCAACACGCGGTCTAAACCTAAGCGCGCAGTGCAGGCCCATCGCCTGAGCACACCTGCACGTTGCGTCTGTGGCGAGCAGACCTAGCCTAGCGAGCGCTCCAGTCCAATCCGCGCGCCCGCTCCGTCGTGACGTCTGAAGTGCCGGTGATACCACGGCGCGGGATACCCATAACTACTCCCGCGTAGATGGTTAGTGCGTATAAGCTCGTAGCCAACCGGATCAAATACCAAGACCTCGTTAAGCGTGCTAAGTAATGATGAGCGCCCGAGCAGGCCAGGCCCACCTCTCTCTAAGCGGTCTCAACCTGCCTGTCGCTCGCCACAAAGATCCACTCATGGGTGCTCCATCGGCCGACCCGACTTTAGTCTCGCATGTATCATGTATAAGTATATAGTATATACCGTGATCAACTCCCGAGTGATCACGGCCCGATAATATAGCACGGCGAGACGGACAAGAAAGTAGGGCTACAGATGAAAGTACTAGCATCCTATACTAAGCATATAGGATTGCGGTAAGGTAACAACGAAGTTACAAGGACGGGCTATGCAGCAGTATAGGAGTATCGAAAGCAGTAACATGCTATACTACTCTAATGCAAGCGGTGTAGATAAGAGTAGGCGATATCACGGTGATCAAGGGGGCTTGCTGGTTGCTCGGCAAGAGAGAGGGTCGTCAACACCGTAGTCGAGGCGGCCATTGCTGGCGTCGGTCTCGTAGTCTAGGAGAGAAGAGGGAAGAAACAATGAATACAAAGTAAGCAGATGCATATCGATGCATGACATGCCAAGCGATGCTAGGCGTGCCCTAACGTGGTATGAAGTCTTGGTTAGGGGAAAACATCAGGGAAGTTTTCCGGGGTTTAAGGTTTTCGGCGGAGGGCGGAGGAAAAGTTGCAGTTCGATAGGTTAGAGGTGTGCGGTGACGAGCGGATTGCGTATCCGGATTAAATCACGTCGTTACGAGCATCTTTCATGTTGAAAATATTTTAATCCGGATTACGGATTAAAAGATATGATTTTAAAAGATTTTATTAATTTCGGAATTTAATTAATTATTTAATTAATTTGAAAATGCATTTATGACATCGACATGATGTCATCGACATCGGCGATCAACAGGGTTGGTGAGTCAACCTGACAGTGGGTCCGCATGTCATTCTCTAATATCTAATCAACCTAATCGAGTTAATTAACATTAGTTAATTAGGTTAATTAGTGATTAGGGTTAATTAATCAGAATTAATTAGATTAATTAATTACTTAATTAATTAGTTTTAATTCATTTTCATTTTATTTTTATTCCCTGCTTTAATTAATTAAAAAAAACGTTCTGCGTGTGGGGGGGTGGGGCCCCCATGTCATTTGCCCCAAGGGGTTGATCAGGCGTCTGGCGGAGCAGGCAGGCCAATGGGGCCGGGCGCCGAGGGCAAGGCACGGCGCCGGAGGCCAGCAACCACCATGACCGGCCCGGCGGTGGCCGGGAGGCGAAGGTGATGGGGGTTCGGGCCCGACGTGGGGAGGCGTGCTCTGGGGCCGGGCGGCGCAGCCTTGAGGAGGGGAGGGGCATGACATGAGGTTCGGTGGTCGTGGGGAAAAGGCGGCCGTGACAGTGGCGTCCGGGGTGCGGAGACGTCGTCGGCAGGCCGAGGTTTCGGTGGCCGTGGGGCGGGCGCCGTTAGGGGCGCCGGAGAGAGAGAGGAAAGCAGGGAGGCGAGCTCGTGGAGGTCGGGGCAGCGGGGCCGCGCGGGCGGTTCGGGAGGGGAGAGAGGGGAACGGGGGGGGGATCGGCGAGCTCACGGGGGCGTGGGGACTAGGCGGCGGGCGTGGTGAAGGTCGGTGGCGACCGTGAGGAGGCGGGCGGGGAGCTTGGCCATGACGGGAGGGCGGGGCCGATCCGCGTGGCGAACTCAGCGTGGGGCAGGGGAGGAGGAGGGGGCCAGGCGGTGTAGAGGAGGAGGAGGAGGTCCGAGGCGGTGGTGGGGCGGAGGGGCCTTGGAGAGGAGGTGGGGTGGGGGTCTCGCCCGATCTGGATCGAGGCGAGGCAGGAGAGGGAGCAGGGGTGGGGGGGGGGGAAGAGTGGGGGCTAGGGTTTGGCCTGGGGTGGGGGTTAAGGGGTGGGGCTGCTGGGCGGCCCAGAGAATGGGCGGGCGGGGCAGTGGGGAGGGGCTGGTGGGCAGAGGTTTTCCCTCCCCTCTTTTTTGTCTTTCTTTTCTTTTATTATTTTTCTTTTCTGTTTTAGTTTATTTAAAATGCCAAAGCATTTTACAAAAATTAGTGCACCCCACCATAATTAGGTTAGCTATTTTAGACAACCCCTGAACATTTTTAGTCTTTGTTTTGAAACCTTTTATCTTTGCTTTTGTTTTGATTTCTGTTTTAGAACGGGTTCGAATCAAAGAGAGGTTTGGCACAGTAACCGAGGTGATCACTGTTGCATAACCATCCGGGCATTACATCCAATTAGTTTTGTGAGAACTAATAAGATAACTACTGGAACTAATAGGAATAACTATGGTAGTATTGTTGCATTGGAATACATGATTCTCTGGTTTGTACTAGGCATGATGCTTGCTTTCAATATCTAGAATCCTGCACCACAAACCATATGTTTGTGGTCCCTATATATGGTGTTCCAGTGGTGAAACATGGAGCATATACTATATTCAAATATATTTTTGATATACATCAGGCATACATTGGATGGACGAACCGTACAAATAAGAGTCAATCTGACTATGGTTTAGTTACATATACTTTTTCGTTTTCTTTTGGTGTGTAGTCATCTCTTATAGTGACCAAAAATTAGTACATATAAATTCAATTTTATGAACACGGTTAATATGAACAAGGTTCCTGCTCTATGGTATTTATGGTTAGTATATGTAACAGTGAGCTGCACTATTTTTTTCATACTGTTAGCAAAGCATCATTTTTGTTTTCGAGAAGTTTTGATGATAGTGCAACTTATAAACTTACACCAGAATGGACCGATGTTAATAATTCTTTTGTTAGATATTGGTCAATAGATTTCATGATTTAACTCCCTTGATATTTTAAGTTGCTTCGGTTTAGGCTGCACACAGTACAAGCTTCACTGTATATTCAGATGTACAGGATGATAGACGTGCATATCATGCTGGTTTTCTACTCTATAATTCTGCACAGCCACGGTGTCAATTTTGAACTGGCATTAGACTAGACTGTAAGATGTTTTAATGCATGTGAACATGGCCTAATTTTTTAACAAAGAGATTTATATATACTACTACTGTATGTCTGTATGTGAAATGCCTGTGTTTGCTGGACAATTGTTATTATTTTTAATGATAGTTCTATAGGCCTTGTTGGACAAGGAAATTTTCCCCTTTGTTGTGTTTTTATATCAAACATATCGTGTTTATGTTTTTATGATGATCACATTGTACTTCCCTTGTGATTCTGATCTCACGTGATAATCTATAATCCAGCATGTTCTTGCCAGAAAAGAGGATTAAAAGATAAAAAGCATATGTTTCTGAAGTTTACACCTGTTTTTCAAGGCCCCCATATGAATAGATTACCGATGGAGTACTCTTATTGTTCATGATTTTTTATTACAATGTGTTTGCTATTTGAGGAGCTTGAAAAGAATATATCTCAAGCGCATTGTATGAGTCTTTATAAGGAAACACATACAAGGCTTCAGGAGGAAGGAAAATAGAACAAGCTAGGAAAGACTTTGTTGAGGGTGTAGAACTGATTTTTCTCTACTGTTCTACGGTCTCCCCTTTTATAGTTTGTTCTGCACATGTACCTTGCACTGGGTATATATCATGATGATATTTTCCATTATATATTTTTCAAGGGAACAACTAGCTAGGAGAAACGGCCTGCCATGTTCCCATTTGAGTCTTGTATGCAAGCCTATATGATATACTATTTTTCCATATTATAATTAGCTAGAAGAAACGGCCTATCATGCTTCCATTTGATTCTTGAGTACAAGACCATATTATGAAATGATATAAGCATGTCAGATTCAAGGAACTTGTTCGTCTAATGTCATGTTATACTATTTGTCCTTCCCGAAGTACTCCGTGCTATATTATCTACTGTTTTGGGCAATATTGGGCTTTATTTTCCACTTCTATATTATTTTTGGGACTAACATATTAATCGGAGGCCCAGCCCAGATTTGCTGTTTTATGCCTATTTCAGTGTTTCGAAGAAAAGGAATATCAAACGAAGTCGAAACGGAACTAAATCAACTGGAGAAGCTATTTTTGGAAGGAAACCTACCGGATGGGCTTGGAGTGCATGTCAGGGAAGAAGGGAGGTGCCCACGAGGGTGGGGGGCGCGCCCACCCCCTGGGGCGCGCCCCCCTGCCTCGTGGCCCCCCTTCGATCCACCGACGTACCCCCTGCACCCATATATACCTACGTATCGTAAAACTTCCAGAACAGAAGATAGATCGGGAGTTCCGCCGCCGAAAGCCTCTGCAGCCACCAAAAACCTCTCGGGACCCTGTTCCGGCACCCTGCCGGAGGGGGGAACCCTCACCTGTGGCCATCTTCATCATCCCGGCGCTCTCCATGACAAGGAGGGAGTAGTTTCCAAGAAAGAAATTAGGACAACCAATTAAGCATTGGATGAGTCAAAGGCTTCTTCGAGCATTTCCAGATCAACTAGGACAAGACTCAATAAAGTCACCAATGTTGCTGCTTGCTTGACTTTGCTTTTTTGAATCTACTTCTTCGCTTGTCTCGCCAATGAAGCTTTAAAAGGAATAGAAAACGAGGCTTTTTCCACCACACCAGGGGCGGGCATTACGCTCAAGCAGGGGAAGTCAATTTGACTGCTGCTCGAGAACCTGTTTGAACAAGAAGAAGTAGCATGGCTCCAGTGAGCAGAGCCAATTGGCTACGACATGGTGACCGAAATACAAATTTTTTTCCACCACTTTGCAATTGCAAGAAAAAAGAGTG